>CM077193.1:3540643-4023143 GCA_039654625.1 Rhinogobio ventralis | reverse complement strand
AGATACAACGCACATTTGCGCCAATGAAGGGTGAAGATGATGTAAATACTGCGATGAAAGATGAAGAGGCTGATGGCTCGGGTGAGTTTATCGTGTTTTGTGTTGAGATTCCTTTATTATTTTGACAATGGATATTAAATATCGACAGATATCGCTCCGTAGCCAAACAGAATCCACCAATTTGATACAATATTAATTTCTAACGCATGGTTATAATGCACAGATTGCTTTGCAAGACAGTTTATGAAATCCAGGTATGTTATAAATAATGCATTTGAGCAAAAACCTGTTGACTGATGTTATTCATAATAAAATAATACTCATATTAAGCTGTATTACTAGATGAGCAGCAGTGGGTTTAGTGCAGTCACGCATTGCCTACTGGCAGCGCGCACACACACACACACACGCGCGCGCGCACATGAGGAAAATCCATCGCAGCATCATCTTCACCTGAGGAGAGAGAGAGAGAGAGAGAGAGAGAGAGAGAGATGCTGTTCTGAGTGGGCGGTTCATGTCAACCTGAGCTGGCAGAGGGGATTTTCCCAGTTGGGGAAAATGAAGGCATGTGGCAGGGAGAATGTTAATAGTATATTGTAGAATGTATGCATGATAGATAAAACCTGTAATATTTTCCATATTTCTCTGAAAACGAGTTCAGCAAATATGACACGGTGTTATACTGAAAAATCTGTCATTAGTCTGAAATCATTAATGTGGATGTAATCAAGCTTCATGATCTATAGGTAAATGAGTATGGTTCTCTTAAACATAAAGAATATAACGTGATGATGGGTTGGGGTTATTAGTTTTCAGGTTAAGGTAGGACGATTTTTAAAGCAGTTCTGATGAATTATGATGATTGATATGCATACTGTTATGAGCAAGCAAGCACAAAGCAAATATCATGCATCAGTTAGAGTAGCTGTGCAGTAGCCTAAATATGATATTGATAGACGTCGTATAAATCGTCATTTTTACAGAATAAAACTGGCAGCTACACTGATCAGGCATAACATTATAACAGGTGAAGTGAATAACACTGATTATCTCTTCATCACGGCACCTGCTAGTGGGTGGGATATGGCTGCGTCCGAAAACCTAGGCAGCTGACTTGTTGCCTCGCTGCCTTATCAGACAGTGACTTGTAAGGCAGCGTTTGTGCATGAAGGCACCTCACGAAACTGATTTTGACTTCTAAGGCACTGTAACAGTTTAAGGATCTACAGCAAAATAGAGAGAGCTTTGGTGAGAACTAAACAAATATTTAATTTATATATATATTAATAATTTCTCGCTAGAAATGACATCAGAAGTGGAAAATGTTGGTCAAAAATGTACATTTACACACTAACTGACCAGCAAACGCAACTTTCGGACATCATCTTTTTTTCTAGCTCAACTGTCACAGAATAGAACGCATAGGATTATGGGATATCAAAGGCAGCGAAGGATACATTTATGCTGCCTTCAAAACTCAATCAGATGAAGGTATCTCAGGAGACAGGAAGTGAAGCTAACATTAGATTCGGAGATGCCTTGATACCTTGAAATGTGTCCTCCGAAGGCATTTCCCAGGTTTCGGATGCAGCCATTAGGCAGCAAGTGAACATTTTGTCCTCTAAGTTGATGTGTTAGAAGCAGGAAAAAAGAGCAAGCGTAAGGATTTGACCGAGTTTGACAAGGGCCAAATTGTGATGGCTAGACGACTGGGTCAGAGCAACTCCAAAACTGGGGTGTTCCCGGTCTGCAGTGGTCAGTATCTATCAAAAGTGCTCCAAGGAAGGAACAGTGGTGAACCGGCGACAGGGTCATGGCTCATTGATGGGAGCGAAGGCTGGCCCGTGTGTTCCGATCAAACAGACGAGCTACAGTAGCTCAGATTGCTCAAGAAGTTAATGCTGGTTCTGATAGAAAGGTGTCAGAATACACAGTGCTACCTAAGCATTGTTGCAGACCATGTACACCCTTTCATGGAAACGGTATTCCCTGGTGGCTGTGGCTCTTTCAGCAGGATAATGCGCCCTGCCACAAAGCAAAAATGGTTCAGGAATGGTTTGAGGAGCACAACAATGAGTTTGAGGTGTTGACTTGGCTTCTAAATTCCCCAGATCTCAATCCAATCGAGCATCTGTAGGATGTGCTGAACAAACAAGTCCGATCCATGGAGGCCCCACCTCGCAACTTAGGATTTAAAGGATCTGCTGCTAACATCTTGGTGCCAGATACCACAGCACACCTTCAAGGGTCAGGGCTGTTTTGTCAGCAAAAGGGGGGCCAACACAATATTAGGTCATAATGTTATGCTTGATCGGTGTGTATGGTTGCCAGAATAATTAGCAAGGCCACGTTGCTGCTGAATCACTTTTGTGCTTTCAACATATACTGACATACAACATAACACTGATGATGAAGAGAAAACCACACGATGAATCAAATTCAAGTAGCCTTCCCACAAGCTGAGGTAAATACTAATATATAGAAGGTGCACGGAGTCATGCACACAAATACATAACACCTTTAACAAACATGTGTTTAAGTGTCACACAGGGAATTCATGTCAATTTACTGCTTTTCACTGTAAAATATAAGATAATTTGTTATTTTACTTAAAAAAATTGTACATCCCAGGTGAAAAATACGTACCATTTAATTCATTAAAATGTACTTGAGTATGTTTTTAGTACAATACAAATATACTATAATGCATTTTTAATTAATTTAATAGTACGTCTTTTTCACCTGGGATTTAACAGTATTTTACTGTAAAATTGCACAAACTGTAAGGTTAGATCTAACCCCCCCATATATAGTACAGGAACTGACTTTTTACTGTTGCATTTAATTTACAGTTAAAATTACAAAACATTTTTTACAGTGTAGCCTTTATGTTTACCTTATGATGGCAGTTGATTTTACATGGTTTAGAATAGGGATGCACCATATATCTGCGGCCGATATATGTTCAGTTTTAATGTTATCATTATCAGCCTGATAAGAAAATTTGGCCGATATATTAAAGCCAATCAATAACGGATTATTTCCTTCAGCTGAGACACTTCAGATGCGCACTGTTCAACGTGATTTTGAATTGCTTGAAATATTATTGAAATCAAGGAAAATGCAGTTCAGTGCAACTGTCTTATAGGCTACATAAAATTATAATGAGAACATTATAATTGTGTGTTTGGTACATGGATTTTAATGGTGAGACTTTTGTTTTTGTAATCAGGCTCTCAAAAATTACATACAAATTTGGATTTAGATGTATCGACCAATATATCGGCTATCGACCTTAAAAATCGAAATAATTATCGGTTATCGGTACCGGCCAATATTTTCATATCGTTGCATCCCTAGGAACATGCTTGCTAGTTTTGGTTATTAGCTTGTCTGAATTGATGGATCAGATGGACTACCAGCTCATGTGGCTGAGATTGTCCCGTTAGACTGTTAACAAACTAGTTCGAGCTGGTAAACCACCTTGGATCAATAACAAACTAGCTATTATGTTCAACTTGACCACCTTACACTGATATGACATGGATTTCCTACAGGAATATAAATCTAATTCAACAAAATCTTATTATTTATCACTTTTTATAAAAGCTCTAAAGATTTTGTACTTATTACAATACATGTTATATAATAATATGAATATGATATTATATAATAAAATGACATGAATATATCTGTTACCTAATTAATATGTTATTTAATTATTAGGATGTTTTTTATTAATACCCCTAGATAAGATGTTGTTTTAAAACCCCTAGTTTCCAAATATCTGTCAAATATTTTTCTTGTGTTATTTATTGTGATCACATTCAATTTTAAATTGAATACAAGAAGAAAAAAGGCAAGCTGATATTATTGCAGTGACAATCCCCTTGGAGCAATTTGAGGTTAAACCGCACACACACACACACACACACACACACACACTTGTATCCCACAATGACCTACATATGCATTCTAGGGAGGAAAATTTAGCCATGCCTTTCTATAGGACGTTGTTTTTTGAGATTTAGTTTCACCATAGAATAACACCATTGTATTACCACTCCATTTTTAAGAACAAGATATTATCTATTATGTTTTATCAAGATCTTAAGATGGAATATTTGATGTGTACAGTATCTTAAATGAACTGTATTTGCTTTCAGCTGCTCTGTAATTGTGTTGGGAGGCTTTATTGTTATCGGGCGTCTGCAGTGCTTACATTAATTTAGAAAAATATGTTGACCCCTGCTGCCCTCTCTGTTTTTCCTCCTGAAATGTGATTTATACAAAGCAACAGAAGTCATGATGGTATTAAATATAGTATGTTCCAAAATTCTGAGACTTTGTTGGAAAATCAAATGTAAATAAATTGTTGAACAAAGAAACATTATAATGTGAAAATTCTACACAATTTCTTGGTCACTAATCATATTTAGAATACTGACCATGTGACCACTTTTTTATTTAATGTTTGTATATTGATTACACTTTATTATTTTTTTTTATCATACTTAAGCTCATAGGCACTTACATTCTTTTTGCATTTCTGAGATTGATTTATTTTACATTCAAACTTGCTTTTTCTCTTTAAACGCACGTCAAACTAATCTTCACACCAGATGGTTATTTGCAATCCTTTGACACAAATTGTTGGGTCATTCCTTGTCAAAGCAGCCAAATTTCAGAAACTTCCCCAGCTCAAATTTTTCACTTTGTTAATATTTTTTCAGAAGAAAGATGAACATAAATAGTGATGAAAGACAAAATATTGGTAGGTCTGTTAGTAAAATCTGTTGACTTTAGCAATCTTTGTTTCATTATATGCCAACAGTGAAAGCTCACAAATGGGGAAAAAGCACTACTTGTGTTTTTTGCTCAAAGTTTGCATGCCTGTAACTCAAGAAGTATTAGAGATATCTTAATATCCTTTTAGATTCTGGTTTTTAATAAACATTTTTTTTGGTATCTTCCTTTTAAAGGCTCTATATGGTTTAACCACAGAGAAATAGATAACTTAATACGGCTCCATAAGCAAATTGGTTAATTGTACACATTTTCAGTGGCCAAAAACTAAATGTGGGCCACTTTGCATACAGCTGATGCTTTTTTCATTTAAAGAGGAATATCTAAACAACAAATAATGTTGAAACTTGAAATGTATCTTTTTTTTTTTTTTCTATCAACACAATTGCATAGAATATACCTGTCTGAGTGCCCTAAACACTCTTTTTCCAAAGTTTGCATGCCTGTCAATCAAAAATTATTAAAGCTATCACAATATGATTTTAGATTCTGGTTCTTGACAAACTTTTCTTTGGAAATCTTCATTTTCAAGGCCCAATGTGGTTCAATCCCAGAGATATGGGAAGCTCAGTACGGCTCTACGTTCAATTTGTAGAATTTTACCCATTTTCAATTGCCCGTTACCCAAGTGCTTTTTCCCATTTTTGAACTGTCACCGTTGGCATATAATGCAACAAAGATTGCTAAAGTGAACAGATTTTACTATTAGACCTACCAATCTCTGTGTGAAAATAAAATAATGATGCTGTCATCTTTCTAAAGTAATTTTTACCCCTCTGTAATTTGGCTCCAAGTCTCAGGTGAAAATTGCAATTTTGACACATCTACAAAATAGTGGATTACTCAGTAAATATACATCTATGACATTTAATATTTTGACTTTCTTCTTTATTTACGTATTTCTTTCACCAAAATCAAAATTTTTAGCCGGGGACCTTTGGTTGAGTTGACACTGAATGACCCCGTTGAGAATGACATAGCATTGCACTTTGTGTTCCTATCACAAAGCAATAATGTTTGACCTGATGAATTTCTGTGTTCTCTTCAACAGGTGAGAAACTCTTGGGTTTCAACAGCACAGAGGAGCAGCCATCAGGGCCGGGAGGACAGGACAGCATGTGGCAAAATGAGAGATATGAATCTGTCCCGTTGGACGTGAAGGGGATTGATGAAGACAACTCTAAAGGCACGAGGGACTCTCTGTACCCCCAGGCTGGCTCTGCTGTAAGTCACAACACCAGAGGAAAACTTCCTCTGCACACATTTCGTTCATTTCATTCCAAGGATAAAGACATATTACTGGTTCCACTTTAAACACACATGTTTTCCTGTCTTTCTAGTGCAGCATAATTTGCAAGTCAAACTTTGGGCAAATATGTGGACATTTGAATGCTTCAGTTTACACTTTTGCAGTGATGTCTTTGAGGACAGGTGATCTGAAATTAAAGCTAGCGATGTTAAATTACATAAATAGTCACATTTGCATTGTGTTTATGCAATATGCAAATACTCTTATTAGCTTTTATCATAGTTGATCATCCATGAAACAACCAAATATATGTATTTCACGAAAAGTTAAAGCTTGCCAAACACATTCCTTGCTCCAGATGGTGCAGTAAACTTCAAGCACTGCAGATCTTGCGTACCCTGCGGGTGTGCGAAAATATTTTGCATCCTGAGGGCGTATTTGATCATTTTTGCAAATTTACAGGACAGACTGGTCACTTTGAAATACCCTCTGCTAATCCTGAATGACTTTATACAAATGTATTCAACCATGTGTTTGGTGCTTGTTTATAGATTTGGTACTATTTGAGTGTGGTGTGTTACACGTCCTTAAAAGGATGTATCCACATATTCAAGATTGTGATGACAAATAGCTTAAAGGGATACTAGCATGTACTTTTGGCCCTCAGTTAAAAAACAAAACTGCATGCATTTTGTGGAAGAACATTGTTTTGGTTGTGCTTTGGCTCTAAGTGACTATGTGGATGAATATGGTTATCCTACTGCAGGCTTAAGAGAGATAACCAGTTTAGATGGAAAGGATCTCATGACTAGCTGAAGACGTTACTGTAGCTTTACCCATTAATAGACGTGGTACTTCCTTGAAAATGAATTCCAGCACAGCGCTACAACAACCATATTGAAATGATGAAATGTGCCTACACAATAGATAATGCTTTACAATGAACTCTGTTAGAGAGCTATATATGGGAATTTATCTGTTCCTTATCTGGGAATTTAACTCTAATCTGTTTAATAGAATACCTTACTCACCTGTTGAGTAATAAAAACGGCATCTCCGGGTCACTTACAACATTTAAAATCCCTCAGTTCTCGCCCCTCTCCGAAAATGCCAAGCCAATGCATTCTTTTTTTGCCAGCAGACTCTCCACTGTTCGGTGTTTAACTGGAGATTTAGCGGCTCCATGTCAACCTTTCTCGCTTGTTGTAACAACTAACCTCTGCCACTCTCACACCAGACATGCATCAAAGCAGCCGGAGCAACTTTTCTCTATTTACGGATATGACGAGACACACATGGACGAGTGACATATGTACACAATTTCCCAGCGAAAACCATCCCGACAGGTCTAAAATATAAAGATTTATAATAAGCTTACCATAGTGAATCAGGGTAATACAAAAACACATTTTGGAAGAAGGATTGATGATGTATTGACTCACATTTAGTTCATTTTAACAAAAAAAAAGTGACATAAGCCCTATTCGTATGGGACTAGTTTTCTAAACGACGTTACAATTCTTATCACTCGACGTCTGTGAGTAACATCTCTGTGTTT
The DNA here is from genome assembly GCA_039654625.1 of Rhinogobio ventralis. Classification (NCBI taxonomy): domain Eukaryota; kingdom Metazoa; phylum Chordata; class Actinopteri; order Cypriniformes; family Gobionidae; genus Rhinogobio; species Rhinogobio ventralis. Next base: position 4,015,530 of record CM077193.1, on the reverse strand, counting down.
ATTACAGGTGGGAGTGTGTTTTCTAGACGTGGGTGTTGTAGAAGGTCATGTGCTGTGCTTGCGAGCATCACGTATGACGTATATGTATTTTAATTTATTATTTGTTAATATAATTAAAATGTATTATAAAAACTAGGGATGCACGATATATTGGTATCGGCTGATTATATGTTAATTAATGTTAATGTAATCGGTTTTGATAAGATATTTTGGCCGATATATTAAAGCCGATAAATAATGTATTATTTCCTTCAGCTGAGACACTTCAGATGCACACGGTTCGCCATGATGGTTTTGAATTGCTTGAAATATGATTGAAATCACTTCAAAAAAGGAAAATATGGTCTGTCATATAGGCTACGTAAAAATATAATGAGAACATTGATTGTGTGCTTGGGTCATGGCTTTTAATGGTGAGACTTTTGTTTTTGTAATCAGGTTCTCAAAAATTTAGATTTAACGGCCTATATATCGATTATTGGCTTTCAAATACAAAGAATTATCGGTTATTGTATCGGTCAAAATGTTCATATCGGTGCATCCCCAATAAAAACCCTATTTAAGTAAACTTCACGAGTTTATAGCAGTGGCTGTTTATAATAAACTTGCATAAGTGAGCAGAGTGAATAGATTTGGCTCCATTTATTGATTGCATATGTTATTTTTTTCATCGGATACCATCCATATTGAAACTAAATGAAAGCATGTCGAAGATTGGTGTGCAAACAGTAGCTCAGGTAGGTCAAAAAACGCATGAGGAGAAACGTTAGACAACATCAGCAATCACAGACACTTTTTTAACGTTTAACAATCATTCATCTTAAAAAAAAGCACTTGACAAGCAGTAAACATACTTCTGCATCCTTCTAGGGGAGGAAGTTGTCAAAAGGCATGCTATCTCATTAATTATAATTGCTTGAATATGTGTTTTCCCTAGTAGTATCTTATTCAGAAAAATGTACCATGAGAAATATATTCACAGGACTGAAAAGTGTAGTCAATGGCCCGAAGGCTAAGCGAATGTGAAAAAAAATTAAATGTTTCATTTGACCTTCTTAAGCTTCAGTAATAGGATATGATGTGTAATTTAAAAGTCATTAACCTATTTTCATGAATAAGACTAAATAGAAGATGCAGCAGTGAGAAATTGAGATTTCTTTTGCCTTTTTGACTTCCTGCCCTGAGCTAATGTGATTTGTTTACTGGTATTGGTGTAAATCCCTGCATTGTGGTTCTCCCTTCCCTTAATACACAGAAGTGGCATGATAAGTGGTCAAATAACTGTGCTGGAAACCCAAAGGTCCTGGGTTGAAACCTCACAAGGGATGATGCATGAAAAGTAGAGTTGCTGAGTTCCAGTTTGTTCTTAAGCAAAGTGCACTGAATGTTCTAAAACACTTAAGCCCTATTCGGACGGGATTAGTTTTACTAGGGTAGATGGAGTAATGTAATTTTACCACAGGACGTCTTTAATATTAATGGCCAATTCGCACAGGATAAGAAACCTCAGTAAAACTACCAGAAGTAAGAGGGGTAACTCGATTTATGCACCAATATCACCTCACTCTTGTCATGTGCGTATTACATTGTTCCCTGATATCACGTGCGTAAACACACAGCATGATACTAGATGTACTTTTGCTGAAGAAAATGTGAGTGGTGCTTGCCTAGAATGCAACTGAATGCTTCTTCAAGCACCCCCATACTTGAAAAAATTTGGAAAAATACTTTTAAGCAGGAAATTACAGAATATTTATGTACATGCACTATATTGCCAAAAGTTTTGGGACGCCTGCCTTTACATGCACATGAACTTTAATGACATCCCATTCTTAATCCGTAGGGTTTAATATGGAGTTGGCCCACCCTTTGCAGCTATAAAAGCTTCAACTCTTCTGGGAAGGCTTTCCACAAGGTTTAGGAGTGTGTTTATGGGAATTTTTTACCATTTTTCTAGAAGCGCATTTATGAGGTGAGGCACTGATGTTGGACGAGAAGGCTTGGCTCACAGTCTCCGCTCTAATTCATCCCAAAGGTGTTCTATCAGGTTGAGGTGCAGGCCAGTCAATTTCCTCCACAGCATCCCATGCTTTGCATTGCACTTGTTGATGTGAGTCTTGGATGCTGCTCGGCCATGGAAACCCATTCCATGAAGCTCTCTACACACTGTTCTTGAGCTAATCTGAAGGCCACACGAAGTTTGGAGGTCTGTAGCTGTTGACTCTGCAGAAAGTTAGCGACTTCTGCGCACTGTGACCCTCAGCATGTGCTGACCCCGCTCTGTGATTTTTACGTGGCCTACCACTTCATGGCTGAGTTGCTGTTGTTCCCAATTGCTTCCACTTTATTATAATACCACTAACAGTTGAGCGTGGAATATTTAGCAACCTATCACGGTACCACGCTTGAGTTCACTGAGCTCCTGAGAGCGACCTATTCTTTCACAAATGTTTGTAGAAGCGTCTGCATGCCTAGTGCTTGATTTATACACCTGTGGCCATGGAAATGATTGGACACCTGAATTCAGTGATTTGGAGGGGTGTCCCAGTACTTTTGGCAATATAGTGTATTTACAGCTGGTAAATTTTCACGAGATTCGCATTACTTGGTCATTTTTCAAAGGTAAAAGTAAAAAGTCACCGTAATCTTTACTGACATTGTCTGTAATGAGATGGCACATTCGGACGGGACTAAAATCACTGAGAAGCTCTGGTAATAATTATTTTACCCCATCTCTCCTGTCCGAATAGGGATTTAGTCTGCAGTAAACTATACTAGGTATATCTAGTGGTAAATAACAAAACTTCTATGTGTCGCATTGAGGAATAAACATTAAATCTGAGTTGAAGGGGAATTTAAGAGCATGGGCTGATTGCCTCCCTTCCCTGATAAATGTGTTATTCCACTGCTCATTTAAAAAAAAGAAAGAAAAGTAGACGTTCACTCAGTGTCACCTTTTCATTATTGGTTTTTGAAGAAAATGTTCTCTGTTTTTCTGTGAGACAATCCGACTTGTAAATACTTGCATGCATCAACAAATAGCCTTACAGTTTCTGTAATCTGTAAGGTACTGGAATGCATATATACAATATGGTTGTAAAATAAAAATACAGTGACAACAGTAAAATTGTGAATTATTTTTACTACTTAATTTTGCTGTTTTCTATTTGAATGTATGATAAAAAATATGATTTATTCCTGTAATCAAAACTGTATTTTCAGCATCATTACTCCAGTTTTCAGTGTCACATGATCCTTCAGAAATCATTCTAATATGATGATTTATTATTAATGTTGGACACAGTTGTGCTGCTTCATATGTGTGTGGAAACTGATACATTTTAATTTTATCAGCTAGTCTGTTAGCTGGGATTTGGTTGGTGGGTAGTAGCTCTCTTGCCTCAGTGTTTCTATGTGTCCTTGTTCAAACACACAACGCCCCAAACTCACTGCAATCAAACCAACAGAGCCGCAGTGTTTACAATCTTCTGTAATATCAGTCTATGAATGGTTTACTTATAGATGTCTGTTTACTAAGGTGGAATATAATGAAGTATTTAACACAAAAGCACACCTTTAAAGGACCAGAAATCTACCACACCCTTAGCATAAAGTAGGAAATTGTTTGGCACGTTAGTGGAAGTCACAGGCAGGTTTACATCTATGTTTGGAATAGACAGTTTACTAAATATTACCAAAATGTATGGTATTTATTTATTTTTAGTCAATTCGTTTTGAGGTCACTTCCAGATCCCATTATCGCTTCTTTCCTTAAATCTCCTCACTTTATTCTAAAAACATGTCAAGATATTTACATTAAATCATGTCCTAATGCATTATTACAAATGTCTCTCTTTGTTATACAGATGCATATAATCCTGATTTCTTTCTCAGCTCCGGAAAACTCAGCCGTTAGATGAGAAACCGAAGGACTCGAAACTGTGGCCGTACTTCCAGGATGGCCAAAGGCGGATAGATTACGTCCTCACCTACCACATCCAGAAGCCCCAAAGCACTCGCAAACAGAAGTCCCGTTCCTGCTGCTTGAGCCGCAAGAGTAAACGGGTCAGCTCACCGGCTCGTGAGGATCCCGAACTCGCAGCCCAAGAGCAGAGGCTGGATTACCATGAGGACGACCAGCGCCTCCGCAGGGAGGAGTATGAGGAGAACCTGCGTGAAATGGGCCTGGAGATGGAGAAAGATGAAGGGGTGAGTCACATTGTCATTCACAGTGGAGGCCATGAAAATCTGGGATTCATAATCTAAAACACAAAATTTAGGGATGCACCGATATGAAAATGTTGGCCGATAACCGATAATTCTTTATATTTGAAAGCCGATAACCGATATATTGGCCGATAAATCTAAATCCAAATTTGTATATAATTTTTGAGAGCCTGATTACAAAAACAAAAGTCTCACCATTAAAAGCCATGACCCAAGCACACAATCATAATGTTCTCATTATTATTTTATGTAGCCTAAATCTTGCGCTGCACATGTTGCACTTAACCGTATTTTCCTTTTTGAATTGATTTCAATCATATTTCAAGCAATTCAAAACCATCATGGTGAACAGTGCGCATCTGAAGTGTCTCAGCTGAAGGAAATAATACATTATTTATTGGATTTAATATATCGGCCAAATTTTCTTATCGGGCCGATAACAATAACATTAAAAATGGACATATATCAGTGGATACCAATATGGTGGCCGATATATCGTGCATCCCTAGTAAAATTAACAAGAAATTTTGCAGATTCAGCACTATTTATAGGTCACTAACTCCTTCAGATGCGCACTGTTCACCATGATGGTTTTGAATTGCTTGAAATATGATTGAAATCACTTCAAAAAGGAAAATACAGTTGCAAGTTCTTATAGGCTACATAAAACTGTGTGCCTGGGACATGGATTTTAATGGGGAGACTTTTGGTTTTGTAATCAGGCTCTCAAAAATTATATACAAATTTGCCTATATATCGGTTATTGGCCAAAAGTGTGTAATAGAGCTGTAAAAGGTCTGCAAAGTTTTAAAGATCAAAGTGCACGACAAATATAGTTATTGTCTGCTCGATTCTGAACTTCTGAAACGAGTCGTCAGTAATTCCAGTCTTACTTCCTGTTACATACCTGCGTAACAATGTAACAGATTTGCATAATGCCAGCCTATGGTCTTTATTGGCTGTCCACGAACAACGTCTACTTTGCCCCGTCCTCAAACACTGTAGTTAAAGCTGAGACTGGAAAAATTTGGTTTGTGACAGCAGCATTCAAGAAATTCATTCTTATTAAAGCTACTAAAGTTATTCAATCAAGAGTGATTTTCTGTTTTTCTTTTGTTGTTTGATTCACATTAACAGTATATAGCAACAGGTACTGTATATTAAGTCAAGTCACCTTTATTTATATAGCGCTTTTTACAATGCTGATTGTTTCAAAGCAGCTTCACAGTGTCAAACAGGAATGCAACAGAATTTGATTCGGCTGTACAGCCGCTCTGGAGAAAACAGTGATGTTATCCAGCTCATTTCAATGATCATATATATCATGTGGGCAGTTCAGTAATTTAGTTGAAAATGTATTTGAATATTTAGTTGAGAATTTTATTACACTGCTTTCACTTTAAAGGAACACGCCGACTTTTTGGGACTTTAGCTTATTCACCGTATCCCCCATAAGTCCATACATACATTTTTATCTCCGTGCATGCCATAACTTGCACCCACCGCTAGCCTAGCTTAGCACAAAGACTGGAGGTAAACGGCTCCAGCTAGCCTACTGCTCAATAAGTGACAAAATAACGCCAACATTTTCCTATTTACATGTTGTGATGTGTATAGTGTACATTGTGTACTAAGACCGACGGAAAAATAAAAAGTTGAAATTTTCTAGACCGATATGGCTAGGGACTATACTCTCATTCCTGCGCAATAATCCAGGAACTTTGCTGCTGTACCATGGGTGTATCGGCGCAATGATATTATGCAGCGCCTTACCTGCTGCGTTATTTTGTCACTTATTGAGCAGTAGGCTAGCTGGAGCCCTTTACGTCCAGTCTTTGTGCTAAGCTAGGCTAGCGGTTGGTGCGTCAGACAGAGTTATGGCACGCACGGAGATAAAAATGGTATGTATGGACTTATCTAACTTATCTAATCTAATTTATCGCCGTGTTCCTTTAATACACAGATCTAATATACACAAGCGATTTCTTTCACAGCTGTTTACATTCACAGACATAACCCACTGTGTTTATGTGAACTTTGTGTGTATTTGACAGTTTAAGCGCAATAAGGCGTGAAAGAAAACTTTTAGTGCTTATGCGACAGCCGGTTTTCTGTGCACACGCTCCGGATGTGTGCATTCTGAAAACCACATATCAGAAGTTTAGACTGATATGGCTTTAAAACGCATGCAAATTATACACTTTTATGATGATGAAGAATTCATCAGCAAATCATCAAGAATTCACCCTTCTGGAAAAGCAGCTCATTTGCATTTAAAGAGGCATGCACTAAAACAGCATGTTTTTCCTTCCACTCAAAAATGGGCATGGTATTATAAATGATCTGTGGGGTATTTTGAGCTGAAACTTCAGACACATTCTTGTACATCTTGTAAAAAGGGGCATAATAGGTCCCTTTTAAATCTTGTGTATTATGACTAATAATTTTTCTTATCCTCTCTAGATTTTTATACAAATTCAGGTTTAAGTGATTCACTTGGACAGCAGAATAATTATTTTCTGTTGTTGACCCAGTTTAGAAACACTTGAGTGACACTTATAGTGTTATTTGTCAAATATCTTCTCAGTGAAATGCTGAAGATACTGTATATATATATATATATATATATATATATATATATATATATATATATATATATATATATATATATATATATATATATATATATATATATATATATATATATATATATATATATATATATATATATATATATATATATATATATATATATATATATATTCGGTAACACTTTACAATAAGGTTCATTAGTTAACTACATTAGTTAACATGAACTAATAATGAACTGCACTTCTAAAGCATTTATTTATCTTTGTTATGTTAATTTCAACATTTATTAATGCATTATTGAAATCTTGTTAACATTAGTTAATGCACTGTGAACTAACATGAACAAACCATGAACAGCTGTATTTTTATTAACTAACGTTAACAAAGATGAACTAATGCTGAACAGAGGTGTTGTTCATGGTTAGTTCATGTTAACTAATGCATTAACTAATGTTAACTAATACAACCTTATTGTAAAGTGTTACCATATATTTTTATATTTAGAATAATGTGGAGAAACTAGACACCTTGCAAGCATTTTGCTGTCATCCTTAGGATACAATAAATTATTTCTCTAAAATGTTCTCGAAACCTGCTAATGCTATAATTGCTATGATTGCAAAAATCAGTTAATATGAGTGCTGGCAATTATGAAACAAGTTAGCACTTACTTTACTGTGTAATGTTACTAATTTGCAATCTTATGATTAGCGGCTTGTCTTTCAAGCTTAACTTCTGTAAACCCATGCCATTTGCTTTGATGTTCACAAATTAGAGGGATTTAACTTCCTGCACTCTGCCAGTTGTTCTCATCGAACGCTAAACCAGAATTTGGCAAAGAGGTCGTAGTGGGCTAATCATCAGCAAAGTGAAGTGTTTATTGTGCAGATGATAATAAACTGAAGTATTAGTCTAAGATTAGCAGCTCTCTGAAAATGTGCAAGGAATTGTTTCCTGTATACAAATCATTTGGGTTTACTTCAATATTCTGATTGTTGTTTTACACAGGCACTCATATCATGACATTCTTAGCTTCCTCTCTTTCTGAGTTGAATTATATTGCATTAATATTATTATTATTATTATTATTATTACTGAACCTTCAAGAATCATATTATTCCACCTCAGGCACAGCTTTGTGCCAAAACCAATATTATACTATGTTTTTTCCCATAACTTCTGAGCTTGACAAGGCCAATATGAATGTAGACATAATAAAACACTGATAAGACTTGAAGAAAAAAACTTAACTCTCTTTGAACCATGTTGTCAAAAAAGATGTCACTCCTATATATATATATCGGTCAAAAGTTTGGAAGCATTACTATTTTTAATGTTTTTTAAAGAAGTCTCTTCTGCTCATCAAGCCTGCATTTATTTAATCAAAAATACAGAAAAAACATTAATATAGCGAAATATTATTACAGTTTAAAATAATGGGTTTCTATTTTAATATACTTTTAAAATATATTTTATTCCTGTGATCAAAGCTGTATTTTCAGCATCATTACTCCAGTCTTCAGTGTCACATGATCAGAAATCATTCAGATATGATGGTTTATTATCAATGTTGGAAACCTGTGATACTTTTTTCAGGATTCATTGAAGAAGAAGTTTTATTCAAAATATAAATAATTTCTAACAATATCAATATATCACTTTTTATCAATTTAACACATCCTTGCTGAATAAAAGTATTCATTTATTCAAAATTACTGACCACAAACTTTTGAACAGTAGTGTATATTGTTACAAAATATTTATATTTTAAATAAAGGCTGTTCTTTTTTTAACTTTATTCTTCAAAGAATCCTGAAAAAAGTTTCACCGGTCATAAAAAAAATATTAATCAGCACAACTGTGTCCAACATTGATAATAAATCATCATATCTGAATGATTTCTGAAGGATCATGTGACACTGAAGACTGGAGTAATGATGCTGAAAATACAGTTTTGATCACAGGAATAAATTACATTTTAAAGTATATTAAAATACAAACCATTATTTTAAATTGTAATAATATTTCACAATATTACTGTTTTTTTTTCTGTATTTTTTATCAAATAAATGCAGGCTTGATGAGCAGAAGAGACTTCTTTAAAAAACATTAAAAAATAGTAATGCTTCCAGACTTTTGACCGGTATCATGATATATATTATATATCTTCATATTATATGATTCGCTTCTATTAAAAGTCATTTATCTTTAATTGGATCATTTTATGTCACTTTGGGACATGTTGGCTAGTATTTTGATGAGGGAAAAACATTTAAAATGTAAATATTCAACAATCTGTTTTATTCTAAAAATGCTTTTTTGTTTTATTCACTAAAGCATCACTAGTAAGATGTGAAAATATCTGTAAAACAGCATTCTGAAATATATTTGCTTTCCAGAGACAGACAGGTTGACTCACGTCAGTGTTAACGGACGTCTTCGCATCGGGTGTCAAGCTGTGATTCCTAATTTAATTGCGGTTGAATTCGGTTTATAAATACTTGTATATAGTGTAGGATAAAAGTAGAAATACCTGTTTGTGTTGTTGTTCACTGAAAGCAGCGGCTGGGATTGAACAGACTGGGTCAGACCCTGTGTGTGGGATGCGAGTTATAACAAGAGTGGGTCATTTGAAGCAAATCTTACATAACCCTCTCTCCAGGTCCAGAAAACCGAGAGAAGTCCTTCTCTTCATGCCTGAGATTTTTTTTTCTTCATTCCTGTGAATTTATTTTCTCTCAAAAGGTCCTTCGTGAAGAAAGAAACCCCTGGTTTCACAGACAAGGCTTAAGTCTAGTCCCTGACTAAAATGCATGTTTGAGCTGTTTTAATTGAAAGCAACTTGTATTGACTTATCCTAAAATATGTCAGTGCCATTGTTTTGTCTCAAGATTAATGTTTTTTTTCTAAGGCGCGTTTGTAAAAGCTACTTAAATATCCTAATTGGACTGTCTGTGAAACCAGGCCCTAGTGTGTTAATCTCTTGTAAAGGGATGTTTGTTCATTTCGTAAATAGTTTGCTTGTTTCTTATCTTTCAGAATACTCTGACAATCATCAAATATCTCTAATACTTGGGGTCCGTGATTTAAACAAACCCGTAGTCTAACCCAAGAAATGAATACTGTTTTAATTATATAACTAATCTCACACCATTTGACGTACTACAGACATGAATGATTAGTGAAATTAGTGAAAAGAGCTGTGCTGTTACGATCCTGGGAATATTGCCTACCATACAATAAAATGGGTGAAAAATTCCATAGGACTAACAAATATGTAGGGGTCAGAATATCATAGAGACTTGCCGATGGGCCAGAAAGCAATGCACGTTTTGCATATGCAAACACCACTCATGTTCTTTCAGAAAATGCAAAAAGCTAGTTACATTTGCTATAACATTACCCTTTTTTACTTGGTAGAACACCAGAAAAATTTAGGAGCACCACAACTAGTAAAAACCTGAATTCTTTGCCACACATTTCTCCCCGTGTTCAAGCTCTCGCGCTTAAAATATGTGGATTAGTGATGCAGTTATATACACGGATAATACGCGGCCTGGCCGGGCTAAGTAATAAAAAAAAGCATTCCAGTTTATTGCGGATGGCTCACGGGTGGATGAGAGAAAAATCATTAATGTGTTGACTTTAATAAAGACACAGAACTGTCTTTTCACGCTAAAACACAACAAATGTGCGTCACGCTTTCAACAACAACGTAAACCAATCAAGGAAAACATATGGCCTAGAGCGCCTCCTAGTGGTCATTATATGAAACATAAAGGAAAAAAAACTATGAAAAATTGCTTAACTTAACATCCTTAACTAAAAATATACAGACATTATTCTGATGTGTTTTTCCAGCGAATTTATTTGTCATAAACTGCATTATTTTGTAATGTTTCCTGGGGTGCACTTATAATGTTAGTATGATTTTTACAAATTGTTATAATTTAGAAATAAAAGGCATTTTTCTTGCCCTGATTTTAGCCTCTGATTTGAACACTCTGTTTGAAGGGGCGTGTCTGCTGTGAGACTTCAGTGTAAACGCTGCTGTAATTGGCTGCTGTGAGGCTTCGGTGTAAACGCCCACTGCTGTGATTGGCTGCTGTAAGACTTCGGTGTAAACGCCCAGTGCTGTGATTGGCTGCTGTGAGACTTTGGTGTAAACGCCCACTGCTGTGATTGGCTGCTGTGAGACTTCGGTGTAAACGCCCACTGCTGTGATTGGCTGCTGTGAGACTTCAGTGTAAACGCCCACTGCTGTGATTTGCTGCTGTGAGACTTCAGTGTAAACACCCACTGCTGTGATTGGCTGCTGTGAGACTTCGGTGTAAACGCCACTACTGTGATTGGCTGCTGTGAGACTTCAGTGTAAACGCCCACTGCTGTGATTGGCTGCTGTGAGACTTCAGTGTAAACGCCCACTGCTGTGATTTGGCTGCTGTGAGACTTCGGTGTAAATGCCCACTGCTGTGATTGGCTGCTGTAAGACTTCGGTGTAAACGCCCAGTGCTGTGATTGGCTGCTGTGAGACTTTGGTGTTAATGCCCACTGCTGTGATTGGCTGCTGTGAGACTTCGGTGTAAACGCCCACTGCTGTGATTGGCTGCTGTAAAACTTCAGTGTAAACGCCCACTGCTGTGATTGGCTGCTGTGAGACTTCGGTGTAAACGCCCACTGCTGTGATTGGCTGCTGTGAGACTTCGGTGTAAACGCCACTACTGTGATTGGCTGCTGTGAGACTTCAGTGTAAACGCCCACTGCTGTGATTGGCTGCTGTGAGACTTCAGTGTAAACGCCCACTGCTGTGATTGGCTGCTGTGAGACTTCAGTGTAAACGCCCACTGCTGTGATTGGCTGCTGTGAGACTTCGGTGTAAACGCCCACTGCTGTGATTGGCTGCTGTGAGACTTCGGTGTAAATGCCCACTGCTGTGACTGGCTGCTGTGAGACTTCGGTGTAAACGCCCACTGCTGTGATTGGCTGCTGTGAGACTTCAGTGTAAATGGCCACTGCTGTGATTGGCTAACATCTTTGCATATGAAATAAGTATTACATGTTTAACTCAAACTTTTACAAAAAAATTTTTTTACTATTACAGCTCTCAAGTTTAACTTGTCGTGAAGAGTGTTGAATATACAGTAGCATTATATTTAAATCTATGGCAGAAACGGAGGCAAAATATTTATATTTATGTTTGTATATGATACAGTTTATATACATTTCTGCATGTGCGGCAACCAGAGCTTCCAAAATGCATGACTTTACCAATCAGCAGTTGGCTCTTTTATTCCGCCATATTGCGCATTGCACTTTCTTCCATTCATAGTAACATGAGTGTAGCATCTTTGTATATCTAAAGTCTTTAGTACAGAAGCGTTTTGTTCATATTCTGAGGCCATGTTTGTTTATCTTTTGTTTTTCAGACTAAAATCCCCGGTGTGGGATTCGTGAAGATACATGCTCCTTGGGAAGTTCTGTGTCGAGAAGCCGAGTTTATGAAGCTCAAAATGCCAACAATAAAGGTATCTGTTCTTCAGTCATATAAAGTGGCCTGAGATCTATATGCACATGACGTACACTGATGTGCTGTCATGTCATTTTCAGAAATATGAAGTCAGTCATGGAAGCGGTATTGCGGAGAAGGTCAACATGTTTATGCAGAAAGTCACTGCACCTTTGCAACCTAAAGTCATGGATAGACAAACGGAAGATGAGAAGCACCTCTCCTACGCGTTCTCACGAGAAAAACGGCATCTGTAAGTCTGCGGTCATTCACGACCATGCTTTGCCCGAGGTCAGAAATCATCCTAAACACGATCTGTTTTGCCAACTGTTGTACATAGGGTTGCCAACCGTTTCGTATAATACAGAATCGCAGTTTGTCCCGTGTACGCAGGCATACGCTAGAGTCTAGACCATATGAATAATAGGGATGCACGACATATCACCACCATATCGGTATCAGCCGATATATGCTCATTTTTAATGTTATCGTTATTGATTAAATTTTATAATTAGATAAAATTCACTTACACACACGCAGACACACACAAACACACTATTATACACACAAATGAACGGTTGTGTCTGTAACAGTATGGTAAAATTGAGCCAGAAGACTCAAATAAGAGATTGAAATCAGATCAGACCCAGATTGATTAAGCTGTGATAAAGCATACCTGTTCATTTTTGTTACATTTTTATTGAATTTTGATTTTATGTGTAACAAAATGTCCTCGGTGTTCAGGTTTGACTGTAATAAAATTAATAAAAAACTGACACTTCAAATCAACATTTCAAAAAAAAAAAAGAGAATGTCTTTAAAAATGTCTAAGTATAAATCCAAATACACAATTCAATAAAAATAAGTATTTAGATACAAGTATAAGTACACTAGAGAATTTGTAAGCCACTTTATATGGAGCTATATAGGAAATCTAGTGGTCACACAACACATTTAAATTTATTTTAAATGCCTTGTTTCTATTTTAACATGGAATACTGCTTTAACTGAAAAATAATAAAAAATATTTATTAGAGAAAAAAAAGTGTATCGTTATGAATAGAGGTTGATGATATTTAATATGCATTGGTCTAGCTATATATAGAAATTGGGTAAAATTCAACAATTTGAACATGGAGCCACAATGAGACCCTCATATCTATGAAACTGAACCGTATAGGGCCTTAAAAATTAAGATTACAAAAGAAAGATAAGAAAGAGAATCTAGAAGGATATTGAGATGACTTTAATACTTTTAGTTACAAGCACAGAAACTTTAGCGAAAAGAATATTTATTGCACTAAGATGGGTATATTCTATGCAATTGTGTTGCTAGAAACAAACAAGATTTGTTCCTCAGAAAATGTGCGACCACTGAAAATGTGTACAATTTACTCATGGAGCCACACTGAGATCTCCATATCTCTGGAAATGTAAGATGCCAAAAGAAAGTTTAAGAATTAGAATCTAAAAGGATATTAAGATATCTTTAATACTTCTTGAGTTACAAGCATGCAAACTTTGGACAAAAAACACAAGAAGTGCTTTTCCCATTTTTGAACCGTTTGTCATTTTGACCCCCTCAACAAAATAGTGGATTACTCAGTAAATATTCATCCATGACATTTAATATTTTGGCTTTCTTCTACATTTTTATGTTTATCTTTTTTCACCAAAAAAAGATATTAACAAAATCAAACATTTGAGCCGTGAAAGTTTCTGAAATTTGACACCCTTATTTTGCTATAAAGAACCATGATTGTGCTAGAATAATTTTAGCAACATGCTAGAAACATGCTATTAATGTGTTAAATAATGTTAACAACATATTAAATCATGCTATCAGTGTGTTAAATCATGTTAGAAACATTCTAGCAAAGTGCTAAATCATGTTAGAAGCATGTTACCAACGTGGTATATCATGTTAGCAACATGTTAAAACATGTTATCAATGTGGTATATCATGTTAACAACATGTTAAAACATGCTATCAATGTGGTATATCATGTTAGCAACATGTTAAAACATGCTATCAATGTGGTATATCATGTTAACAACATGTTAAAACATGCTATCAATGTGGTATATCATGTTAACAACATGTTAAAACATGCTATCAATGTGGTATATCATGTTAACAACATGTTAAAACATGCTATCAACCTGGTATATTATGTTAGCAACATGTTAAAACATGCTATCAATGTGGTATATCATGTTAGCAACATGTTAAAACATGCTATCAATGTGGTATATCATGTTAACAACATGTTAAAACATGCTATCAATGTGGTATATCATGTTAACAACATGTTAAAACATGCTATCAATGTGGTATATCATGTTAGCAACATGTTAAAACATGCTATCAATGTGGTATATCATGTTAGCAACATGTTAAAACATGCTATCAATGTGGTATATCATGTTAGCAACATGTTAAAACATGCTATCAATGTGGTATATCATGTTAGCAACATGTTAAAACATGCTATCAATGTGGTATATCATGTTAGCAACATGTTAAAACATGCTATCAATGTGGTATATCATGTTAGCAACATGTTAAAACATGCTATCAATGTGGTATATCATGTTAGCAACATGTTAAAACATGCTATCAATGTGGTATATCATGTTAGCAACATGTTAAAACATGCTATCAATGTGGTATATCATGTTAGCAACATGTTAAAACATGCTATCAATGTGGTATATCATGTTAGCAACATGTTAAAACATGCTATCAATGTGGTATATCATGTTAGCAACATGTTAAAACATGCTATCAATGTGGTATATCATGTTAGCAACATGTTAAAACATGCTATCAATGTGGTATATCATGTTAGCAACATGTTAAAACATGCTATCAATGTGGTATATCATGTTAGCAACATGTTAAAACATGCTATCAATGTGGTATATCATGTTAGCAACATGTTAAAACATGCTATCAATGTGGTATATCATGTTAGCAACATGTTAAAACATGCTATCAATGTGGTATATCATGTTAGCAACATGTTAAAACATGCTATCAATGTGGTATATCATGTTAGCAACATGTTAAAACATGCTATCAATGTGGTATATCATGTTAGCAACATGTTAAAACATGCTATCAATGTGGTATATCATGTTAGCAACATGTTAAAACATGCTATCAATGTGGTATATCATGTTAGCAACATGTTAAAACATGCTATCAATGTGGTATATTATGTTAGCAACATGTTAAAACATGCTATCAATGTGGTATATCATGCTAGAAACATTATCAACAAATGCTAAAATATTTAAGCAATGTGTTAAATCATGTTAGAAACATTCTAGCAAAGTGCTAAATCATGCTGAAATGTTATCAACATGCTAAAATATTTAAGCAATGTTAAATCATGTTAGAAACATGTTAGCAACATGTAAAAACATGCTAACAACATATTAAAACATGCTATCAATGTGTTAAATAATGTTAGAAACATGTTAAATCTTGCTAAACGATTGTCCCTTATTTTCTTTTCCTGAAATTGGCAACCCTAGTTGTACATGATCTATTCCTCACATTCTACAAAGACTTGGATGAATGAAAAACATAACAGATGATTTCGCCAAATGCTATTTTTACAAAGACTTGATAGTTATAAACGTTCACATTTCTGGTCCAGCTAATGTAGTGAAATATGAAGGATGCTTAGTAATAACCCTCAGAAAGGCAGTGTATTGCTTCAGTTTTTATAGCATCATGGTATGTTATTGCCTGTGAAATTGAACAGGGAGGCACAAACCAGTGAATTAAATGACTCTTGGTCTCTTTTCACAGCTTTGATTTATCAGACAGAAACTCCTTCTTTGACAGCAAAACCAGGAGCTCAATAGTAAGTGCCAGTCTCTTGTGAAAAGCCTATCCAGTCAGGGGCGATTGAAGACCTGATTTGATTAGCAAACGACCTGTGTGCCTCCACACCAACATGTCACTGACGTCAAAGTAGACAATATTTCCAGTCACTTGATCTGCCAGCTGCCTCTTCAAATGCTGTTTAACCTCGGAATGATTTTTGTCAGCAGTATTTATTTATTTGTGCTATTTTAAGGTATCCTATTATATTAAGAACATTGGTTGTCTAACATTTTTTTATGTTGGCTTGACAAAGACTGATCTGATCTACTATATTAGCTGCTTCTTCTGAGAATTATAAAATTAATGCAGCCCAAAACATTAAATCATGTTAGAAACGTTAACAACGTGATAAATCACGTTAGCAACATGTTAAAAAATGCTAGCAATGTGTTACATCATGTTATAAACATGCTAACAATTTAAAATATGTTAGCAATATGTTAGCAATGTGTTAAATCATGCTAGAAAGAAATATGTTAGCAAAACATACTAAAACATGCTATCATTGTGTTAAATCATGTTAGAAACATTCTAGAAGCATACTAAAACTTACTTAGCAACATACTAAAACATTTAAACATTTTGCTGAATCATGCTAGAAGCATGTTTGCCATAAGCTAAAACATTTAAACAATGTGTTAAATCATGCTAGAAACATGTTAACAATGTGGTAAATCATTTTAGCAACATGTTAAAACATGCTAGCAATATGTTAAATAATGTTAGCAACAATGCTAAAATATTTAAGCAATGTGTTAAATCATGCTAGAAAC
This sequence comes from Rhinogobio ventralis, assembly GCA_039654625.1. NCBI lineage: Eukaryota > Metazoa > Chordata > Actinopteri > Cypriniformes > Gobionidae > Rhinogobio > Rhinogobio ventralis. Next base: position 3,998,531 of record CM077193.1, on the reverse strand, counting down.
ATGTTAACAACGTGGAATATCATGTTATCAACATGTTAAAACATGCTAGCACTGTACTAAATCATGTTAGCAACATGTTAAATATGGCTAAAATCATGCTAAACCATGCTAGCAATATGTTAAATAATGCTAGCAAGTTAAAACATGCAATGTTAGATCATGGTAGAAACATTCTAGCAACATGTTAAATCATGCTAGCAAAATTCTAAGTCATGTTATCAACACATTAGCAATGTATTAAATCATGTTAGCAATGTGTTAAATCATGTTAGAAACATGATAGCAATGTGCTAAATCATGCTAACAACATACTAAGTCATGTTAACATGTTAAATCATGTTAGCAGCATGTTAAAAATGTTAGCAATGTGTTAATTCATGCTGGAAACATGCCTGCAACATGCTAAATCATGTTAACAGTGTGTTAAAAAAGGTTAGCAACATCTTAACATTTTATTGACCTCTTTGAGTGAAATCTTCAAACTTTCAGACAAGGCTTTGTCAAGCCAAAAACAAAGTTTGTCATCAAACTTTACTCATCTAGTTGTCATTTTAGTTCGAGTATAATATCACCAATCAGGAATGCTATTTCTAATCATCTTTATTTATTATCATCTTTATAAGCCTATTTATTAATCATCAACAGGTGTATGAAATTTTAAAACGAACAAAATGCACACGGGCTAAGTTTATCATGGGTAAGTTTCATCTTATTATTACTTTTGCTATTTTTTGCTTTTGCTTTAACTATTGCAAAATCCACCATGTTGTTTGCTGAAATGTTATAATAAATTTGGTAACACTTTATTTTACAGTGTCCTTGCTATAGTAATAACAGTAAATTATGCATAATTACATGCAACTAACCCTCAACCAAACCCTAACCCTATAGTAAGTACATGTAGTTAATCAATATTACTCAGTACTTAAATATATAGTTACACTGTAACAATGACATCTTAAAATAAGGCGTAACCAAAAGTTAGTCCTTTTTATGTTACATGTACCTACTATTGTAATAACAGTAAATTATGCATAATTACAGTTAATTGCAATTAACCCTGAACCAAACCCTGATCCTAAACCTAACCATATAGTAAGTACGATATACTCACAGCAAAGTTATTTTACGTTGTTTGTTTAGGGGTAAACCGAAGTTTGCAATACCTTTGCAGCGATATACTTTTATATATGTTGTGTGTGTTGGCAGGGATCAGCAGTCTGCTCGGCAGTGGTGTTTACACAGAGGCCTACCCCTTGCATGATGTGAGTAACATCATATTTTGCTCTGTCCGCAAACATCTTTCCAATTCTCTCCAGTTGATTTGTTCTATTTCTTGTCAGTTAATTTTAACTATTTTAATTACAGGGAGATATTGACGACGTACATGCTGAAACAAATGACAGGAAGGTAAGAGACACTTTTAAATGTAGTAGAATACATACTTAAATCTTGGATTTGTGTTTTAATCTCACACTGATTCTTGCAACAAAACACGTTCAGAACCTTAACCTGCCATTAGTTTGTAAAATGGCTACATTTCACATGCAAATTAAAATAATATAGATTTCAATATATTATATTATATTATATTAATTATATTATTATATAAAACCATTAAAAACATTTGTTACTTGAAATAAATGTCAACTGAAATAAAATCAAATATAAAAAACGTATACATTTATTTCAACTAGTTCAATTATTCTCATTTTTATTTAATTTAATATATACATATATATTATTAAAAAACATAAATGTATGTATCCTAACATAAATTTGAAAAAAAAACCTATTTAATATAATTAAAAAAATAATAAAATATGCCTTTTTAATGTTATAGTTAGTTTTATAATGTAACATTTTCTATATTGTGTGTGTGTGCGTGTGTGTGTGTGCGCACGCGCGTGTGTGAGTGTGCATGTGCGTGTGTGTGTGTATATTTCAACTAGTTGCCAAGGCAATATTTTTCATTCTTATTTAGTTTTACATGATGTGCTAAAATAGCTAAAACTACAATAAAAAAATTGTATGTCAATGATACTAAAATAACACTGATTTTATATATATATATATAGCCTATTACAAGAAAACATAAATGTATCTAAAAAATATGCCTTTTAATTAATTTTAATGTTATAGTTAATTTTATAATATAACATTCTCAGTTCATTCTTAATTAGCGTAACAGATTTCTAGATTTTCTCAGTTTGGCTATATATACATATACATATAAATCTGGTTTTATCACACATTTATCTTCCTCCTTTCCTTCACCTGTTTAGACTGCTTTATGGCGTACTGTAAGAATCTGGTAATTGAATCTCATATTGACTACTTGATGTGATTAAACACTGTAAATGGGCTGCAGGATCTAGACCTATAGCTTGTGTAGACCTGGTGAGACTCTGGACTCGCCGGCAGCAAGCTCCGAATAATTGTCAGGTCACCAAGGCAACAGGATCATTTCCCACTTCAGCCATCTGTGAGCGGCACTCCTGCAGGCTTACTGTTGAGTCTTACTGTTTAGTGGGCAGTGTAGCCCTTCTCCAAATAATTTATCACAGCTATTTTCAAGAACTGAAAAAGAGTAAATGCTTCAGTTTTTCACAACAAACCCTTAAGGACCCTTGGAGAGAGTTGGAGTTTTGTGGCTTTTAGGCCCTGCTTACACCTGGTATTAGGATGTGTTTTATTTGATCGAATCACTAGTAGACAAGGGAGACACATTCCTGTTTACACCAGGTGTTTTAATCCGTCTCTTTTGTCCACTTTCAACCACTTCTGTCCTGATTTCTTCGAGGAAAGGGTCTATGGGCGGGAAAATTTATGGACTTTTTCAGATCTTTCCATCTAATGGACGAAATAATCTCACATGATTTACAAACGAACACAACCAGATACGACGGAAAAACACGGAGAGCATCAGCTTTAGTTTCTGCTCTGGGAGCCGCAAGACCAGCCGAACGCTGTAAGTGTGTGCCCTAATATGCGCTAATATGTGTTAGTAATATGTGTTAGTAATATGCGCCTATAGGCGGTGCACAATGCGCATACACACTGCTTATTACACACACAAGGACGCGCAGCAGCACACACACATTTTTAAATAGAAAAAAAAAAAAGGATTCCTCATTCAGTCTTTTAGCTCTCAAATTCCATCATGTAAATAGTGAATCCGCCATGGTGCGAGCGCAACTGGCTTTTAAAGGGAATTGGAGATGACACTCTGATTGGTTTATTGCACGTTACGCCCAAAACACAGCCATGACTCATTAAGAGACTAGGGGCAACCCTTTTGGACCATGCACCGGACGTTTTTTTCCGTCATTTAAACTAGCAAAAGTGGATTCAGACACGCACTAAGTGCACCTGTGCCGTGCGCTCAGATCGTTCAAATAAGGCCCTATGTGTTAGAGATCAGGAATGGTGAGAGAACATTATGCTGGTGCGTTTTTCATCTTCAATCCAAACTTGGGTCTTCAGCCAAACTTTAAATCCCGTCTGGCTAGCGTGCTTCCCTTAATGTTCACGCATTAGGTCAGTAGGCGGAGAGAAGACAGTCTTTTGTGGCTGTTTGAACACATTCGACCACATGAGCGTCTACACCACGAAAGCAATCCGGGCGAATGCGTTTTCCACTACCTCTGAAAGTGGTCGAAAGTGGACAAGCTCAAAACGCTTTAGACCCGTTTACACCTGTATTTAGTGTCGTCCACTTGTGATCCGATCGACATAAAAGCTTCTTATTTCCAGGTGTAAACAGGGCCTACGTGTGTTGATGACACACTGTATGTTAGATTTGATTCCACTCCTAAAACATGCTTTTACATTTTTTGTTGATATACACATTTAAAATGCTCGTCTTTTTTCTTTAGCAAATGCACCAAAAATATGTTGAGTGTGGTTTTGTTGTTAATTTGTTATGTTGCCTTTTTCATGAAACCTGTAAGACGTGCACTCACTGTTTGTCAGTATCATTTTTCCAGAATGTATGTAATTTTAGTTTTGTCTTTGCAGATCTTGTATGAAGAGTGGGCGAGTTACAGCATATTCTACAAGTACCAGCCCATCGGACTGATCAGGTATTATCCTGAGGCTGAATGCACTGCCCGAGAGTAGAGATTTTAGAAATACCCTTCTGATATGCATTAATCAGGAGTCAGATGGTCAAAAGTCCTTCAGACAGGATTTGTTTAACACTCTGTAACGTTTATCATCAGTTCACATAGGATGAGCGATGTCTGAAGAAATGTTTACGTCATTGATATCATTCATAGGTCAATCGTGATAATGACATGACGCTAATTTTTTGTACGGATCTAAAACACGCATTTAGAAGATATAAGCATATAAGCAAATCTTACAGTCTCTCACTTCTGCAAATATGGATAAATGATTTTGATGACATCACTGCACTTCAGCTTCTCATCAGATTTTCTGTCCAATCAAATGATCTCTACAATCTGAAGCCCCGCCCCCTACATTATAAACAGACGCTGAAGCTGCAGCTGTAATCAGTCAATCAGCTTACACATTAACTGTTTTCTACATGGTGAATGGCACATAGTGCACTATATAGGGGATAGGGAACGATTCAGACAGTGCACTATATAGGGGATAGGGAGCGATTCAGACAGTGCACTATATAGGGGATAGGGAGCGATTCATACAGTGTAAATATGCGAATAAAGTCTGGTTTTACGTAAGTGTAGCTCCGGTCCAGAGACACAATAGAACAGAGCGGATCATGTGATCGAGTTGGTCCAGAGACACGATAGCACAGAGCGGATCATGTAATCGAGTCGGTCCAGAGACACGATAGCACAGAGCGGATCATGTGATCGAGTCATTCCAAAGACACGACAGCACAGAGCGGATCATGTGATCGAGTCATTCCAGAGACACGATAGCACAGAGCGGATCATGTGATCGAGTCGGTCCAGAGACACGATAGCACAGAGCGGATCATGTGATCGAGTCGGTCCAGAGACACGATAGCACAGAGCGGATCATGTGATCGAGTCATTCCAAAGACACGACAGCACAGAGCGAATCATGTGATCGAGTCGGTCCAGAGACACAATGGCACAGAGCGGATCATGTGATCGAGTCATTCCAAAGACACGACAGCACAGAGCGGATCATGTGATCGAGTCATTCCAGAGACACGATAGCACAGAGCGGATCATGTGATCGAGTCGGTCCAGAGACACGATAGCACAGAGCGGATCATGTGATCGAGTCGGTCCAGAGACACGATAGCACAGAGCGGATCATGTGATCGAGTCATTCCAGAGACACGATAGCACAGAGCGAATCATGTGATCGAGTCGGTCCAGAGACACGATAGCACAGAGCGGATCATGTGATCGAGTCGGTCCAGAGACACGATGGCACAGAGCGGATCATGTGATCGAGTCATTCCAGAGACACGACAGCACAGAGCGGATCATGTGATCGAGTCGGTCCAGGGACACGATAGCACAGAGCGGATCATGTGATCGAGTTGGTCCAGAGACACGATAGTACAGAGCGGATCATGTGATCGAGTCGGCGCAGACCAGAAAATGTATCCTTTGAATTCTGCACAGAATGCTGTATTTTAACGCGATATGGAGGAGATTAGGAGGAGAAACAGTTAGAGATTAGGAGGAAACTGCGGCTTTACCGAGCTCAGCGGCTCTGGCCGAGCTGTGATATAAACTACACGCAATTGGCTGTTTTAAAAAGGGGGAGGAGCTGTTCGATATGTCCCACCCTGTCTTTACATCAACACATTCAATAATGCTACGCGTTTCAGGGCACTTCAGTGGGCCTTTAAAGTCACGTGGTGCATCCAACATGCAGAAAAAAAAACATAAAACAGGAAATTATGTCATAGAGAGGACAATGACTGTGTCAGTTTAAAATTTTGAAATATCAGACAATTTTTTAACTATATAAAAGTTTGGAAACATAAAAAGTAGTAATGTTTTTGTAAGAAAATAGTAATAAATAAATAAAACAGGCCTAGTTATTGTCAATTTCATTGTTTTTGACCCATAACCCTAATAAATAAGCTTGTGACACCAAAAACTACTAGCTTAACTCATATAAATTACATAATATATTTTTAAACTGTCAGTAATAAAATAAGAACAAATAATCAAATTATGAGCAATTGCACAAATACTATAGAACAAGCATACAAATAAAATAAACTGCTTTTCAGGAAGAGAAAATGAATAATATAATGTGAAATAGCACTGCATATTCTTCAATGTATAAACTGAATGTAGATTAAAGCTTATATGTTACAAAAGTTATTCAGTCAAGAGCAGTGAGTGATTTTCTTTGTCCTTTTGTTGTTTGATTAATATTAAAACAGTCAGTAGCAGACATATATTAGGCTGCTGTCACTTTAAGAGTGAATGCACGGATCCAATATACTGATACACATGCGTCTCAACTGTTTATGTTCACTTAAAATAAAACAGACTATGTTTACTAGGATACTTGCCGAAACCGGCCTTTTTTAACGTAATTTTGTGTGAATATGTTCGTGTATGCACAAGACGAGAGCTCAATTCACACAAAATTTCTCACACTATTGAATTGAGTTCTCTTTCACGTCTTCTTGCGATTGAATATTTAAATTGGCAAGGCTTAAAAACACGTGCAAATGATAAACTTTCATGATGCAGCACTGGCCCGTTCGGGGAAGCTACAGTTGCGTAAAACAGTCCCGAGCGACGTTTACACAGTCCTTATTGTCGGGTCCTGAAGAGGATGTATTCTTTCTGATGTTTACTAGATAGTAATTTTAACTTCTTTTGCTTTACTTCATTGCCCTAATTGCTCTTCTTTATTTCTCTCTTAGGAAGTATTTTGGTGAGAAAGTGGGCCTGTACTTTGCCTGGCTGGGTGTGTATACTCAGATGCTAATCCCAGCAGCGGTTGTGGGTGTTATCGTGTTCCTGTATGGCTGTGCCACTGTGGACGACAACATCCCCAGGTCAACTTAATATAATTTGTGTGATGGTTTATTTGGATTGTTTGCTAACTAGCATGTGACCCCTCCCTAAACCGCTGACAGCTTTGCACATACATTTTCTGCCTAGCAATGTTTAATTATGTAGAATTAGTTTGTCGCATAAAATTTTGATTGACACATTCTTATCTGTGTCATGGAGTTCAAACACATTCCACTGTCTCTCACACCCCTGGGAAACAAGTCTCAACTCGCAATGGTTTTAAACTTTATGGGAAGATTTTTAATGAAGAATATGCCTAGCCATTTATGAAAGAAACCACTGCTGCACTTTGCAAGAAAAGCGGATGGATGTTGAAGTGCATGGTAATTAGGGAGTTTAGAGTGGGTTTTGAAATGGTGCGACTGTAATGGACTGTAATGTAGTGTATAATGAGAGTGACTCAGTGTTCGCTGGCTGTCTCACAACGACATTCATTAATTCCACAGATGCCACTGCTGAAAACAAGCTGTTCCTAAACCTAGTGCCATGCCTACCTAGGCATCATTTTAAGCACTATAGCTGTACATGTGTATGTGTATGTATGTGGGTAATAAATTGGGTGATACATTTTCTCGGTATTGGCTGATTATAGTACTTGGTAATTTACATGTAATCTGGATTATGTAATCAGATTCCAAAAATGAAGTACTTGTAATTAGATTATATTACATTTTAAAATGCTCGTAATCCGACTACAGTTTGACGTTCAGAAGGTCTTTCAGGTTTGTGGAATCACACGCGCAGATCAGCCACTGAAAACTGACAGCATTTGATCACTGGATTTACAGAAATCATTTCACTTTTAATAAAGTGTTTTGTCAACATTGCAAGATTGCATATCTAACCAGTTCCTGACGAACACATTAATTATTATTTGAATTATCACTCAGTGAGTCATTTGACCACTTTCTTTGACTTTCTTTCAAACTCACATTTCATATTTACATGCAATGCAGCGATTCCCCAACTTTTATGTCGGTTGAACCGCTTTGACCTAATATATTATTTTATTTAAGTTAATAATTATGTCAATAATAAAATGAATAATTATGGTAAATCAATTATTATATTAATAATAAATAATAATAATGTTCTCAGTTAATGGTCACATGAAATAAAATATTTAAATAAAAAAATAAAAAATATTTTTTAATTTAATACAAATTTTTTAATGATTTAATTACTTAATAGCTTTCATTAAACTCACGAACCCCTGCAGTTCCTTCACAAACCCCAGTCTGGCAAACTCTGATGTAATGTAATATTTAATGCACTTCATGTTGTTGATAAGAAATGATGGAATATATTTTACTGTATATATTTTTATATCAATATGGTACAAGATTATCCTATTTAAATCAATGTGATAAAGGAGTCAGGTTAAAAGTAATCTAAAAGTAGTCCGATTATATTACCTTAAATGTGTAATGTAGTGGATTACAAATTATAATCAGCTACTGCTTCCAAATTACATGACAAAAATTGTGTAAGTAATCTAATATATAGCTCATTTCCTCCATTTTTAGATTGATTACTTTTGTCATAATCATTTAACGCCTACATTTTAATACTATAAATATTTTAAAAGGCTAATAATTTAATATTGCTGTTATTGTGCTGCCAAAATGTACATTTAGCATTTAAAATGATTAATTTGAGTTTTTATTTGTAATTTATTTAGACATTCTCATATTATATTAGCATAATTATCTGCATATCAGAACTATTTACCCAAGATACAGCAGTGGCCAAAAGTGATGTCCAGAGGGGAAATTAGTTTTTAATGACCCTACAAGTTTGATTAAACCATCAAAATATGAGGGATATATATATATATATATATAATTTTTTTTTTTTTAAATATGAAGGAACAAAACACTAAACTTAGTTAAGGTATTGATCCGACAAAATAATTTGGCAAACTACACCTAAAGGTTTTATGTTACTATCCAAAAAAAATGCATTGAAAAACAAAGAAGATTGTAGAATAATGCTTTTCTTCTTTTAGAAATAAGAAATACAATGCAGACTTAATTCATTAAAAGCTTTTCTTGTTGTCTGGAGAAACATGGAGATATGATGCATTTCTCAAATCAGTTTTTTTTTGTTGTCTCTCAGCATGGAGATTTGCGACGAGAGAAACAACATCACCATGTGCCCAATGTGTGACCGAGCCTGCAGTTACTGGAAACTGGTCACGGCTTGCGGCACGGCCAGGGCCAGCCACCTGTTCGACAATGCGGCCACCGTCTTCTTCGCCATCTTCATGGCACTATGGGGTCAGCAGCTCTGTTCTCCTGTCATGTCCCCCTGCACGCTTTGTTGCTGCTGTACACCAACTGTTGTGTCTGTACATATTGAGGGCGGATTTGATCTGGCAAATGTTGGAAGAGATTTGTGCCCTGGTTTTACACTTCTCTTTAATTCCCCTGTACTCATCCCCGCTCAGATGCTGAGCCTCTTAAAAAGCTGGTATATTAAGCCCTAAATTTGCCCTTCCTGTTTTAATACCCTGCTGTTACAGGCTTTGAAATGAAAAATGACACCCTATGACAAAGCTACTTGCTAACTTGAGTCCACAATAACCCTCTGGTGCATCTCACACGGGGGTCAAAAATGACATATTTTGTATTATTATTATTTCAATTAAATGAATGTACTATATTTTAGTCCAATTAATGTTTTTTATTTATTTAATCATTTGTATTTTTAGGGGATTTTATGATACTAAATTATATTTATGCAGTAGTTATAATTAGGGATGTATCGATATAACATTTTTGAAACCGAAAACCGATAATTCTTTGTATTTGAAAGCCAATAACTGATATACTGGCTGATAAATCTAACTCCAAAATGTAATATAATTTTTGAAAGCCTGATTACAAAAGCAAAAGTCTCACCATTGAAAGCCATGTCGCAAACACACAATCATAATGTTCTCATTATAGTTTTATGTGGCCTGTATGACAGACTTGCGCTTCACATGTTGCTCTGAACTGTATTTTCACTTTTTTGAAGTGATTTAAATCATATTTCAATAACATTAAAAAAAGAACATGTATCGGCCGATGCCGATGTGGGGGGCGATATATCGTGCATCCATAGTTACAATCAGTTTATTACACTTTTTGAGCATGGACTTAAAATGTCATAAATCTTGAATGCTTTGGAGCACAGATTTTTTTGGTCTGGTCTCTTTTTAAAGAAGACACTTGGCAGATTGTTGCTGAAGTGGAAAAAAATATTACACAAAATATATTACTTTGGTCACACTTTAGATTAGGGTCCAATTCTTACTATTAACTAACTATTAACTATGACTTTTGCCTCCATAAACTCCTAATTACTGCTTATTAATAGTTAGTAAGGTAGTTGTTAAGTTTAGATTTAAGGGATGTAGAATATGGTCATGCAGAATAATGCATTAATATGTGCTTCAAAGTCCTAAATCTAGACAAATGTTCCAAATTTGAGTTTGATAACTGATCATAACTGATTGGTACCAAACGTTCCCACTAGATGAAATTTGTTTCCCATTCATTTCTAATGCCGTCATTTTTGACCACAAGGAGTACAAGTGACCATTTCAGGACCATTTAACCTTTTTGAATCAATTGTGTGTTCACATAGCAAGTGCCAAAACCTTTACCAAGTTTTGTACCATTCTGATGAACTAAAGAAATTTAAAAAAAACTAAATGTAAACATTTTCGGTCAAAAATGACCGAAGAGCACCAGAGGGTTAAAAGATTCAAAGCTTTATAAGTGAATCAAGTGGAAAGATAACCCAGCTTGTTTGGCATTCATACTGTCGCCAGTCCTGAAAGTGGTCTCAGATCTCTTTTTGGCTCACTTTAGTTTTTTCTAACCACTTTTCATTCACACTGACCTAAAGTGAACTGTACTCAGATGGTTTCGGTTTAGTTCTCTTTAAAGGAGTCTGAGATTGTTGGGAGCATTCACACATGAGCTAAAATTGAGAAGCGGACTGAGACCCTTAAAACGAACCAAGTGTGAAGACACTATTAAAATACAGATTAAAAAAAAAAAGGTTTTACAGCCTGATGCTATAGAAGAAACTGGCTGTGTGAACATAATAGAGTGATAAATATTTCTCAATAATAAGAGGGGATTTAAAAGCAAAAATACTTAATTTGTAGCTACATAAACTGACAAACCACCCGATCAGCGCTGAGCCGGTCAGTATTTATGAATGTGGGTTTGTGTCACACAGCCACCATGTTTATGGAGCACTGGAAGAGAAGGCAAATGAGGCTAAATTACATCTGGGATATGACCGGCTTTGAAGACACAGAGGTTAGTAACACACACCCATGTTGACCAAGAAAACTGTCAATATAAGACATTGATGTACATGTTGATAAGATAATGATGTGGGTTTATGTATGTTTTGTAGGTGTGCTCTATTATTTTCTTGTATTGACTTGTATTATCCTGAGGCTTGGGTGTAAAGAATTAATGATGTGTGTTTTTCATTGATTCAGTGCCATTAAATCAAACTGTCTTTTCACTGTTTTTTTTTTTGTCCTGTTTTGTATAGGAGAAACAAAAGGTTTGGAATTGGTTCATTCACAGTATTAACTGGATTTCTTTCCTAACCTTACAAGTGCATTTTAGTACTAACAAATTCTTCATTTCTTAAAAGTCGTCTTCAAGCATTGTCGTCACATTCTTGCTTGTGTTGAGTATTTCACCAGCACTTACTGTATCTATCTATCGGTCTGTTGTTGTGGAGGTCTGGGAGACTCCTGTTCTCTCTTCCTCCAGCCTTACAGGTCAAAAGCTGCTCACTTTCCTTTCGGCAGTCACAGTCTTTCTGGGCTTGCCACTGTTTATGTGGACAAAATGAGGAGGAGGAACTAATAAAACCCAAAGCTGCTGAATGTGGAAAGGAATATGATTTTCGTGGTGCTGAGAGCTTTTGGTTTTAAGGATTATACTTTCACTGAACGTCAGTGTGTTGCTATTACCAGAATTTCTGTTCTGTTCACTGATCATGCACATGGCTGCTTTTGGCTCCATAACCAGTTATCTCTTTCCACTTTTTTTTGTTTTGTTTAACCTTCTTAACTGGTTTAAGTCCTGTACCTGTTGTGAATTGCTTTCTCTGTTTTTCCCAGAGTCATCCTAGAGCAGAGTATGAGTTCCACGTCATGAAGAAGTCCTTGAAGAAAGAGCAATCACCAAAGGTAGGTCTTTATGAATCTACAGATGACCATTTACTGGTGCATATTGCAAACAGAAATGGCAATAACTTTCTCAAAATTAAAAGCTATAATCTGTTTGGCTGGCTTTACACAATTTCTGGGAGCTGGGGTAGTTTGTCTCCACCATTTTACCACAAACATTGACCGATTTATCCATAGCCGATTGCTAGAACAATCAGTTATCGGCAAAAATTCATACTGATAGTTTTTCTGGGTTGCATCCATTGCTGGGGCGGCTGAGAAAGGTGTGCGGTCATTATATAGTACAAGAGCGGCCTCTAAAGGCGAGATAAAAACTATCACTGACGCCTTGTGGAGTTTGTTTTGACACTAGTGTTGTAGTACTCGAGACCAGTCTTAAGACCATTTTTTGAAGGTCTTGGTCTTGTCTCGTTCTCGATCACATTTGTACTCGGTCTTGTCTCGGTCTCAGACTTAGAGGACTCGGGATTTTGTTTCAAGACCGGTCAAGACCACAACTGCTAGGATATTACTAAACTGCCGGTGCATTGTCTGATTTATTTATTAACATCATTAATGTGATTGGATGTAAAACTTACTGCTTCAGATGCAATCAATAACTTGATTTGTTTATTGTGCCGGTTCAGAAATGAATGAGGGATTGTGTCAAAAATGTCACCACATTAATACAAATGAATACAGTATTAATACAAATGCTCACAAAATTCAAGATATTATTGCAAACAAAGTACTCGTATGAGATCTGGATTTTTATATTGTAACGTGATGTAGTTAAACAATATCACAAGAGCAAGAGAGCTGTTTTCACAAACTTGAGCATGACTGCAAACATGATATTGCATTTATACAAACATTGAATAAATAAAACAAAAAAACATTATTTATGCATATGTAATTTACCAATTCAGATGCATCTTCTGTACCACCTCTGCAGTGCAAAGATGAATTTTGTTGTAATGATTTAATTTGATTGGTAACAGCTCTATATAGTGTCTTAATCTAATTATATTTATTGATTAAAAATAAGTCGTATCTCAGGCGGTAATGTGGATCTTTATGAATTTAAGGAGTGCTGGTCTGGTCTTGACTTGGTCTCGGATTAGGTGGTCTTGACTAAAACACTAATTAGTACCTCAAGCAGTTAAAACCGTGAAAATATACATGCAAATCCGACCCAAATGTTTAATGTCACGAGTGTTGCCTCCTACTTGCATTAGTTTATACCAAGCTGGTCGCTTTTATGGATTTGTTATGCAGCAACGTTGGATATATAAAGCTAGTGACATGAGAAGGCAAACTGTATCGCCATGCAGCCGACAGAAACATATATGCATTCGATTTCAATTATTTTCTCAGTAACTTTATTTTAGGGTCCAATTCTCACTATTAACTAGTTGCTTATTATCATGCATATTACTAGGATATTGGCTGTTTATTAGTACTTATAAAGCACATATTAATGCATTATTCTGCATGAGCATATTCTACATCCCTTATTAACTATTAATAAGCAGTAATTAGGAGTTTGAGGCAAAAGTCGTAGTTAAGAGTGAATATGTGTTCCCCATACTAAAGTGTTACCACCACTGTAAAATATTAGATTAGATGATCAAATGTTTTAAAATAGAAGAAAATAAAGTGTGAGAGTATATATAATATGCATGTGTCTAATTTCAATGCTATTGCCTTTAAAGATGGCCATCTGTAAGCATGACTGTTTGGATTGATATGAATGGTAACACTTTACAATAAGATTCCACTTCTAACATTTAAGGTTAATAAAAAGTATTGTTCATTGTTAATTTCAATATTTACTAATACATTTTTACATTTCAAAGTTGTATCTCTTAATGTAAGTTATTGCACTATGAACTCAAATAATGATCAAGTTATAATTAACATATTAATATTATTTTATACTTAAAAAGTACAGTACATTTTCATGGTTCAGTACTGTTTTTAAATTTTTGTAATAAAGTTCAGCACTATTTTATGTGTTATGTTTTCATTAAGTATCCATTTTAAAAACTATCGGTTGATTAATTGATTATTGGGCAGCGCGGTCCAACCTACTTAACGTTATTGGTAAAATCCACTATTGGACGACCTCTAAACTTTGGTCTTGTGTGTGTGTGTGTGTATACATGGGGTGAATTCAGGTTGACTGGGACACTTCATCAACCTGAAGTCACCCTTTATAAGACCAATGGTTTATTTGTCATTTTGCATGTTGATCTGTATTCTTTTTCTTGTCCAAGTGGGTAGTTCTTGGCTAGAATAATCTACAGTGTGGACCAGACCATATGCTTATTTTAAAAAAAGTGCCTTTATTTGTGTCTGGCACAGCACAAGCAGTGCTGCTCTTGCCATGTTTTTGTCTGTAGACTTATGCATGCCATCCTTTCTGTGATTAGGATGTCTGGATTATTGGGTATTACGCTCAGTAGATGTTGACCTAGTTGCAGTATACGGAAATGTTATGTGACAGCACAGCTGTAACGCATGTCTAAGGGCTTGTATTTGCTCTGCTTGGCTTGACCCTGTCAGTCTCTTCTGAGGCCAAAGCATGCTGGAAGCCGGAGTCAACACATCTGATTTTTGCTTAAGCTCCTGTTGCTAGATGTATGTGTTAGGGTGTGTTTTTAACTCATATTTGACAATTCATGTCTTGTTTTAGACAGGAAATGTGAAGCTGACATGCACAGACAGAATGCCAGCTTACATGACCATTATCGTCATGATGGTTTTTTTGGTAAGACCCGACTAATTTATTAGATTTATTGTGGGATAATGCTATATTCTTTTGCAATGAATTGAATTATGCTATATTTAGCAGTTAAAGTACTTTTTTGTTCAACAACCAGTCAGTTTATTTTAAATATGGGTGGTGGCCATCAAGTTGGAATCACATGAACAGCCAAACACAACTCCCTTTATCTCATTAAGCCCCATATTATAAGACATTTTCATTGCAGAATAAAGAATTAAGTAGTCATGGTGACTTACATCTGTGCCAAATACTATTGTAACAAAAACCTGCATCCAACTGGTGTGAGTAAATCATTAGCTAATGCTTAGAGTCTCTTTTCTTATTGTGTGCAGATCTTTGTGACCTTGGCCATCGTGTTTGGTGTGGTGCTCTACAGGGTCTCCATTATGACTGCCCTGCACATGAGTTCCACTCCCACGTTCCGCACTAATATACGGGCCACCGTTAAAACCACTGGGGCTGTCATCAACCTTATCATCATCATCATCATGGATGAGGTCTATGGAGCAATTGCACGCTGGCTCACTATTATGGGTACGTCTGGTTATTGTTTTCAATACATTTAGTTAGCCAGCTGTGTCGCAAAAAGCTATGGTTACAGTACGTGCTGTTTTCAACCCATCAGAGGTGCCAAAAACTGACAAAAGTTTTGAGGAGAGGCTGATCTTCAAGACGTTCATACTGAAGTTTGCAAATGCATTTACCCCTATTGTGTACCTGGCATTCTTCAGAGGCAGGTAAGAGCATTGGTATCAAGAAGTCACTCTCAAACTGAACGTAAACCAAGTCTGCAATAGGTTTTCCTTTGTTTGAGGTCTGTTTCATAACCTGGTGAGCTGTAGGGCTGGGTAAAAAATGTCGATTTCTCGATTTTAATTGATTCTCATTTTTACGAACCGTTAGTCATCCTGTTTTCAGTTGATGAATGAAAGGAACATTGTAGCGCGCCTCCCATCCAATAAATGGCAATAATCTTTGTGCTTTGTTACTATTGATATGAAAAAAAAGTCTCAGATTTCAAATTACGTCCATTTTATTACGAAATTCAAAAACATCGCTCTGGCGCAGCTCAGCGCAAAACACATGAACTGATCTTCTCTTCCACCTTAATACCAGTTACAGTGTGAAATAAACATGAATGAGCATCTGAAAGTGTGTTAAAAGATAGAGTACAACTTATTGAAATCGCTCAATCAGTGTTTCAACCGTGGACAGACGTCAGTAAAACAGCTTGTAAACAATGTCATGTAACGTCACATTTACCTCAGAAAATCCATATCCAGTGTTCATAAACTCGTTGGTCAGCTAGAAAAATTAACTCTAGACAGGAGCATTTTGCTACATATTCATTATAATTTTTTATGTTTTTCAATATTTAATGCATGTTTGAATAAATCTGGCAAGTTTTTATGACAGCCACCATTTAAATGTTTATATTTCAAAAAACGAATTGGAGTAGAAATATGATTATGTAATTGTAACGTTAATATTATAAAAAAAAAAAACATTGAGTGTAATTTAAATGTTTGTATACAAATCAGTACATTTTTACCTTCAATATTATAGTCGGCTACAACTGACTCCCATAGTTTACTAGTTAAGAGGTTTGTTTTCCTTGAGAAAATCTGCCATGTATTGTACCTGATATATATCCAAAATAATAAAATCATAGTGCTTGTGAATCGAATTGTGAAATTTGTGTCAATACCCAGCCCTAAAGGTTGTGGTTGTGGGCGGAGCATGAGCAATATGACGTCATATTGCTCAGAAAATTAAAACGGCTTGATTTATTGAGAGTGTTTAGGCTTTTTGAGGATAAAAAAAATATTTTTATCATTGTAAGGTGGTTGTGTCCACACACTGCAAAGACACATTTATATGCAAACACCATATAAAAGTGAATTGTGCATCTGATGACCCCTTTAACATGTTGCTAGGATAAACTAAACTAACTAATAGCCATAAAAATTTCACAGCACACAAATACTGGGTAAAATAACAGAGACCTGGATGGCATTGGCAGCATGGGAAGTCTCAATGTCAACACTCTGAATCAGTTGTAGAGGTTTAATCATGCATGTAGGAAGGATGGCGTATTGCAAGAGCATTGCAGTAGTCCAGTCTAGAGATGACAACAGCTTTGACAAGGAATTGTGCAGGATGCTTTATCCAAAATCCATGTGTCTGGATGATAGGTCCCAGTGATTATGTAAACGAAAAGGTGAAAGGGCCAAGCACTGAACCCTGGGGTACCCCTATGGATAGTTGGTGTGATTTTTAAATGCTGCTCCCTTCCAAGATACCTTATAAATAGTAGGATCTGGTGATTTTTACATTTGCAGACAGATCCATCTGGACAATTGATCTAGAGGCATCTTTTGCCAGCCGCAGGGCTTCAGTGACAGAGATTAATTTCTTGGCAGAAAGAGATCAGTGACTTATGCTACTCATTTCACTAGGAACCTTCGATTGGTGCCATTTTCTCTCTTGAGTTTGGTTTCACGAAGAACATCTGATGTTTAGGGGTTAGTGGGCGTTTTGTGCAAACGGGCCTGGAGGAGGGAGGACAGATGCTGTCTAGACAAGATGTTCAAGTGGATGTAAATACATTATTTACATAAGAGAGGAGGAGCTTTTAGCAGGGTGAAGAGAGGTGGGCGAGTATAGAAAAAAGATTAGTGGGTAAGAGGGAGTGGAGGTTATGTTGGAAGAAAACCAGAGTGTGCAGCAAATCGCAAATGTACAGTTACATAGGTTTCCTGATTTGTAAGTTGGTGAGATGGTGAGGTTAAACAAGCTTATCCAAGTGACTGTAATGTAAAACCAAGAACCACATTAGGGCTGTTGTCTTCAAGTGGATAATAGCACATCCAGCTCTTCCAAAAAAGTTTCCCAGCTGATGTAGCGGATGATCAGATCATAGTAATTGCATGAAATTTAAAAGGAGAGCTGTCTTATTTGTTTACACCTGACTTGCATTTCCAGAGTTGATGAGGAAGTGCCAAACAAGAGCCATTGTCTCTTGCTTCTGAAGGTGAACAATGCACAAAACATAGAGGAATGAAGGTAGAAATAAGTGCCTACGCTAGAGTCCTTGTTCAGACTTGTACAAAAGTTCAGTTGCACAGGTACACATGCAGGTCATTACATAAATTAGTTCCAAGGAGGGCTTCACATGATAAGGATTGTTAAGACCCTGACACACCAAGCCGATGGTCGGCCGTCGTTGAGCACCAGTCGGCCCAGTTTTTGTGGTGTTTCGCAACGTCAGACCCCTGTCCTTTTTGGCCAATTGAGCATCCGTAGGTGTGAGAGAGAACTCTTATTGGCTGTTCAGCTTAGTGAATAAAATAGAAAGTGATGAAAGCGAGCAAATAAATAAAGATGCGGTAGACAGAAGGCTGTTTTAATTATACCTCATCTTTACCTGAGCATTCAAATGCACAAATATTTAAATAACAACATGAGCCGTCTGAAATAAAGAAAGTGATCAGCATGAATGATATTAAAAATGGTATGCAAGTGCTGCTTTGTTTGCAGTCCTAGTTTTGGTTTCACTTTTTGAATGATGAAAACAGACTATTGATACCTGCTGATATAGACAGATATTTACTTCTTTGTGGTGTGTTCAAGCACAGCTTTAGCTGAGATGCAGCCGACGCAAGGCAACAGCGCACACGGTTTTAGTCACTGTTAGTTCTTTTATGTTGGCCTGGTGTGTCACGGTCTTTAGAGTGCGTAAATTATCAGTAATTAAGTAAGAACAGCTAAACACCATTTGGATTAGCAATACAATGCATATATTGTCAAAGGCTAATCACATTTCTAATTCTCTAAAACAATAAAAACAATGTATTACTTACTACTGCAGACTTGCCAAATCACTTTTGCTCTTTTATGGTGCATTCACAGTGACTCACTGCTTTCTTGGTTTCTATTTGGCATTCCTACCCTTCAACGGTATTTAACGGTTTAAGGTGGCAGTTCCCTGGCTGCACTCTTTTTGGTATTCGCAGCTTCTTATCAGTGCTCCACTCAAATTTGTCGTGCCACTAATGGTTATGGATGTAACCGATCCTACTCGACTCGATTTGAATGGGATCTCAGGGGTGGGAGGCTAAAGACTGCAGTTGCTAGCGTGCCTCTTGAGGCCAGGCGAGTGAGGTTTACATGCACAGCTCTTACTGGCCTACACTCGACCTGCTCTGAGCAGGATTTAAACAGGTGCGGGAGGCAGTTGTGCTAACAAGGACGCTTAAGACTGCAGTCTCTAGTGTGATTCTTGATGCCAAGGGAGTGAGGTTTACACGAACAGCTTCACTGGCCTTCACTTACACCCCTAAACCTCACTCCCATCTGGGTCACGGCACCAAATGTTACCGGCCCTACTCGACCCACTCTGAGCGGGATTCAAACTGACGTGTCTGGTGTGGGAGATGAGCGCACTAACAAGGATGCTAAAGAACGCAGTCTCTAGTGCGCCTCGTGAGGCCAAGGGAGTGAGGTTTACATGAACAGCTTTACTGGCCTGTTACACTAACACCCCTAAACCTCACTCCCATCCGGGTCACGACACCAAATGTAACCGGTCCTACTCAACCCACTCTGAGCGGGATTCGAACTGACGTGTCTGGTGTGGGAGTTGGGTGTGCTAACAAGGACACTAAAGACTGCAGTCTCTAGTGCGCCTCTTGAGGCCAAGGGAGTGAGGTTTACACGAACAGCTTCACTGACCTACGTTACACTCACCCCTTAAACCTCACTCCCATCCGGGTCACGGCACCAAATCTGACCGGCCCTACTCGACCTGCTCTGAGTGGGACTCAAACCGTCAGTCACTAGTGTGCCTCTTGAGGCCAGGGGAGTGAGGTTTACACAAACAGACTTACTGGTCTACGTTACACTGACACAATTGTCACCTAAAAAATTGCTATCACTTAAAGAAAATGTATGATATCCCGTGACTTTGTCATCATATAGCTGTTAGTGTGAACACCCTTTTAACACCCAAAATTAGATATTCCAGCAAGGACAATACCAGTTTAGACCAGCATGAATTTATAGGCCCCTTCTGGTTTTTGGTTTCTGACTAGTATAATATTGCTCACTAGGTTTTGAAACAGAGCTCACCCCTGTCCCATCCCCCCCACTATTTCCCTTTTAGGATACTTTTACTGTAATGTCTGTTTTGTGAATCTCCACCTGCATTTATGCACTGGTAATCTCAGCTCTTGACCTTCCTCTATCTAATGCCTCCAGACTCATTGGACGCCCAGGCAAATATATCTACGTTTTGGGGTCTTACCGGATGGAAGAGGTACTTATGTAGTTTTCAACTCCCTCCTTTATGTGTATATGTCATATACTGTGAAAAAAGTGTAATTGACCAACTGGTGTATATGTATGTGTGTGTGTCTATATTAAGCAAAATACCTTCTAAACCATACTCTATTATTGGAGTCTTGTAACCACATCATCATATGAAAAATAACTTGACAGATTGTCCTAGTTACCTCAGTCCCTATGACTAACACATTCAAAGGTTTGTAGATAGTCAACTCCACAGTAATTGACGGAAGTCTCTCTCTGTTTCTCCATGCAGTGCGCCCATGCCGGCTGTCTGATGGAATTGTGCATTCAGCTCTGCATCACCATGCTTGGCAAACAGCTCATCCAGAATAACCTGTTTGAGATTGGTGTTCCGTGAGTACATACAGCATAGAGAACATGTAGACACATTTCAAAGACATTATTCCCACAGAGACGAAAGAAATATGATGAATTTACACTCCGCATTATAGGTGTGGTTTACATTTCTAGACGTGCTTGCTTTAGGGAATAATTGTACTTTGTTTTTCATACCAGAGCATTGCAAAGACCTTGCATGATCTTTTCTTGAATTGTTTTTCATGAACAAACCATGCTGACCTTTTTTTGTGTCATGCTTGCAAATACAATTTATCTTGTTCTTGGACAAATGCAAATGTACTGGATTGTAAGCATTTCTCATGCAAATGGTCCTGAAAGTAACATATGGTAAAAGACACCATCCAGCAGGTTCAGACAGAATGTGCAAACCTCTTTTTAGATGTTCTGAGCTAATTTTGGGGGGGGGAACATATATATATATATATATATATATATATATATATATATATATATATATATATATATATATATATATATATATACATACATACATACATACATACATACATACATACACACACACACACACACACACACACACACACACACACACACACACACACACACACACACACACACACACACACACACACACACACACACACACATGGATTCAGACACCTTCAACATTTTCTCCGTTTATTCGCTATAGTTTAGAAAATGGTAATAAAATATGACCAGAACTCAGAGTTAAACTGTGTCAGAACAAATTCATGTTGATAATGTCAGATCACTTTGATGATGTAATGAATTACAATCAACCAATCAGCTGTTAGATTTAAAAACACAATTAGATAATAGCAATTTAGCTCAACCAATGACCAGCAAAGCAGTTTTCTGTTTCAATATATTTAAAATTGTAATTTATTCCTGTGTTCAAAGCTGAATTTTCAGCATTACTCCAGTCTTCAGTGTCACATGATCCTTCAGAAATCATTCTAATATGATGATTTGGTGCTCAATTATTATCAGTTATTATTTATGCTCAAATATTAATAATCAGTTTAATGCATCCTTGCTGAATAAAGGTATACATTTCCTTTTGTTTTAAAAAAAAAACCTGTATATAGAATATATTATTAAAATGGTGGAAAATACAGAGATCTAATATAGTCTGGTCTGCAAATGAGCACATCATGTAATAAATATATGCTTGAATTCACCAAGCTAGTTATTTAAGCAAAATCCACAGTGATTATTTATTAATGTATCACAGGAAACTGAAGAAACTGCTCCGACAACGCAAGATAGACAAAAAACATCAGGAAGAGCTGAACAAAACGCTTCATCGTCACGAGAAGGACCACTTCCTTGGGCCCTTTGTCGGACTCAACCCAGAGTACATGGAAATGAGTGAGTCACTACACACTATGTGCCCACACACACACACACACACACACACATAAACATTTGTTTGTATTCTCTCCTGGTCCTGCTGGCTCTGTTTTCTGCACTCATGTAGGAACATGGCATCATTAAAAGTTTATCATAATTACAGTTCACGATTATGAATTATTAAATTCGTGCTGTTCGCAAACACTAATTGAAATGTCTAAACTCAACTAGACAGATTTATGCACCTCATCTCAGCACTATTACACAAGTGTAATTCAAGCACCCAGACAGCATGCATGGTAAACAGGGTAAATGCACATCCATTCTGTGTAGGATTTGCAGTATTGTGCGTGGAGTTGGTGTGTTACCGGCCCCTCCTCTTATCTCGCCTCATCTGTGCTACAGCGTGGGCTGGACTTCTGCTAAGAGAGAGGCATTATGGGTCCAAAGGGGGGCTGGCAGAGCAGTGTGAGATTATGAGCTTTAGTTCTGGCTTGAATTCATTAATAACACGCCACCCCCTCACCTACCATCCTACATCCATACTTCTATCACTCTATCTCTCACTGTCTCTCCCATCCCATTCCTCCATCTTTGAGCGTGGCACTTCCCATACTCCTCCTTAGACCCTAAACTGGTAATGTTCAGGAGCATCCGCCAAACTAGAAAGAGCCAAAAAGGATGTAAGTCCTTGTGAATTACTCTGTGGCCGATTTTTAATTTCTTAAGACCAAGTTTTCCCAGCATACCAACGTCTGATTTATTGTCCGATAAGATGTTTTTGGTAATTCTAAATAATTCTGTGAAGTTGTGGAACCTTCTGTGGAAGCTGGATGTTTTTGTTTCTTTTTCTTATCTAGTCATTCAGTTTGGGATGGTGACCTTGTTTGTGGCCTCCTTTCCGCTGGCTCCCCTCTTTGCTCTGCTGAACAACATCATTGAGATCCGTCTTGATGCCAAAAAGTTTGTCACGGAACTGAGAAGACCGATTGCTGTACGTGCAAAAGACATTGGTCAGTATCTACACACAGTTTTTCAGTGTTTTGTTTGGCAATGATGTAATGTAAACATGAGTGTTTTATGTGATTTATACACACTTCCTTTTAGGTACTAATATGTACCTTTTAAGGTACAAAAGTGTACGTTTTGAAAAGGTACTGCCCCAGTGACAGCTTTTATACCCTTTTTTTCTGAGAGTGCATAATAAGACACTACAAAATATATATATACTCACTCCAAAATTCAAGATATGGGAACAGAAAATGCCCCCGTTTGAGCTTTTTATAGGATCTACTTTTAACCTGTGATATAGTTAAGCAATCCCACACAACTGCAAAAGTGATATAGATTTTATACAACAGCTGAATAAACAAGAAGTTAATACTAAAACGTATGTTTTAGATGGTGATGGGCGCACTGAGCACAGCAATCTGCTGAAACGTCTGCTCATGCTCCTCTGTTTTTAACTCACTTGCACTTTGCACTTTATTGCACCATGCAATTGACATAATAAATTTGGTATTTTCCTAGACTTCAGTCTTTTTTGGATCAGCCATTTTTTCTGTTTTGCTCAAGTTTATCTTTTTTGGTTCTACGCACCTGAAGGAAAAGAGAATTTTTCCAACTGAGAGCGGAACAACTTTCTTTGATTTTTCTTTCGAAGCTTCAAAATCTTTGCGAATCATTTGTTTCTAATCATTATTTCGAAGCGTGTATCAAACTGCCACATGCTTCGTTAGGTCATAACTATTTCGAAACGTTTCCAAATTTCAATGGTTGGATGATCTCTGTGAACCCATAAACCAGTGTCTATATGTTTTTTACTTGATCTCGAATCAGTTTTGTAAATGTGTAGACATTTTTAATGCCACATTTTTATAGTTAATAGTCTCTTATTGGCCTGATTAACCAAACTCTCCATTAAAACAAGTCCTACAGTTTAATAAAATAATACATATTATACCGACATATGCTACTTGCATTTAATAGCACTTTTAATAAAACATTTGCTATTGGTTATCTAAGTATTTCTGTGCATGTTTTTGCATTTGCATTCAGACAGTTTTGACCAGTTTTAATTGGCTCAATTGATTCAAAATTTTGAAACGCTTTGTTTCTTTTATCACTAATTTTAGACACACTATTGTCTGTTCTCGCCAACGACAACAATTCCAAACACAGCCACAACACAAATATTGTGCATCTCAGAGCAACCGAGAGCTGTTTTACAGAATGAATCCGCGTTGTTGATCAATTCAGTTGAGTGAATGATTCAATGACCCATTCATACGGACACTCACCTGCTTCATTCCTGAATGGCTGAGTTTAATTCTACTCTTTTATACCTTTCCCTCACTAACTTCCCTCCGTCTTGTTCACTCAAATGTACATCATTGCTTGTCCAAATAAACAGACTGATGAAACTTAACGCACTTTAGAACTTAGGGACGTTCGTGAGTGTATAGCTGTGTCCCAAATTACGCACTATGCACTTATACATGTACTCAACCGTGTAGTCATTGTATGAATTTTAGACGAGGATATTTATAAGGATGACAAGGATATTTGTCATTCAACATCAAACTCTGATGCCTCTCCACCTCCAGTACGTAATTAAAGCTGTGACGTTTGAGTGCATGAAGTGTCCAACATTCCACACATAGTTTTTTCAGTTAATTAAGTGCACTTATGGAATTTTTGGAATTTATACTACAAAACATCATAGAACAGTGCATGAGTAGACGAATTGGAACACCCCGTATGTCTAAAAGTGGAGTTAAATGCAGCCAATTTGTTTTGAATGGATCATTTGAATAAATGATTCAATGATTCACACATTAACCCCCACCTAGTGGCAGTTTAATAGTAGTTTTAAATGTAAGTTTTAATATATTTTATTCATAATTTTATATGTAAGATATTAAGCATTTATTTGTGCAGTTTCCTCTCTGTGCCACTACGTCAGTGCAAAAAAAAGATTTTTATTTATAGTGATTTCATTCGATTCCTTTGGTTAGAAAACAAATTGACCTTTATAAAGGTAAAAAAAGCCCCTGCAAATTAAATTACATGAGCAAATGCCCCTTAATGTAAAAGTTAATTTAATTTTACTGAGTTTGCCTTTCAGATGACATTTTAATGTGACATCTTTGTTTTCATGATGTTCTCTTGTTCTCTCTCTCCCTCTCTCCCTCTCTCTCTCTCTCCCTCTCTCTCTCTCTCCCTCTCTCCCCCTCTCTCTCCCTCTCTCTCTCTCCCTCTCCCTCTCTCCCTCTCTCTCTCTCTCTCTCTCTCCCTCTCCCTCTCCCCCCCCCCCCCCTCTCTCTCTCTCTCTCTCTCTCTCTCTCTCTCTATCTATCTATCTATCTATCTATCTATCTATCTATATATATATATATATATATATATATATATATATATATATATATATATATATATATATATATATATATATATATATACACCGATCAGGCATAACATTATGACAGGTGAAGTGAATAACACTGATTATCTCTTCATCACGGCACCTGTTAGTGGGTGGGATATATTAGGCAGCAAGTGAACATTTTGTCCTCAAAGTTGATGTGTTAGAAGCAGGAAAATAATGGGCAAGGGTAAGGATTTGAGAGAGTTTGACAAGGGCCAAATTGTAATGGCTAGACGACTGGGTCAGAGCATCTCCAAAACTGCAGCTCTTGTGGGGTGTTCCCGGTCTGCAGTGGTCAGTATCTATCAAAGGTGCTCGAAGGAAGGAACAGTGGTGAACCGGCGGCTAGGGCTCATTGATGCACGTGGGGATCGAAGGCTGGCCCATGTGGTCCGATCAAACAGACGAGCTACTATAGCTCAAATTGCTTAAGAAGAGCTACTATAGCTGAAATTGCTGGTTCTGATAGAAAGGTGTCAGAATACACAGTGTATCTCAGTTTGTTGCGCATGCCGCTGCATAGCCGCTGACCAGTCAGGGTGCCCATGCTGACCCCTGTCCACCGCCGAAAGCACCAACAGTGGCACGTGAGCATCAGAACTGGACCATGGAGCAATGGAAGAAGGTGGCCTGGTCTGATGAATCACGTTTTCTTTTGCATCACGTGGATGGCCGGGTGCGTGTGCGTCGCTTACCAACAAATGGCACCAGGATGCACTATGGGAAGTAGGCAAGCCGACAGAGGCAGTGTGATGCTTTGGGCAATGTTCTGCTGGGAAACCTTGGGTCCTGCCATCCATGTGGATGTTACTTTGACACGTACCACCTACCTAAGCATTGTTGCAGACCATGTACACCCTTCCATGGAAACGGTATTCCCTGGTGGCTTTGGCCTCTTTCAGCACAAAGTAACGGTTTGAGGAGCACAACAACGAGTTTGACTTGGCCTCTAAATTCTCCAGATCTCAATCCAATCGAGCATCTGTGGGATGTGCTGAACAAACAAGTCCGATCCATGGAGGCCCCACCTCACAACTTACAAGACTTAAAGGATCTGCTGCTAACATCTTGGTGGGTGCCAGATACCACAGCACACCTTCAGGGGTCTAGTGGAGTCCATGCCTCGACGGGTCAGGGCTGTTTTGGCAGCAAAAGTGGGGCCAACACAATATTAGGAGGTCATAATGTTATGCCTGATCGGTGTTTGTGTATATATATATCAACATCAAATTTATATAAAATCAGATAATTTGCTAACAGTGATGATTAATGTATTATTATAAATATATAAGTTATTTATTATTTTATATTTAATAATGGAAATGTTCCATTTGTCAGAACTAAATCTAAAGGCATTTTTCCATATGATGCTGACTTTTAACAATGAACCTACCATGAGAAATATTCACTGGCCTGTGACAACTTGCCCCAGACTCCCCTAACTGTCTTTAGTACAATGCATTTAATCCCAGCGAAAGGCTAAAAGGGGAAATTATGTTGAAAATGTACAACTATAAGCAATATTGAGTTGCACATGATTATACACTAAGGAAAAAAGGCTTTTTTAAAAAGGTATTGATATGCACCTATCCCATGTTTTATGACAATCATTTATCACCACCTAGTGGTAATATGTGGTATTATGTGTATTTTTGGCCGAATCTCATGACATTTTTTTTTTCTTATGTTTTCATTTAAGAGTGTGATTTTTATATTTAAAGATTTTTGTTTAAATTATATTTTACTTAAATAAAGAGTATTTTTTTAAATGTGTTTTAATGATGATTAAGGGATGACATTCAGCCTTACCCAGCTGTAAATATAACCGCATTTAAAACACAATATGTGTAATCTAATGTCTTTATTTCTGTTTCTTGTCTTGAAGGAATCTGGTACACTCTTCTCAGAGGACTCAGTAAAGTGGCCGTCATTGTTAATGTAGGTTTTCAATTCCAAGTGTTTGTTCTGAAACAAATAAGAGCAGCTCCTGCTGTACTGTGATCAACCTGTTATGAAGTCGATACTGCTCAGCACTGAAAGTAATTTACTATTGTCACTGCTACTCAAGAGTAATGGTTTTACACCGGTGTGCGATTACTTTTTTGAACCATCTGACTTCATTTTCAGCAGGTGAAAGAAATCTCACCCATTGCACTCAAGCAATTACTAGAGCTGTGTCTGAAATCACCCCCTATACCCTCATTCACTATTCCCTACATTACTCCACTAATATAGTTCATTTGAAGTAGTGATGGCATTACGCTGTAGCCACATTGGACCAGCGGTTTGGAAAATGGATGGATGGATGATTCAGCTGCGAGCGCCATCTACTGGTGAGACATGTGAATTAATTCGGCATGACTCTCACAGTGCATTATCGGTTATACACCTGGTGCATTATGGGATTGAATGAGTGCACTCGATAACGTCCACTATGGTTTTAGACACTACTACAAATGGCTGTCCCCTCAAATAGTGCCCTACTAAGGGTAAAGGGGGCGATTTCGGACACTGCCTAGAAAGCAGAATATCATAGAGACACATGCCAGCTAGCAAACACCCTAACAAATCACGAACAAGGTTTGGTGAAAGCTAATGATCCTGTGTCACTCTTTAGGCTTTTGTGATCTCATTCACCTCTGACTTCATCCCACGCCTGGTCTATCAGTACATGTACAGTCCAGACGGGACTCTTCATGGCTTTGTCAATCACACCCTCTCATACTTCAATGTAAGTCACTTCCAGCCTGGCACTGAACCCCTGGAGCCTCTGCATCTGGGCTACCGGGTGGACGTT
The DNA here is from genome assembly GCA_039654625.1 of Rhinogobio ventralis. Lineage (NCBI taxonomy): Eukaryota > Metazoa > Chordata > Actinopteri > Cypriniformes > Gobionidae > Rhinogobio > Rhinogobio ventralis. The sequence goes on along the minus strand of CM077193.1, from coordinate 3,970,265 downwards.
TGCAGGTACTTGCTTTGTATTGCACTATGTGTATTATATTCTAGTAATATAGTATGACTGTATATTATATTCATAATGTTTGCACTATCCATAGGTATAAAGATTACAGGGACCCTCCATGGTCTGACACGTCATACGAGTTCTCAAGAGAATTCTGGGCCATTCTGGCGGCCCGATTCGCTTTCGTCATCGTCTTTCAGGTCAGTCAAAAACCATATTCATTAAACACCAATTACAAAATTCTAACTTTTTTGATCGCTGATCACTTACTGGATGAATCTTATTATTATTGGCAGCCCATAGAACTGCTCGTGGGAAAGTTATGACATTTGGCACACAGATAGAGGACAGTCTGAACTCTCTAAGTCTCTAACTCAGTTAAATCTCTTTTTTTGCCTCATTTTATCTGTAAAAGAAAATGTGCCTAATAATTCTGCACACCTGAATATAAGGCGTTTTTCATTTCCAGGCTTCATGAACAATTATATATCACTTATAAATGATTAAATACAAGATTAATAGTAGTTATTAAGATTAATGTGGTTTGGAATGGGTCAAATGTGCCTGGGAAAAAAATATGATCACAAAATCAACGTGCCTAATAATTCTGCACGCAGTGTATATACTAATATTGTATTACTTAGTGATATTTTACATATTTTCTATTTAGTTTGAGTTTTAGTAATTTTGTTAACTGCTTTTGTCACGTTTTATTAGATTTTTCCTCCAAATATTTCTATTTACCTTCGTTTTTTATTTAAGTTTTAGTCATTTTAATACTTCAACTTAAGTCAACATATCTAACTTACATTTCATCTTTATTTCAGTCACCGAAACCTATACTGATCGTAATATATGCTTACAAGTGTACTTTACCATTGAATTTCTTTTTTTCAATTACAGTATAGTCGTATAGAAAATAATGTAATGCAAAAACCTTAATGCTTATAAAATGGGCCTCACTTTTGTTATGCAATAGATTATTTTAACCTCATTTCTTATGATTTTTGTAGTGCAATTTGACCTATTTCTAGTTTTTTTGTGAGATTCAGGTTTTTTTTTTGTGTGAGACTGACTCTAATACGAGTGATAATTCTCTGGTCTCTGTCCAGAATGTGGTAATGCTGATGAGCGACTTTGTGGATTGGCTAATCCCAGACATTCCCAAGGACATTAGCGTTCAGATACACAAGGAACGGAACCTCATCGTTGAGTTGTTCATGAAGGAGGAGCGGGGCAAGAAGTACAGGAACACCATCGGCGACCCGAGCCCCCAGCCGCTGCGCTCCCGCCCCAGCTCTCAAGCGTAGACCAGCTGATCCCAGCGCTGCGCTCCATCAGAACTCAGTCCAGCTCTGCGACCGGCTCAGACAGAACGGAAACGAGGACCACTGCTGTCGTCACATGACTGCCACCTCATTTGCATACCATTTTCCTTCCGTCTGTTAAAGAAACGCTCCGTTTAATCTTTTTCTGTCAGTTTTATGCAGTCTGCAGGTAGGTTTGTTTGGAAAGAGGGCTCTAGGGTTTGTATCGTTTTATCTGTTGACTGATGAATATTATATGTAGTTTTGTGACACATTGCTGCTTCAGCATTTTTATTTGAAAATACGATGCTTTTATAGGACTTTTAACATGAAAATGTAACGTTTATGTTTGCAATATTGATAGGATAGGACTCTGAACCAACTCATTTAAAGTGCTTTTTAAATGATTTAATATTAGACATTTCATTCAGAATATTTCTGCCCGAGTGAATTTAGCAGCTATCAATATCAATGCGTTTCCTTTTTAGGCACTAAGAAGTAGTTCTGTTCTGTCATAGTAATGAATGTTTCTGTTTAGCCTTTAGCAATAAAATATAGACATAAAACACTACAACTGCATCAAGGTTACTACAATCCTCATTTAGTCTTTTTCTTTTAGTATTGTACGTGATTTTGACAGGATGTCGATTGATTTTTTTCGGCAGCATGCAAGTGCTTGGTTTTTAGGTCTGAAAATGCTGTTAAGAAAGGGTATGCTGTATAGAAACCCATGACGTTCAAGAGGCCTTAATATTCACGGAAATGCGCTGCAATTATTAATATTGAGTCATGTGGACAGAGTTTTGTGTCTGCCTGTCTGAATGTTTTCTCTCCCTTGTCTTTATGATGAAATGGCAACGATATATATTGGTACAGTATGTTGCATGTGTCTTCCATTCAAAGTAATTATGTGTGTCTAAAAGCGTGATTAAATAAGAGTGGTTCTAATTGAAATGAATATAAATATTAAATATAAATTCAGTCTTAAGACATACTCTGTTTGTTTTGACATAAAACTTCATTGTATTTCCTCATGTACCAAAAAATACATGTTTTTTTTTAATATTCATGTATCCCCAAAAAGGCTTTGGTTCTACCTTTATAATGTAAACCCATTTTTAGACTGTTACATCATGCACGTACTGTTTTCCTCTGTGAAAGAATGTCTTTTGTGTCGTCATGGAGTTTCAGTGTCTCAAACTGCTAATGGGAAGTTATGACTGTACTTTTGCTTTTGAACTGTTTCTAAAATAAATATGTCATATTAATTTGGTATGCACACATTTATTGACTCTTTTGCTGACTGGAAGGCCAGTTACATGTTGTTGCTTGAAAAAGAAACTTGTAAAATTCATATTTTAATTAGGGGTTCAGCACGAACTATTGTAATTGTTAGGATTTTATTATTATTATTATTATTCCGCCGTAAAACAGATTGTGCAGACCAAACCCTAAGGCCTAGAGACTTCAAACCTGGCCAGATGGTAGGTCTCAATTTGGGGAGAACCTCACAAGGTATGACCCCCGATTGGCCAATAGGTGGCGCTACAGCGACCAACAACGCGAAACCTCTCATAACTCCTAGACCGTTTGTTGTAGACTCAAGTCTTATATCATTGGAATCCTTGACTCAAGCAAACATAAATCTCCGATTTAATTTCCGGTAGGAAATTTTTTCCGCCATTTAGATTTTTCCTACTTTTTCACACTCCTCATAGGCCGTTTGTCAGATTCACTCAAAACTTGACATGCATCATCTAGGGACCCTCATGGCAAAATGTTGTCAAAACAATTACGATCTGTGATTTACGCTCACGATGGGACGCCAAAACGTTTGAAGTAGGCAGGGCCACTTTCACAACAATGGCTATAACTCTTCAACGCATTGAGATATTTTCACCAAACTTGTTATGCTCATGTACGAGCTCATTCTGTGGTCACACAAAAAATATGCGGCGATTCACCACTTGGTGGCGCTATAATACGAAAAAAAACTAAAACAACTATAACTAACCGTTAGTCCGATTGACTTGAAAATGGTCATGCTGTGTCTTTGTCCAAGTTGCCTTGACGACTTATGACGACATTCATGTACCTTGAAAAACATGGCCGCCATCAGCCTTTGAACTTTGAGCACCTCTTAGACCAGGTTACCGGACGTCAATCGGAACAAAACTCGGTGGGCATGTTCGACTCATGGCCCTAGAGGTGTGTGCAAAGTTTGAAAGAAAACGACCACCGGGTGGCGCTGTCGTGTTTTAGACCTTATAAATCAAGCAACGTATCACACATACACGTAATATGCATATCATATGTTAAATCTCATTCTGAACAATTTTGCCACAAGAACTACTGCTGTTAATCAAATCATTTGTTAAATATTTGAGATTATTTGAAAACTCTACGTTTTCGAACTCCTCATAGGCCGTTTGTCCGATTTGCTTGAAACTTCACATGCATCATCTAGGGACCCTCATGGCAAAAAGTTCGATCGATGAAACCGTTTAGCAATTTTTTATATATATCTGTATGGCCAATTGTAAGTCTATATATTGTATGCACAAAGTAGAAACTTCACAAAACTGTGTAGATATGAAGAACAACTCATTTTGAAAAAACATGCCAGGTTTCATGGATTTCTGATGCTCAGAGGGCTCACAGTAAATTCTAAACCCTCAATCGTTTCAACTGAAGATGGAGCCTGTAATACTACTGTTGTCAACCGGTTCAGCCTAGACCCCAACAGCATAGATGGCATGAAGGTCTTAAATGCTTGAACCCCGTTAACTGCTGCTTGCAGCTATATTTTTTATTTTTGTTGTCTGCTGCTCTCCTTTGAGTTAAATGAGGAAGAAATAATAAAAAAAAAAAAATAGGAAGTAGATTATGGCAAGCCATTTTGGCTTTTATTCATTCCCAGGATATGAATCTTGATATCAATTCAATTTAAAAAAAAATATTGATATCACTGATTATTATAACTGATTTTTACTAGTAAGAATTGTATTTCTGATATGTGAAATTGGAATTTCAACTAGTAAGAAATCAATTCCTAATTGCAGATATCAAGAATTATAGTTTTTTTCAAATTGAAATGTAATTCTTGATATAAAAATTGTTTTTTAAATATGCACACAGTTTGTATGTCTAATATGTCAAAAAACAAAACGTTTATTGCCTTGTCACATTTTCATTTAAAAATGACGAAATTACATTTTAAAAAGTTGAGTAGTTTGCATCACTGTGGGCCGTCAAACCTATCCATCGTAAAACAGTTATCAAATATTAAATGTTTAGCTACTTATATCTTACCGCGAACTCACTCTTTTATTGTAAACACTAAAAGCATCGCGCTAGAATTCACACTCATCTTAAGTGAACATTAAGCCCCGCCTTCTTTGATCTGACTGGCCATCGTTTTGACATTGACAAGCGCTGTTAGACTATTAAAGCAGACCAGCCTAAAAATTTACATTTTTAAACAGTCTGCCATTCTAACAACAAACAGAGCGGTGCGTAAAGTCGAGCAGCATTAAGAAATATCAAATATTGGCGGGGCAATTACTATTATTGCGCGGGGACTTGAATGCCTATTGTGGTTACAGCCCTGGTAGAAATGTATTTCCTGATATTAACATTTGAACTACTGAAAATTTGATGTCAAGAATGCATATCCTGGGAATGAATAAAAGTCAAAGCGGCTTGCCATACGTAGGTAACTTCACATTCAGTGCCTGATCCATTGGAATCGATTCTTTTGTTGTTTTCCAGCTGACCCGCTAAAGCAGTGGAGTTGGGAGGAATTTAGGGATGGATCGCTAAACGCGAGTTTTGAAAGTGAAAGCGTGCGGGCGTCGCGTTGCGTTCGCGTTCACACACACACCGATCATGGACACGCGCGGGTTTCGAGCGATGTTGCTATCGATATCCGATAAGCTTACCGATGATAATGTGAAGAGTTTAAAATTTGTGTGCACTGACATCGGGAAGAAAAGACTTGAGAAAATCAATACGGGGATCGAACTGTTCGAGTGCTTGATCGAAAGAGCCGAAATTGGGCCTGATAACACGGACCTTTTGCGAAAACTTCTGAACGACATCGGTCAGGCAGTTCTTCTCGAAATGATAGAGGATTATGAGCGATTCGCGACTAGAACCGATGATGGACTGGATGCCAAAGAGCGAGGTTTGTATATTTCTACTGAACTCTTGCGATTCATAACACGTGTGGCTGTTCACTGACAGTAAAGAGTAATTCTTTAAACACCGCCGATTTAAAGTGAAACGATATAAGGGCAGACTTATAATTTCAATTATATTTCTAGATTATTCTATCGTTTTGTTGCACTGATGTTTACTCTTCCGTATTATCACTAGTACGTGAAACGCAAACGCAGTATGGCAAGCCGGTTTAACATTCATTCCTTTAACGAACTAATACCTCAATGGGCGTAGTTTACCTTTTGTGCACCGTAATGAAATAGAAGAAGGGAACATTCAAAATCTGGAATTATTTGTACTAGGCTAATAGTTACTAGGGATGCACAGTATATGTTCAGTTTTAATGTTATCGTTATCGGCCTGATAGGAAAATTTGGCCGATATATTAAAGCCGATAAATAATGTATTGAGAATGAGAAGGTGACGCAACGATGTTGCATTTCGGGAAGGCGCCGCCATATTGGGAGGATGCGCTATCCGTTGCCATGGTTATTTTGATAGTGAGAGAGCAGCTTGAGATTTGTTTTAATTTTTGCAGCGGCGCAGTTGGAAAGGGGCTCTATCGGGAGAGACTAAATAACACCGCCAAACAGCGTTAAACCGCTTGACATCAACAACATCGACCCGTAGCCTACAACCTGCCAGTTACAGAATGGACGAACAGAAACACTAACACCTCTCACACACCCTGACATCGTCACTGATCTGGTTTATGGTATCAGTGCCTGCACAACGCAAGCATTCAGAAGCTTTAAGTCATTAGAAGCGTATGAACAATTCTGCGGTCGGGTGCAAGACTTACAAACCTGTAATCTGCGAGAGCTCAGTCATACTTGTAAGTAAGGTTACACTCCACTTTTATTAATGTTTTTTACAGTTCTAATGCTTATTATTGTAGAAAAAATAAATTTAAAAAATTTGTTTAATATAATTGTAATACGTTCATTGTAAAAATGAAATTATTTTCGCCTACTGTCATAGCAATGTGTTTGGTGATGATCAGGTGATGATTAGGCAAGGAATGAATGGCAAGCAGATGGGCAACTGCTGCAGACAAAGGGAAATTGGAAATGTAGCATGGAATGAAATCTATGTACTTTTGTTGTGTAACAGGTCATGTTATGACTTCTAATGACTTACGCTTCAGAACGCTTGCATTGTGTATGCACTGATACTGTAACTGAGTGAGAGGTGGTAGCGTCATGTCTGTTGTTGATGTCAAGCAGTTTCTCTAAATAATGCTGCTAGGCAGTGTTACTTACTCTCTCCCGATATAGCACCTTACCTTTCACTTCCTCTTTCTCCATTTCTCCCCAAGAAACTGCGCTGTATCTCAGAAATGCAAACAAATCTCAAGCTGCTCTCTCTGTCTCACTATCAAAATAACCATGGCAATGGATAGCGTATCCTCCCAATATGGCGGCGCCTTCCCGAAATGCAACGCGGAGTGAAAACATCGTGACGTAACTCCTCATTCTCAATTATTTCCTTCAGCTGAGACACTTCAGATGCGCACTGTTCGCCATGATGGTTTTGAATTGCTTGAAATATGATTAAAAAAGGAAAATATGGTTAAGTGCAACATGTGCAGTCTGTCATATAGGCTACATAAAATAATAATGAGAACATTATAATTGTGTGCTTGGGACATGGCTTTTAATGGTGAGACTTTTGTTTTTGTAATCAGGCTCTCAAAAATTATATAAAAAATATCTGGATTTAGATTTATCGGCCAATATATCGGTTATCGGCTTTCAAATATAAGGAATTATCGGTTATCATATCGGCAAAAATGTTAATTTAGGTGCATCCTTAGTTATCAGTGAAAAAAATGCAAGTTATTGGAAAGTACTAAAATATAATAGGCTGAGTTTTTGGGGGAGTATTTGCACTTATTTATTGTTAAATAACAAATTAATTAAAGGATTAAAAGGGATTTAAGAGAATAAATAAATAAGAACGGTACAAAATTCTAGGTGTAATTGTTTCAATTTATGCTATTCGCACATAATATTTTATTTTAAAATGTGCACACATTCACTCTTATTCAAAAACGCAAAAGGTTTATTGTCTTGTCACATTCAGTTATGAATTACATGAATCATGATCGCAAAGGCCTCAATTCAAAGATCAATTCAAAACGGCGAACTTTCGTAAAAAGTTGACTTGTTTGCAGATATTACTGTCGGTCGCTGAACATTTCTATCATAAAAACAGTTGTCTAATATTTACATCTACTTCCTTTCTTCTACAAACTCTTGCGTTGTGACAGTAAGAACCGCCTTCTTTGATTTGATTGGCCATCTTGATCATTTTGACATTGACGAGTGCTGTTAGACTGCTGAGGCAGAATGATCTAAATATTTTACTTTTTGTCATCCTAACAAACAGCTTTACTCATTCTACACTAAAATTATAATTCATTTTTTAACGGCTCAGACAAAATCATTGGCTCTGGTCCGTCTATGTGTATTTTAATTATACTTAAGTACTATAACGTAATCCAATAACTGATAACTATTATATTAGGTTTGAGTACTCATTACTCCAATAGTGACAGATTTTGACTGTTCCATTCTTCTATTTAACTACTGGTAATAAATTGCTTATATTTTCACTAAATTCGTATTAAGGTGTTCCTATCTTTAGTTGTTCGTTATGGGAGGATTTGGGACATTGCACGGTATTGGATTTTTACCGATATCCGATATTTTTCAACTCTTATTTCTTTCCTCAGGCCATCTACCTCATGAATTACATGCAATACACAACACTATTTATTTAGCACACCATTCCTCTTATTCACATTCATTTGCATTTGTATATAACATACATGTACATATAGCCTGTTGTCTATTTTGTATATTGCGTATGGTTTATTACAGATGACTAAACTGTATAAAATTATTTCATTTACAAGTGTCATATTTGTAATTATTTATCATGTTAAGCCATAGCTTCTGACCATTGCATTAAATCAGACTTCTATACCATCAATTACTGCTTTATTCAGATACAGAAGTAACTTTTTTTTCTGTAAAAAGACAAATAGTGATGAAAGCCAAAATATTAAATGTCATAGATGTATATTTTCTGAGTAATCCACTGTTTTGTAGAGGGGGTCAAAATGAAAATGAAGATTTCAAAAGAAAAGTTCAGATAAGAATGAGAATCTAGAAAGATATTAAGTATCTTGAACACTTTTAGAGTGACAGACAACTTTAGAAAAACAGTATTTATAGCACTCGCACAGGTATTGAGCTGATAGAAAAAGTTTATTATTGAAAATAATAGTTTCAACATTATTTGTTCAGATATTCCTCTTTAAAAGAAAAAAGGCATCAGCTGTATATGCAAAGTGACCCACATTTGCTTTTCGACCACTGAAAATGTGTACAATTGACCAATTTACTCTTGGAGCTGTGTTAAGATCTCCATATCTCTGGGATTGAACCATATAGAGCCTTTAAAATAAAGATATCAAAAGAAATGTTTATTAAAAACCATCATCTAAAAGGATATTAAGATATCTCTAATAAATCTTGAGTTACAGGCATGCAAACTTGAGGCAAAAAACACACAAGAAATGCTTTTTCCTATTTTTGAACCGTCACCGTTGGCATATAATGCAACAAAGATTGCTAAAGTGAACAGATTTTACTATTAGACCTACCAATCTCTGTGTGAAAATAAAATAATGAAGCTGCCATCTTTCTAAAGTCATTTTTACCCCTCTGTAATTTGGCTTCTCAGGTGAAAATTGTCATTTTGACCCCTCTACAAAATAGTGGATTACTCAGCAAATATACATTTGTGACATTGAAATATTTTGGCTTTCTTCTTCATTTAGGTATGTCTTTCACCAGACAAATCATCAAAATCCGAATTTGGTTGATTTGACATGGAATGACCCAAATACACTTTACAGGCATTAACCCTTTAAAGGCTACTGTAATATACACTCACCTAAAGGATTATTAGGAACACCATACTAATACTGGGTTTGACCCCCTTTCGCCTTCAGAACTGCCTTAATTCTACGTGGCATTGATTCAACAAGGTGCTGAAAGCATTCTTTAGAAATGTTGGCCCATATTGATAGGATAGCATCTTGCGGTTGATGGAGATTTGTGGGATGCACATCCAGGGCACGAAGCTCCCGTTCCACCACATCCCAAAGATGCTCTATTGGGTTGAGATCTGGTGACTGTGGGGGCCATTTTAGTACAGTGAACTCATTGTCATGTTCAAGAAACCAATTTGAAATGATTCGAGCTTTGTGACATGGTGCATAATCCTGCTGGAAGTAGCCATCAGAGGATGGGTACATGGTGGTCATAAAGGGATGGACATGGTCAGAAACAATGCTCAGGTAGGCCGTGGCATATAAACGATGCCCAATTGGCACTAAGGGGCCTAAAGTTTGCCAAGAAAACATCCCCCACACCATTACACCACCACCACCAGCCTGCACAGTGGTAACAAGGCATGATGGATCCATGTTCTCATTCTGTTTACGCCAAATTCTGACTCTACCATCTGAATGTCTCCAACAGAAATCGAGACTCATCAGACCAGGCAACATTTTTCCAGTCTTCAACTGTCCAATTTTGGTGAGCTCGTGCAAATTGTAGCCTCTTTTTCCTATTTGTAGTGGAGATGAGTGGTACCCGGTGGGGTCTTCTGCTGTTGTAGCCCATCCGCCTCAAGGTTGTGCGTGTTGTGGCTTCACAAATGCTTTGCTGCATACCTCGGTTGTAACGAGTGGTTATTTCAGTCAAAGTTGCTCTTCTATCAGCTTGAATCAGTCGGCCCATTCTCCTCTGACCTCTAGCATCAACAAGGCATTTTCGCCCACAGGACTGCCGCATACTGGATGTTTTTCCCTTTTCACACCATTCTTTGTAAACTCTAGAAATGGTTGTGCGTGAAAATCCCATTAACTGAGCAGATTGTGAAATACTCAGACCGGCCCGTCTGGCACCAACAACCATGCCACGCTCAAAATTGCTTAAATCACCTTTCTTTCCCATTCTGACATTCAGTTTGGAGTTCAGGAGATTGTCTTGACCAGGACCACACCCCTAAATGCATTGAAGCAACTGCCATGTGATTGGTTGATTAGATGATTGCATTAATGAGAAATTGAACAGGTGTTCCTAATAATCCTTTAGGTGAGTGTATTTAATACATGAATTTCCAAGGCTTCTAAATTTTTCAACAGGATCAAAACTTTGCTGAAAAACCTGTTGCACACAAACTACCACATGCCTTCTGTCGACTCATTGATGATTTATACATTTTTCACAAGTAAATCATACCTTTTAGTATGATTCTAAAAATGTCCCCCTTCAGTTCGTGGTTCATGTTATTTTGCTGTAAAATTAATGATTTTTATCAAATAAAATGTTAGGCCGCATTTACACCACAGGTCTTGATGCCCATATTCGACCAGCTTACATCAATTTACACTCTAATATTTAAAGATGAGCATTTACTGGACTGAAGCAACATACTTGATTATCAATGCATCATTTTTGAAAATAACGTTAAAATGTATCAAATATGATCCATCAGGCTTTTATGGAATCTCTCAGAACATATAATGCAATGCATTACAGTAATGACTGTGTTGAGATGGTTTCTGTGTCTCTTTTTAGAGAAAATAAACATTGCAACTGAAGTAATTGTTGACCAGCTGGGTAAAAAGTGGCTTCAAGTTGGAAGAAAACTCGGCCTTCAACAGACTCATCTGGAGGGCATTCAGGAGAAACACAGCCGTGACCTGGAGGAGCAGGTGAGAGAGCTCATCAGACAGTGGATGAAGATCAGGAGAGAGAACGCCCGGGTGGAGGAGCTCATCAAGGCTCTGCGGGACTGCAAACAGAACCTCACCGCTGACCTCGTGGAGAAAAAACTCCGAGAACATCCAAACTCGCCTTAAATCATCACACCTTCTGCGTCTGGAAGCTGGTGTATTACGAAAGAAGAGCTTTGGCATTTAATAATGTGAATTTCTGATGCACTAAAAATTAAATGGTCTGTTTGCAGATCATCTTGAATTAATTTTAGGTGGCGATTAGATAATATATGTTAAAATATGATTATATTGCAGAAAATGAAATCTATTGAATAATGAGGCTTAACCTTGGGTTTTTACAGAACATACTCATTACTGTTCTTGTATTTACTGATTTTGTGAAAAGAATCCAGTTGTGTGACACTTACAAATGAATAAAGGGACAGTTATGATGTGTGATGTACCTCATGGTCGTTTTATAGACCTTTCATCTGTTTAATAGAGCACATTTTGAGCCATGCACTCTTAAAAATGGTTCCATTAAAAACCTTTAACATCCATGGAACCTTTCCATTCCACAAAAGGTTCTTTATAGTGGAAAAAGGTTCTAATGGTTCTTTTAAGAACTGTTCTCTGAAAGATTCTTTTGGGAACCACAAATTGTTCTTGGAACCTTATATTTAAGGCGAGACACTACAGGCAATAGTTTTTTTTTTATGCATGTTAATTTTGAGTGTGCTTTTTGGCTTTTCATAAAGTGTTTTTTCAGATTAGTGGAAAGGAAACATCCAAAATTATACTTTTAAGTGTGTCTTTTATAGCACGTTATCTATTTGCGTCTGTAGATTTCAGTTACAATACATATCTTTAAACGCCATTTTCTCCTGCACTGAGCCAGAAATCTCTAACTTTGGTATCAATTACATACACCAAACTTTAGTTTTGTTCCTATCTATATTCTGAAGGTTTTTACAGAGGGGTTTGTTCATTCATACTTGTATATAATTTGCCTGATTTTATACATTCCTAAAAAATTGTGAAAATTAACTTTTTTTCTGGCTGTTGACAGTATTTTCTGAATTATGGAGTGCTAAAAAGAGAGATCCAATTTCCCCTCTGGAAAAACCTTTGATTCTAATATGTCCAAAGAAAGGGAAGAATTTTGAACCTGACTTCTTTCAATGTTCAGATGTTTTTGTTCTAGAAATGTATGCAAATTAGTGCATATTTAATTAGATAACTCATTTGCATATTTAAGCATAACATTTTAGAAAACTTGTAATACAAAAAATGTTTGGAATTCTTAATGTTATCAATCAAATGGGGAAGTATGGTGATATGCATGTTATTTTTTTCACTCTATTTACCTGGGGTGTCTTGCCTTAAGAGTGTAACTTATAATTATTATATACTTAGTATAGAATACTATACTATAATAGGATATACTTAGTATATTTATTCTATACACAGTATAGAAATACTTGATCTATTATATAACCATCTGCAGAAATTCTCAGATTAAAGGGTTAGTTCACCCCAGAATGTAAATTCTGTCATTAATTCCTCACCCGCATGTCGTTCCAAACCTGTAAGACCTTCACAAATGAAGATCCGAGAGCTCTCCGACCCCTCCATAGACAGCAACACAACGACCACTTTCAAGGCCCAGAATTGTAGTAAAACATTGTTAAAATCTACCATGTGACTCCAGTGGTTCAACAAAATGACGACTTTATTCAACAATTTCTTCTTGTGTCAGTCTCTGAGGGCGGAGGGTCAGAGAGCTCTCAAAATATCTTCATTTGTGTTCTGAAGATGAACGAAGGTCTTACGGGTTTGGAACGACACGAGGGTGAGGAATTAATGAATTTTCATGTTTGGGTGAACTAACCCTTTAAGTACAAAATGGCTGTAAAGCAAAGTTCAGCTCTCAGAAGTCACTCTCACATAGGCATGTTCAACATGTTTCAGCAAGAAGTCACCTGGCGTGTCTTTACCGCTCCTCCAGAAAGATTTCTGGAGATTACAGTATTATTTTGAGTCATCTCTCTTCTGGTTGCAAAGGTTGAGTTGCTGCAGTAGATTGTAGAGACCATTGGTGGAACACCCTACACAACTTTTGAATCTGAACAGATTTTAAAACACTTGGCATTATACATTCACCTAGAGTTTAATTGGCTCATGTAACAGTACTTACAGCTTTTCACTCTTATGACCCACATCTGTGTGATCAGACTGCCTTTCTGAATGTGCAGTTAATCACTAATAATTCTCTAATCCAGTGGTTCTCAAACCTGTCCTGGAGTACCACCAGCCCTGCATATTGTGTATATCTCCCTATATCCGACACACCCATTTCAGGTCTTGCAGTCTCTACTAATGAGCTGATGAGTTGAATCAGGTGTGACAGACGAGGGAGACACACAACATGTGCAGGGCTGGTGGTACTCCAGGACAGGTTTGAGAACCACTGCTCTAATCATTTCCAGAATTACAGTACATTTAATAATACATGTTATTCTTTGACTATAATAAACAGTCTATTTTTATATATATTTTAGGTTAAATGTCTATGCCTATATAAAGATTTGGGATACTATAAGTGTAAATTGACCCAAAGCGCCATCTGCTGTTCTGGTAGAGGAAGTTGCTCAACTGCATTTGTGAGAAAATTAAGCTGAGAGATCGTAACGACAGGTATGCATTTGTATGGACTAGATTTGGTATTTGTTCAAAAGTTACATGCAATTTGTAGGATGGTTTGTATTTATTTGTGAAATATGATGTATGCTCACTCATTTATTTGCAAAACTCAATACATATATTTGTTACTCCTCTGCGTTTTCGCTCAAACTGACCTTTGTATTTGCACATCGCTTTCTGTTTTGTCGAGTTTTCCTTTGTTTGCAAAATGCTGGATTTTTTGTTTAATTATGACACAAAATTCACTCCATACTCAATTAACATGAAGTCTGCTAATACTTGCAAAATTACAATGAAAATATTTTAACCTGAAAACTCATTTAAATATTATAAGGGAAAAAACGTAACTGAGGCGAACTAAAACAACAATGCTCCTCCAGTATGTATAAGAAAACGACAAATTTGTTGTAAATTGTCCTGGCCTACAACTAACAACAAAACTCCTAGAAACAACCCTTTAAAGGTGTAGTGTGTAAATTTTAGTGCCATCTAGTGGTGAGGTTGTGTATTGCAACCGCTCACCCCTCCTTTTCAAAGCACATAGAGGTGGCCGACACAGGACAAAGATGTCGTCGTCTGAGACAGCAGAGAGTAGCTAGTGCTCTGCAGTGAAGTTTGTCCGTTTAGGGCCACTGTAGAAACATGACGCCGCAAAAATGGTGACTTCACTGTAAGGGGACCCGCGGTGTGTGTAGATAGAAATGGCTCATTCTAAGGTAATAGAAACATAACGGTTCATTATGTAAGGTCTTTATACACCACTGAAAACAGAGTTATGTATATTATATTGCATTTCTGTCAATAGATCCTCAAATACTACACACTGCACCTTTAATCAGGGATTTTTCATCTTTGGGTGAATTATTCCTTAAAGTCTTATATTTTACTTACCCCAAGGCCATCCAAGATGTATATGACGGTTTCCTCAGCCAAGAGAAATTATATTTTGAAGGAAAACATTCCAGAATTTTTCTCCATCTAAATGCAAGTGAATGGTGCATAGTCCATTTTTGACAGTCCAAAATCCATATTTAGGCCGCTTCAAAGGGCTCCACACGACCTCAGCCGAGAAAA
This sequence comes from Rhinogobio ventralis, assembly GCA_039654625.1. NCBI lineage: Eukaryota > Metazoa > Chordata > Actinopteri > Cypriniformes > Gobionidae > Rhinogobio > Rhinogobio ventralis. The sequence goes on along the minus strand of CM077193.1, from coordinate 3,955,160 downwards.
ATAAGGGTCTTCTCAAGCCAGTCATTTTCAGGAAAAAATATATATTTTAAAATAAAATATAAAATATATGACTGATTGTTTCGCTTGAGAAGACCCTTATTTGTCATCTGGAGCCTTTTGAAACTGCCTAAATATGGATTTTGGACCGTCAAAAATGGTCCAAGTTGAGCACCATTCACTTGCATTGGATGGAGAAAAACTCGGTTTCCTCAGCTGAAGAGAAATTAAGGTTTTGGAGGAAAACATTCCAAATGGTCATTCCATCTCGAATGGCCTTGGGGTGAGTAAACAATCAGGGAATTTTCATTATTGGGTGAACTATTAACGAAGTTAATTTTAAACGATAATGTAAAACTTAATGTTTAAGAAGCATCATAGCCACTATACGAAGATAAGAATCTCACGTTTATTTGGTATTTTTACATTGATTAGTATTGGCTGTTACAGTAGTTTGATGTAAAACCATGTTCACATTGGAGGCAGAGCGTGTGGAAATTACCGCTCACACACACACACACACACACAAGACCACAAGAAGCCCAGAGGTTTTGCCCTCTCTTATACTTTATATCATTTCACAACAGAAACATTCTCGCGCTCCAAATAAAAACAAAAAGATGAATTTAAAAAAGTAAAACGATCCCACTTGACTAGATTTTAGAATCTCGAGAATCAAGATTCCAAAGAGCATCTGCCCAGTGATACTTTGTATATTATAAATCCATATATCTTTGTGAAAACGTAAATATGCAATGAAGAATCCTTCACTTCTGAACTACAGGCAAAGAAATGTTCAGTTTAACTGTAACAATCTAACATATTATACAAAATATATCAACACACTAACACGCTTCTCATGAAAGATTCGCTAAACCTGAACAAAGAACGTCAGCGTAGATTTGATCAAATACTTGAAATGATTCTGATGTGTATCTGAAATGTGAAATACTAAAATAATAAGAGGACTGCGATGATGAAAGGTCGTTGATCTTCCAAAACACACCCGACAGTGGCGATTCACACGTGTCCATTCAACCGGTGCTGCATTAATAGCAGTGCTGTGAATGTCTCTGGCATTGTACAATAAAGGCACTGATCTTTCATTAAGCCCGAGGACAAAATGGGGGACTAACTATTCTTAAAGTCCTCTAGTGTGTCAGCAAAAATCAAAAATAAAACACTGAACTGTGCGCTCCTCTCTAATCTTCTTGCGTATCGTGGCATTCGATCCATCATCGGGTTGCGTGGCAATTTCCGTGGTTCGGTGTGAAGCGACCTCGCGGCTGCCACTAATAGGGTGTGGGTCTCGCCCGGGGCAGTGCGGGCTCTCAGGACGCGATGGCTTGGACGTAGTTAGCAGGGTAGAGGCCCGTCTCTCCGCTGGCCAGCTGCCCTTTACACCAGCCCTGCTCGTCCTCCTCACCCAGCTTCATTAACTCGTCACCTGGACGACACAGACACATTTCATAATACAGGGTTCCTACACATTTTCCAGTTCAAATTTCCAAACCTCTCTGTAGATTTTCAGACCATATTTAACATAAATGGTTCATACAACATTATATTCAGCTTTATAATTGATATATAGTACAGTCATCTGTAAAATAACAAAACATACAGACTTTTGCATACACAAGAGAAACACTTTTGTTCCCTCGAGAAACTATTCACATGCACACAGGGTTTTTTGCGTGCTTACAACCCATTTCCTTTGTGCGTCACTGCCATCTTACCATGAAGAAAACGAGAGCATGGATGCACATGAATTAATAGAGATCTCTTTGCTGAAAAATTGGCTTTCGTTAGGGTAGTACCGCTAATATTAAGACCTAATATCAAATTTAACGCATCCTCTGTGGCGGAGGAGAAACCATGGCTGTGTGCATTGTCCTATTTGCCAAGTTCAAGGGTCTATAAAAAAAAGACAGCTACTGTAAAAAAAAAATGCATTACAATTTTTATATATACTTTAACCAATTTTTTACTTTAAACTATTTTTTATATTATTTACTTTAGTCTTATATATTCTATAACCTATTTCCTTTGTGCGTCACTGCCATCTTACCATGAAGAAAACAAGAGCATGGATTCAATTTAACCCATCCTCTGTGACGGTGGAGAAACAATGACACGAAATGGGCTGATGGCACAATATGGCTGTCCTATTTACCAAGTTCAAGGCTCTATAAAAAAAGACTGCTACTATAAAAAAAAGTGTTCAAAATTTGGCTTTCATTAGGGTAGTACCTCTAATATCAAGGCCTAATGTCCAATTTAACGCATCGTATGTGGCAGAGGAGAAACCATGACATGAAATGGGCTGATGGCACAATACGGCTGTGTGCATTGTCCTGTTTGCCAAGTTCAAGGGTCTATAAAAAAAGACTGGTACTGTAAAAAAAAAAAAAAAAAGTTCAAAATTTGGTTTTCGTTAGGGCAGTACGTCATATTTCAAGGCCTTAGGTCTGCTTTAACACGTACACTGTGGCAGCCAAGAAACCACACTGTGAAATGAGCTTGTGCGCACAACAAAGGTCTGTATATTTTTTCTTTTTGCAAAGGTCCTTTTAGAGGCTCTGTAATAAGAATATCGTGAGAAGAAACCCAAAACGCTTAAATGAAAAAGTGCACCTTGAATTCATTCAGTTGTATTTAACAATCACTAAAGAATCACTAAACAGCTTTTCTATTATAGACACCTAATAGGGGCAATAGTCTGGAAATGCAAATATTTTTTCCATACTTTTCCAGACCTGGAAATTACTCAAATTCCATACTTTTCCAAACTGCGTATGAACCCTGATAATACCGCGCTTTAAGGCCCATTCACACCAAGAACAATAACTATATTAGCGTCCAGACCAGCAGACGATATTGTTCTGTTTTTTCTAAGTGCGTGCTGCCACTTTAATGCAGGATGGATTCTGATTGGCTGTCAATGTTTTATTCATCAGCTGGAAAAAAAATCATTCTGAAAGTGATTATTTTGTTATAGTTGAGGTGTGGACTCTGCTCTTCTTTTACATTTAGAAAGTTTTAAGAAACTAAATCGTTATGATTATAGTTATTGTCCTTGGTGTGAACAGGCCTTTACTCTTTCATGTGACATATATAAGGTATAAAGTAAAGACAGCTGGTCATAACTACGCTGAGGTTTCTTTTGTGATTATAACCAGATGACTTTAAATTTTCCCACTTTATTTATACTTCTCCATATCTGCCAATATTACAGATTTTATAATTAATTAACCGCAATCAGTTGATATTTAATTGTATGCTCATTTTCAGTTTTTTACACTGACTTTTGCCATCATCTGACACTCGTTTAAAAATCACTAATACTTTAATAAATTAAATTTTATACTCTTTTTTTATTTTTTGTTTATAAATATGCTGAATATTAAATCTCTTTGAACAGTAGTGTACAATATGCTATTTAATATTATACACTACCGTTCAAAGAAATCAATACTTTTATCCAGAAAGGATACATTAAATTGATCAAAATTAACAGTGGAGACATTTATAATTCTACAGATTTTCATTTCAAATAAAAGCTGATCTTTTGAAGAATCCTGACAAAATGTATCACTGTTTCCACAAAAATATGAAGCAGCACAAACTGTTTTCAACACTGATAAGAAGAAATGTTAGAACGATATAGAATGATTTCTGAAGGATCATGTGACACTGAAGACTGGAGTAATGATGTTGAAAATTCAGCATTGGGTCACAGGAAACAATTAATTTTAATATATATTCAACTAGAAAACTACAGAGCCCCTTAGGGGACATGGTGGTGGAAACAAATATGAGATGGGAGGAAAAATAATAAGACAATGCTTTTGCTTGCTTTCGCAAAACTTTTCTGTTCTTTTGAAGTAAACGCACCATTTCTCAGGGGAACGCAAACATCTGCGAGAATGCACAAGCATTGCCCACATTTTTTCCTCCCACCTCATATTTTTTTCTTCATCATGTCCCTTAGGGGCTCTGTAGAAAACAGTTATTTAAATTATAATAATATTTCACAATTGTACAGTTTTTACTGTATTTTTGATCAAATAAATGAAAACGTTTTTTTTTTTTTTTTTTTTTTTCATCGAATCAACCCAAACTTTTGAACGGTTATGCACATTATGTTATAATGTGTTTCGGTATTTGTATTGTATTTTTGTTTATCTTTTTTCTTTACACAAACGTAGAATTCTAACATTCATTTTAACATCAGACATTTATGGGTTTACAGCCATGAAAATAATTGGTTTATTGGTACTGGACTGGACAGAATTTAATATCAGTGAATCGACAATTACCCCTTCAACCAAATGGCTCCAAACTGGGCTGTGCATGACTGTGTGAAGTGAAACCTTGAGTCAACACAGAGTTTCACAAGCACTGCAATGATGTCACTTTTGGTTTGCACACCCTTGTGCCTGTGCGGACATGTCAAGCATAAACAAGGTTACAGGCTCAATTTGTCTCTATTAAAATATTAGTAAATGTGTCTGTGTACTCAAGGAACTTCATAAAGGAAAAGTTTTTTTTGAGGCAGTTGAATGTTGAAGGTTTGCTGGCGGAGCCATAGTTGTTAAGTCAAGTCAAGTCAAGTCAACTTTATTTATATAGCGCTTTTTACAATGCAGATTGTTTCAAAGCAGCTTCACAGTGTTAAACAGGAAAATAATGAACAGAATTTGATTCGGCTGTACAGCCGCTCTGGAGAAAACAGTGATGTTATCCAGCTCATTTCAATTATCATATATATTCAAGTAATGTAGTTGATATAATTTAGTTTAGTAATTACATTTATTTGGATATTTATTTGAAAATGTTGTGTCCCCAAAATTTTGTTAACAGTTACACTAATTGTTTCCTTCAATAAAAAAAGTTGGTACTTCTGATTTTTTTTTTTTTACAATTATATACTCTTCATTGGACGAAGACAGCATTTCTGCAATGGCATTGGTAACTGAAAACTTATTTTTGCTACATTCACACCACTAGGTGACGGTAAAGTCTAAGATTACTGTCATATTGGTCAGTGCAAAAAACAAAAATACTGAGTACTGGAGCATTTTTGACATGACGTGCCACAACTGTTTGAGTCTGCCTACACTGGACACAAAGTAAACACTATAAACTGGAACATTTGTCTTTCTGAATGGGTGCATGATAGCACTGAAGCATCCATTGTAGCATGTTGCACTGCATAGACTCGTTCGCTTTGACGTGTTCATGACCTGTTTAAACCTTAAAGGTCTAAATGCAAATTGAATGTTTTGAAGCTGAATGTTTTTTTCCCATATAACGCATCAGTCATGGTTCCACACCAGCTAAATACCCTCTGGCTCTGCCTGCTACAGTAGCCACGCCCCAAACTCTCAGCCTGCTACAGTAGCCACGCCCCAAACTCCCTGCCTGCTACAGTAGCCACGCCCTAAACTCTCAGCCTGCTACAGTAGCCACTCCCCAAACTCTCAGCCTGCTACAGTAGCCACACCCCAAACTCTCTAGGTTGAGCTGGAAAGTGATTAAATATTGAGAGTGGTCTACTCAGATCTGTCAGATGGAGCCTGGGAGACTACATTTTTACACTTTTGGGGGAGATAAACTGATGAATGGCATACTAATAGTAGTCAATGAACAACAAACTGGGTTAAGAGAATGTAAGATTTTTGTTAAAATACATCACCTTTAAATCTGCTTTACTTGAGTGAAAAAACAAACAAAAACATCAGTAAGGCCACGTGTCCACCAAAAAGTTTTTTCTTGCGGCTGGCTGGCGTATTCGATTGTTTTCAATGGGAGCGCCGCGTTTTTAGAACGGCTTGAGCGTAACGAGGTGCTGAGCGTTCGGCGTTTTTTACTGGTCGCCGAGAGTTGAAGAATGTTCAACTTTGAGTAAAACGCAGCACTCATCACTGTCACTTTTCACCCAGCCGTCCAATCACAGTGGAGGAGGGGCGGGACAAATACAACACCGACCAACCGCCACATATATTCTGCTTGTACAACGTCAACAGATGAAAACAAGCAGCATAATAACAGAACAAAATAATTTACATTGTATCTGCATTTTTATATAGAATCAATACAGAAACAAACTATCTGTGAAAAGAGATACTAGTAACACATCCGTGGACATTCCGTATCATAACAAGTAAAGAGTCTCTGAAAAAAACGCAGCGCTGCCAAAACGCTCTCAAGCGCTCACAGCAAGGCGTTTTCAGCAGAGCGCCTAGCGTTTTCAGCTGGATAAAAACGCTTTAGTGGACACGCGGCCTAAATGACCACCAGGTGTCACTCTTGGCATGTCTGTTATTGCATGTAGTGTTAGAGATGCTGTCTGGCATAATGAATTTTGGCAGTTTCTAGGGTAACACGGCTAATAAATTACCAGAATGAGTCCATTAAGCTGCATATGATATTTAACACATGCATACAGATCTAAAAAAAAATCCAGATAGATCCTGCTCTTCTAGCAAACGAAACCAAATGAGATGGTTTCATTATTCTCGTCCTGTGAAGATTTGATTTACCCTCATTTTGCATTACAAATGTGTCTACTTCACAGCTTCCTGCAGAGCAGACTACCACTAATCTAGCCAGCAGACCAAAGAAATTTTGCATTAGAGTCAGTCCTGTCTCCTGAACTCAGATTAAGCTGGAGCTAAATGGCCTTCAGCCGGATCTAAATGGCCTTCAGCCAATCAGATCGGAGAACACGGCTCTATCACGGACCATTTGATGCCATTTAGTGACTTTTGGGAAGCCTGTGAATTATTCACGACATGCAGGGACCAGCTGATCAGACTATTGATTTATTAGGAAGTCCATAGATCAGCACCTGAAGTGAACTTTAAAAGCGAAAAACTGGGAAATGTTAAAAACAAGGTAGAGTTAACATTTTTGTGAATTAGGTCCCTTTTCCCAATGGAAACAAGCATTTCCCTTGTTTTGTTACCATCTTTTAGGGTGTGTTCACACTTGGTTCTCTTGGTTCTTTTGGTCCGGACCAAAAAGGAATATTATTTTAATCGAACCAAACCTGCCAAGTGTGAACACACCCTAAGTGTAATGGTAACACTTTACAATAAGGTTCCATTTAACATTATTGAACTACATTGAATGAGTATGTTTGTATTTTGTGTCAGTTCACTAGTTCCAAAGCAGTTTCATGGGTTTTGTCTAAATGCGAGGAAGCAGTCTCAAATAAACCCATGTAACGTGTCGATTAAATCACGCACATGCGCACATGCTTACATTGATGAACCCCATTTTAATTGGTCCTTTCCACAATGCCCTTTGAAATAACTGCACTACCATGCACAGAAAGACATTGAAAGAGCAAAGAAAAGGGGTTCAGTCGATGAATCCACAAGCCACAGCCAGCCTTTCCATGTGTTTGTATGTTCATGTGTGTGGCATTAATAAGCATTAGTAGGGATTAATACCTGCTTTAAAGCTCAGCTCATCAGCCTCCTGCCCTGTGTAATCATACAGCGCCTTAACGCGAACCCCGACTACCTTCTCCTCCTCGTCCACCCCGTTGGCTGCGATGTATTTTTTGGGGCTCTCGTCATCAGACCAGTCCGAGGAGTAGTCTTTACCCGCCCTGTGTGGACAGCAGAGGAATTAGAAATCTGCACAAATTCATGGAGGAATCATTTTAATAGAAGTTGGAAGATTTTCAGGTGATTTGTGATAGTTAGTTCAGCTAAAAACATTTTGAAAGTTAATACAAATCGAATGAAGGAATTAAATTTATCTGTGGCATGCCGTGGATTAATCACAGAAACTAATTTCAATGTGTCCTTCAGTTTGTGAAAAAAAATGTACAAAAACAAAACATCACATTTAAAGTAATGCATGTACATTTTGGTTTCTGCACTAGAGTGTGACCAATTTCATCTATATAGTCATTTACTATATGCGTGCAGACATTTATAAGCCCAAAGTATACTTCACTTTTAATGCATACGGTAGGGTCCGCATACAGTGTGTGAAGCGAATTTCATCATCAGCACAGTACGCACACACTGTATGCATGCAGCATGATTCTTCTAACTGCACATATTCTGTACACACAGGTCGCACACGCCCACTGAATTTTTTTGCACTAATCCACAAGGTGGCAACAGTGGCCCAGGAGTCAGGACCATTGATTCATAAGGTAGTCGAAGAAAAAAATAGTCCCCCTATACCCTCATTCACTATTCCCTACATTGCTCCACTAATATAGTTCACTTGAAGGAGTGAATGAAAACGAGTGAGTGAATTCGGACACTGAGTGCGCTGGAAGCTGTCGCTTTTGCATAGTTTGTGCTTGCTGTTTAATAAGCTTTTGAAACTTAGCAAACTTGGCATCTCCAGTATTAATGAAAAGATTCATCTTCAACTCGGTCATGGAAATTAATAATCAATTAAAAAGCAATTTAGACCTGTATGATATTATGCTATACCCAGATTGGACCAGCGTTTTGGAAAATGGATAGATGGATGATTCATCTGCGGGTGCAGGAATTCAGTCAGCACGACCCTCACAGTACATTATGGGTATTTTCTAGCCATTGAGCATACATCAGTTGTACACTCGTTATTGTAGTGCATTGTGGGATTGAATGAGAGCACTCGATAGTCCACTATGGTTTCAGACACCACTATAAATGGTTGTTCCCTCAAATAGTGCCCTATTTAAGTGTATAGGGGGCGATTTTGGACATCAATAGCCATGTTTATATCCACCTATTTTTATGCAAAATTTGGGATATCACATAAAAAACGGCAAGATAGAAAATCTGCTTTACTTAGAAACGCCAAGATTCAAAAAATGTGCAAAAAAAAAAAACATATGCGATCAATTAAGTCGGATAATTTTTTATGCGCATCAATAAAGTCATGTGACTTCGCATGATGGAACGGCATTGCTGGACTAACCACTGGACCGATCTCGGATCTGTCGTCAAAGTGGTTCGGTATTATTACCTCTCAGAGCTGTCCTACACGACTGCGGTCCCAAACAACAGACATTCGCCCCCGAAAGCAAGATAACGAGCATGTTTATTGCATTTCATCTGCGTGTTCTGAGTCATTCATCATATACGAAAAAGACCCACCGTAGCTTCTCCTACTGCAGGAACGTTTGGTGCCAGTTTATCAGGAAGTTACAATTTTGTTCTCTTTGACTCGCTGGATGGAAGCAGTGCTTTATTCGCAAATGTTTTATGCAATATTCCAATTTTGCACAGAAGTTAAAAATCGCAACTTTGGATGAAAACACGGTTAATGATTGACCCGCATTTATACAACTAGCCTAAAAGATTATAAAGATGTGTATATGGGTTATAACCTATGAAGACCTATGTAGTGCAATGGGATTGCAAGTTGTCATAACGCGCATGCGCCTCCGACTGTATACGCATACATGTCTACTCTGAAAGGATACGCTTAAAAAAATATAAGTATCGTTTGGGCTTTAAAAAAATTGCATGTGCAAGCTGAGTGTACAAGTTAGTTTGTCCACACTTAGTTTGGAACACCAAAAAAAACATTGGGAGACACCAAAAAGACGCCTGCGTTGGCAAATGCTTGTGTGAGGGTGTTAAGAAATACCAGCAACTAGTTTAAGAGTACAAAGACATTTTTATCGGTCATAACTTCTGGAGAGAAACAGCGCAGACAATGAAGCATGAAAATGTCTGTGTTGATCGCCTGTGCTATCAAATGCTGCATGTACAATTTTGATGCAAACGCATAGCCTTTGTGTTTAAGGGGAAAAAACATTCCAGAAAGGTTTAAAAAGCTGATATTTGCAGCAAGAAAATGTTATGTTAAATTCAATGTGTTGTTTGCATAGACTGTAAAAAATAATATGGACGTAGTGTCTGTGACGTCACCCGTAGGTTTCTGAAGAGCATTTCTGAAGCCTAAAGTGTGCCGTCGCCATCTTGGCAGCATGTCACTCCCGGATAACTGAAAATGGGCAAAGCGGCGGGAAGTGGGTGGAGCTGAGGTGCTGAAACCACGCCCGCCTAGCTCGACCATAGTGGCAATCCACCTGTCACTCAAGTGGTCACGCCCTTAATTATGCAGAACTTTATGGCTTAATATAATTTAAACAGATGAGTTATAAAAAAAATTCACCCCCCTCACAGTTGTCATGAAGGGCAAAATTAGCTGTATAGACCAAAACTACTTTTTGTACCAGACTGTAAACATTTTTTTCTGCTGTAAAGTCATTTTAACATGGGATGATTCCCTTTTGGAGCATGTCTCTAGCGGCCAGTCGATGAATTGCAGTTTAAGTTACTTCCGTGTTGGCTTCAGGAGAGACCTCGGGAGGTTGCCCCCTGGTTGTTCGCCAATTCTTTGTAATTATGTGTTAAATATACTAGCAATTTCTGAGAGAATTTCTGTTCTACACATTCATTTTTTCAGTGTGATGGAACTACTATTCTAGATGGATGAACTTCTGGTTAAGATTCTCCAACATATTTTCACTGGGTAGATTTTTCTGTATGCAAACTGTCTGGAATCCACATGTAACAATGCTTAAGTTTCATGACGAAAACAGGGTGTAAAGTTTATCTCGGTGCAATGTCTGGCCAGATGCTGTTGATAGAGCTTAACTTGTATTGAACCCGGAACATTCATTCAGTATTTCCTCAAATAAAATCAGTGTAAAGCAGTATTAGGAATGAGGATACATATTGATTCTCACAGAGGAACCGGCAAAGAGCAAATAAAAAAAATTAGCTGTTAAAACCTTGATTTAGGCATACAACATTGAATTTTTTTTAGCTGGGAACCAACATTCCCAAATGATTGGCTCTCACAATGGATTGGGATCAAATGAGTTAATTTGATTTGTCTTAATAGCGTTATAAACTGATAGATCTCCAAAGTTTCTTGTTAGCTCTGTTCCACAACCTAGTGAGTTGCCTTGCTATCTACTGCCTACATAGGCAGCTGCCTTCTAAGAAAACATTCTGATCTACAGTAAATGGAACCTCAAAAATGCGAATGAGACAAACTCCATTGAAATCAACAGCTAAACTGTGATGCTCATCCACATATTGCACATCTAATCGAAAGTATCTCTATAGTCATCACTTCTTCCGACTTAAATCAATCTCTGCACTGAACTCATCACTATGCATTTTGGGATTATCTTCAATGTGAAGGATATATCTGCTTTAGCATCTGTAACTGTCACCCCCTTTTTGAGCATAGATCTGAACTTAACTGACTGTATTTGAATGCTTTGGAATAAAAGAGGACACTCCAAAGCCATATGTCTTACCAAGTTGTGTTCCAAATTTGAAGTTATCACAAAAAATGAGCCCACTAAACTGACAGTTTTCATGGTAACACAAATGTCTAATGTTGCCTAATTTTTGATGATTACTAAAATAAAAAGGCAATTCAAAAAAGCATGCTAAGTGTCCCACTACCAGAAAACTGACAGTTAACAGGCTATAAGGCTGCATGATATTGCTGCCTAAGTTTGTAACAACCCATGATGCACAAGAATACTGTCTAGGTAGGCTGCTAACTAGGTTTTAGAACAGAGATGTTGTCTGTACTCCGAGTTTTAAAAAAAAAGTTGCACTGACGGTGCATAGCCACTTAGGTTCTCGTAATAGCCATCCACCTCATGCCACCTGTGGGTTTAAGAGTCAGCAGAGACCAGACTAATAAGCAGGAAGCTGCAGAAGGCCACATTTAATACTGCAATTTAACAGGCATTCCCTGTGTGCCCTGCGAGAGGCTCAAATACTCCACACAAACATGAGTTATCTATAGTATCTGTACCAGACCTACTCAGTTCTTTCCAGGCACTTCATTAAGCTAATAACTTTGACCTTCCCTGATCCTGTGTTAACATGCTACCCTAACACACAAACTTGTTTTTAAACAGGTTTATCTTTATGTAGACTCTCCATACACATAATGATTTTTTTAACTGTACAAACTGTATATTCTATCCCCCTACACAAAACCTATCCATCACAGAAAACTTTCTGCATTTTTACATTTTCAAAAAAACATCACTTGGTATGATGAACTGGTTTTCCTCATGGGGTCCGATCAAATGGCCCCACAATGTTAAAATTTTCACATTTTACCATCTTTAAAAGGATCAAATGTCCTCACAATGTAGGTTAAACAAGAACGCTCACTCGCACACTCGCTCACACGCACACACGCACACTCGCACTCGCTCGCACGCGCTCGCACGCGCTCGCACGCGCTCGCACGCGCTCGCACGCGCTCGCACGCGCTCGCACGCGCTCGCACGCGCTCGCACGCACTCACACGCACTCACACGCACTCACACGCACTCACACGCACTCACACGCACTCACACGCACTCACACGCACTCACACGCACTCACACGCACTCTCACACGCACTCTCACACGCACTCTCACACGCACTCTCACACGCACTCTCACACGCACTCTCACACGCACTCTCACACGCACTCTCACACGCACTCTCACACGCACTCTCACACGCACTCTCACACGCACTCTCACACGCACTCTCACACACACTCTCACACACACTCTCACACACACTCTCACACACACTCTCACACTCAGAATGTGCTGACTCAGTGCTAATTGGTGTAGCTGCCCTCAGGGAAGAACTGTTTCCAGGATAATTAAAAAAACAAAACAATAACAACCCTCCACTTCTAAGTACAACACCGTAATTAAAAGTTGGATTGTTATTGTAACAGAATATGAAACTCACGAATCAATGTGTATTTTTGGGTGGTTGACAAATATACGTTTAAAATATTCTTTTGTGAATTTTAAGTAAATATTATGCAGTGTTCATGTTTCACCAATTCTGTGCACAACTTATTTGCTATTATTAATTTGAATATAGTCGTATACAGTGTGAATCGTAAAAAGTTTTAAAAAAGTACAAATATTTTGTTGCTCAATTAATATGAGGTCATGAAAAACTGATTGTATTATTATAAACAACAATTATACTAAAGAACTAAAACTGCAAGTTTTACTTTCACCTACCCATCTTTCTATTACAAAATACTTCTGAATCAACACTCTGAAGTGGAAGCATTTACTAGCGCTATCGACCTGTTTACACCTGGTATACAGCCATTCGATCATGAAAAGACCTGAAACGCTAATCACTAAAACCACTTCATGAGTTGGTTTGAGACTCAATCGTAACGATCCAGACAAGTGTAAATGCATCTGGTTGTTGAAACCACATACCACATAAAAATAGCACGGGAATTGAAGATCGGATTTATATTCATTTGTGGAGACACATTTATGAGGTCAAGAGTAAATGGAAGAGATCAGTAAATCAGTAAGAACACATGAAGTGACCAGGTGTAAACAGGCCCTTTGAGAAAATAAAAATAAAAAATAAATATTTGTATGAGCATTGGAGTGTGTACCAGATGTACCTTGTAGTTTCCTGTGGGGTCTGCGGGGGTTCGTGTCCCGCAGAGACAATATTAGTCAGAGTGACCACATCATCAGAGCGACTGTTTCTTTCCTTTCGACTGATGGATCGGTGCGCTTCCGGTGACCACTCCTGTTAAAACACCAAATGCACATGTGAAAATACATACAAATCTCATGTAACTTGTGTTACAAGTTCCTATAATTTTTAGATTTCAATTGTATATTTAAAAAAAAAGTAACACTTTATTTTACAGTTACTATAGTACTAACTATTAATTAGGCATAATTACATGCAACTAACCCCAAACCAAACCCTAATCCTAAATTAAGTACATGTAGTTAATTAATATTACTCCGTCCTTAAATGTATAATTTAGGGCTATCAAGTGATTTTTTTAATCTAATTAATTACACAATGTGGCTATTAATTAATCTAATTAATCGCACATCAAATTTGGCTGAGAAATCACTCCCAAAAGATAATCAAGTCATTATTGTGTAAAAAAAAAAAAATAATTTTTTTTTTAAATTAAAAAGACATTACAAAAAGTAGCTTGAGAAATAAATATTTTGGGGTCAACTATACCTTAAATGTTTGTTTTTATTAATATGGAAATATGAAATTATACTCTAAATAAGAAACTTCCAGTAGGTGGCGCCGTGGCGGTAAATGTCTAATTGAGTCATTCATTCATTCATTCAGGAGTGAAGTAAATGGTTCTCTTTATTGTCCACTGAATCATTGGTTCACCCGATTCATACAAAACGCGGATTCAGAAATGAACGCTGTGTATTGCTCGGAGTCGGAGACGAACAGTTCTGCTTTGTCTTTATATTTTCATTGGCAAAACAGACTAAAAACAACACAATGTTGTCTAAAACAACACAATAGTATCTTATTTATTTTATTAAACTGTTGTATAAGATCAGTATCGCATTTGCACTCGTCTCGTGCTATTCTGGACAGAAAAACAGAATTTGTGTGATATTACACTCGTTATATTGCTTATATGTCATGAGGTAAATGTGAGGGCGTTTTCACACTGGCAGTTTAGTTCGAAACGGGGCACGGTTCACATGAAACATTGGTAATGTGAAAGCTGTCAAGCGGACCTGGGTGAGCTGAGCTCAGGGGTACCGAATTCGAGACTGCCTGAAGGAGGTGGTCTGGCTCGAACTGTGTCGCGATTCACCTGAATGTGAAAGCAACACAGACTCGGGTGCGCAAGACATTTAAATTTATATAACATTTACTATGAAAATACACACTGCTGATCAGTGTCAATCATCCAAGAGATTCAGTTCATGATTCAGATCAATCCTATGTTTGACTGAGAATGAGTTGTTGAAAAAAACCACAACAAATGATTCGTCGGCAAAGTATACAGCAACTAAAATGTACTCTTTAGTTTAAACAGTATTGGTCAAAAGTTTGGAAGCATTACTATTTTTAATGTTTCTGAAAGAAGTCTCTTCTGCTCATCAAGCCTGCATTTATTTGATCAAAAATACAGAAAAAAAACAGGAATATTGTGAAACATTACTACAATTTAAAATAATGGTTTGTATTTTAATATACTTTAAAATGTAATTTATTCCTGTGATCAAAGCTGTATTTTCAGCATCATTACTCCAGTCTTCAGTGTCACATGATCCTTCAGAAATCATTCAGATATGATGGTTTATTATCAATGTTGGAAACAGTTGTGCTGATTAATATTTTTTATAACCCGTGATACTTTTTTCAGGATTCATTAATGAATAAAAAGTTTAAAAAAAAAGTTTTGCATTTATTTAAAATAGAAATATTTTATAACAATATACACCATTCACCATTTTTTTTAAATACTTTTATTTAGCAAGGCTGTGTTAAATTGATAAAAAGTAATAGAAATATTTTCTAACAATATAATATCTTAACTATTTTGAATAAATGCTGTTTATTGGATCTTTTTATTCATCGATGAATCCTGAAAAAAGTATCACACAATATTAATCAGCACTGTTTCCAACATTGATAATAAATCCTCATATCAGAATGATTTCTGAAGGATCATGTGACACTGAAGACTGGAGTAATGATGCTGAAAATACAGCTTTGATCACAGGAATAAATTACATTTTAAAATATATTACCATTATAAACCATTATTTTAAATTATAATAATATTTCACAATATTACATTTTTTTCTGTATTTTTGAACAAATAAATGCAGGCTTGATGAGCAGAAGAGACTTTTGACCGGTACTTTTTTTTTCCAAAATGACTAAAATTAGGTTCAATCCATCCCGATCAATAAATAGCCTTGTTTTAAAGTGGAATAAAAATACAGAACAGTCACACAATGTGACTGTGACATAACAGCACTTATATTCAGAGTCACATGCTGGACGATCGACTATCACTGTGCACAGAGAGAGAGAGTGAGTCTGTCCCTGTTTACATGCCATACAAAGGACTCCAGTGTGCTGGCAGAACAGGGAGGATGCCAGAAGATTCCTCTGGAGGTGTCACTTACCTGGGCAAACTTGACTAAAGCTTCGTTTTAGCTCCGTGACTGCCCTTCACTCTCCCACTGCTCGATTAAACATTCACACTGTGGGGGGAATTAGAAATTTCGGACACACTCAGATTTCACCGTCGTGTGTGTACAAACATCATTTGCACAAACGGAGGTGCTGACACTGCCACTGTGTGTCTGAGTGTGTTTGTGTTGTGGGGAGGGCTGGGAAGGATTTGCCATTAGGGAGAGGGATCTGACATTCCAGAACCCACTCATGGGCCGTGCAAAGACAACAGCTCATTCACACTCAACCCATTAGATATTCACCACCACTGGAGCCCGGGGCCCAAAACAGCTCAATGGTTGACGACTCCGCAACACTGTTTGAGTCCGTAAATGTCATATCTTTTTTAAGCTAAAGAAGTTTGTAGACTGGTTTGCAACTGGTAAATGTCTTTCCTGGCATTCTGGGATGTAGCAAATATAATAAACAAAGCAGCATTTTGCACTATACCTCCAACTGCGGCCAGTTCATGCTCATGCCGGGCCCATGGGTGTTCCTCCACCACCTGAGGTCCTCCGTGTCATTGGCTGCGTTGATAGTCTGTCCGAGGTCACGGTACAGGATTCGGAATCTGCATGGGAATTTTCCACATTCTCTGTCAGGACAGGTTTTATTTGTGCACAAGGAAGTGTGTTTTAAAATAAATAAATAAATAAATAAATAAAAATAAAATCAACTTTGATGGTGCTTGCCAAAACAACATTACTAACGCCATTACTAATGGTTGTACTTTGGCCAAGTGCCAAATGTGAGTAAAAATCTGCGTTGGAGAGAAAATGAAATGGTGTCAATCACCAGTTGGCCGGTAACATTTTATGAATTCTAACAATGCAATGTTGTGAGAACATGAAACTGAACGACGCTCAGGACAGTTGGTGAGCCAGTGCTGCATTGTCACAAAAGTTTAAGACTTGCTAAAATGCAAAAGGGAACTCAATTCTTTACTCACACGCAGTGTGGGATGTTTAGTGCGCGTATGCGTCTGAAGCACACGCCCAGAAAGCCGTGTCTCAGACAGTGCGCGAATACTGAAATGAGCTCTGTTTCATGTCTTCTTGCACTTGAACGGACACATTGGCACAAAGTGATGTCAAAAAATGCCAGTCTCGGCAAGTATCCTAGTAAACACAATCAGGTATAGCTTTGAGTGAATGTAAACAGTCAAGAAAAACAACGAATGTGTTCAGTATAAGTATATTGAATACGTGCATTCGCTCTTAAAGTGACAGCAGCCTAATATATTTCTGCTGCTGTCTGTGTTTTTAAATGTTAAATCAAACAACAAAAGGACAAAGAAAAAATGCTCTTGACTGAATAACTTTTGAAACTTTAATAACAATTAATCTATGTTTAATTTAAACAGTGAAGACTATCCAGTGTTATTTTACATGTGATTACTTTAGTCTCTATCTGTTAACTGTTACTTGTCTTTAATAATGTTTTAAATGTATATTAGTTAGGCTAGTAGTTTTAACTGTGGTATTGAAATTGGAATAGAGAATTGTGAGTTTTCACTGGTATCTAAACTTCTGGCTTCATAACAGACTCAATGGTCAGTAAAAAAAAAAAACAGCTCGTCACTGGGGCATTACCCATAAAACTTTTTAGCATAATAGCACCTTTTAGTAGTAGCAATATGTTCACTTAAAGGGTAATTCACAGCTGACAAGATGGGCTTTTACTCAAACTTGGCTGTCTATGAATTAGAAACTCGCATTAAAAAAGAAATTGTGAGAAAATTAGCTGTGGCGTTTCCTTTTGCTAAAAACTTCAACACACACAATGCACTTTTGATTATGCCAGACGATCTAACTGTCTGTGGACAGGAATACAAAAATGCGGAAGATCAATCTGTAATTTTGACAAAAGCCCTGGAGCTGAATCCGGTGTACTTTTTCTGACAAATATAAATGTGGATATCTGGGAGAAGGTAACATGGAGAACGAGTACACAATTTTTATTTACATATGCTTTTACTGGAGTAATAATTTATTAGTGTTACTGTACTTATACTAAGGACTGGTGGTGAACAAAGTACACAAATCAAGTACTTGAGTAAAAGTACATATGTACTTGATATGTAATGTACTTAACTAATATAAGTAATCGATGAACGTTTATTATTTATTCTAGCCAGCATTAGTCAATAAGAAAGATTAGTGGAGACAATTGATATGTATTCAGCTGCAAATAAGCAAACATTTGATTTTATTAGCAAAATGTATTATACACTATCAAAATAGTAAACATCAATATACTAAAATTATATTATATATTTAGAAATATTATTATTAAATAAAATATAAAAAAAATAATAATAATAATAATAATAATAATAATAATTGGGAAAAACTAAATTATAATAATAATTAAAGGTAAATTATAATACAATAAATGTGTAAAACTGTGGTATAAAATGCAATGCACAGATGCCACATGGGGCAAAATGCGTTAACAGGGAAGTTATGCTAACATACTCATTTTATATAATTTCTAGCTCGCAGCAAGAGGTAAAATGCATGGATGTTAATGTGTGTTATTTGACCTAAAATAGCCCAATGTCCACATTGATGCATTTCAGTTACATTTAACAGATCCCCCTTTTTTTGCTGATTTAGTTCACAAATAACTGACAGTCATGACCTAAATAATATTTTCATTTACAATAAATCAATATAAACTACAATAATCATCAGTTGCACGCACACTCAAGCTCTGATATCCCAGTTCTTGGCTCATTTTATCAGTGAGTCAATTGTATCAGTTGTTTAAGGCTGCGTCCCAAAAGCAACCATTCAACAGGTTCATTGAAAAAAATCAGCTCTCTCAAGAATTGGACATCGCTCTTACATCTCAGAGGAGGTGGGGATTTTCTCAGTTCAAAATAACGAGGAATGATATGTTGTAATGGAGTAAAAAAAAATATTATGCCTTGGAATGTAGTGAAAAATCCTCTGATAAAGTACAGAATACAGATACTTGAAAAATACTTAAGTACAGAAGTACAGTAACGAAATAAAAAAAATTTACTTGGTTGAAAATTGGTGATCTTATCCTTTAAGGTACTACTACTAGTACTAGCATCCTGTTGACAAGTTTTGTTCAACCAAGCACCGCTCAACATTTTCTTCAAATCTAGTTCTTTTGTCAAAGTCAACTTCATAACCACTGCTACCAGAACAAAAGGGCCAGGGAACATTAAGTACCATGGAAATTCAAAGAATGAGGGAGGGATAAAGTAAACACAAAGATTCCTGTACATGAAACTAAACTATATGATTAACACACAGCTCCGCACCAGCCCTGTAATTACAGCTCAACAAAACTATGCAGAGACAGGTTTGAAGGGTGTTGTTTTTGTTGCCATTCTGAACATGTAACTCCACGCTGATTGAGCGAACACCGATGAACTATTTGTTCATTGTTTAAAAAACATAAAAGCACTGAGTTGCCCTAGCTTTCAGCTCTTTTGAAATGACCCTGGTTAATGGTCAACGACATGCTCAGAATTCCTCATTAAGTAAACAAAATGATAGCAGAGAGCACGGAAAAATCAAATAAGCACTTATTAATGGTTAACATTCTTCATTTATTTCAGTTTTCAGCTATGAGACACATTAATGACCACAAACTATTTCGAGAGCCCGGGGATATTGATATGGCCTTTATAAATGAGGACTCGACATTGAGAAATGTTTGAGACAGAGCTTTTCATTGCACAACTCACATCTACGCCAACATCTGTGCCTGTCAGTCTCTTAGTGGCTCCGTTTCAAACTCTAATGAGTGCCCCAACTAGACAGCATTTTTAGCCATCATGACTGTATTTCCTGGCACCAAGACAGAGCCAAGAGGAATGTCGACTAAGAATATTATTTCATTCAAAAAATTTTGAATCAATAATTTACACTTCATTTTACTAAATATTTGGTTATGATTATTAGAATATTGCATATTTTACAATGGCACACACGGTGTAAAGGTCCTAGAGAGATGTAATTTTCAAAACAACTTTCAAAAAAGTTATATTAAGTTTTTGTCTACTGAAAGTCTTTTGGAAAGATGTTTCGTCAGCGGAGCAATCGGTATGTTGTTAAACAACAGTACAATCCACTGAACACACTGTACTTCAGTCCCTCACAGCATCGTTTTCATTCCGGTCAAAAGTTAAATATGGCGCTACCCTGATTAGGTCTATTGGAATCTGCCCAATTCTGTAAAAGTATCACATGTATACTTTTTGGATAAGGTAATCTCAGAATGCATGACGACAAGCTCAGAGAGAAATATTAGCTAAGATAGTGGATAAAGTCAAGGGAAATTAGGGCCTATTATGAATATCAGCATACTGTATTCAATATTGGAAAGTATTGATCAATAATACTGTAATCTAATTAAAAATGAAAAATTTTACCTAATGTGTGTGTGCTGTGCATTTATTATGCAGTATTATTAGAGTAAAGAGTCATTTGCAACATTAGGCTCTGTTTACAGCTGGTATTAAGAAGCGTTTTGGTCGATCGATCCGATCGACCAAAACGCTTCGTCTACTCGTGATCCACGAGTAGACGAAGGAGACAAATTCCCGTTTACACCTGGTGTTTTAATCCGTCTCTTTTGTCCACTTTCAACCACTTCTGTCCTGATTTCTTTGAGGGGAGGGTCTATGGGCAGGTAAATGTATGGGCTTTTTCAGATCTTTCAGTCTAATGGACAAAATTAGCTCGCAAAATTTGACATATGAAACGTGTCCGGAGACGACGGAAAAACATGTGGAGAGCAGCAGCTTTCATTTGCCGAACACTGTGAGTGTGTGTTAGAAATCAGGAATGCTGAGAGAACATTGTGATTGGTATGTTTTTCATCTTCAAACCAAACTCGGGTCTCCAGCCGACAAAGTTTAAATCCCGTCTGGCTAGCGTGCTTCCCATAATGTTCACGCATTAGGTCAGTAGACGGAGAGAAGACGGTCTTTTGTGGCTGTTTGAACACATTCGACCACATGAGCGTCTACACCACGAAAGCAATCCGGTCGAATGTGTTTTCCACTACCTCTGGAAGTGGTCGAAAGTGGACAAGCTCAAAACGTTTTAGACCCGTTGACACCTGTATTTAGTGTCGTCCACTTGTGATCTGATCGACCACAACGTATAATAATACCAGGTGTAAACAGAGCGTACTCTGAATCACTGTTTGATTGGTGCGTGTGAACAACCATTAATGGACTTTCTGCTGACACAAAGAGTTTCAAATCTGACATATTATTTAGCACGCTGTTCTAGAAGATAAATGTCTGTGTAGACTGTGAAGCAGTGCATGGCAGAGGGACTAACCCGTCATTGTTGGAGAGGTCCATATGCTGGTGTATGTCCTGAAGAACTTCTTTAAAAAAGCACAACCTCTTCTTTTCAGCCTCCTGGGTGATTTCAAACACTTGCTCCATGTCCTCCATGTAACGTGGGTTACAGCGATTCAGCTCATCCAGGGCTCTCTCATAACGCTCCTTAGCCTGAGGAAATGCATCCAAAAAAAATTATATAAGCAAGTCATGGGAGACAGTCCACAAGGTCACTACCAAAGATCAGAATTTCCTGTTCAGAATACATCTAGTGGACCAATGAATATTCACAAGGTTGTTGAAACTAAAGGAGAAAGCTGTACCACTTTCTTCATTTGTACGTCACATTGGATCAAAGCATCGTCTAAATGAAATGTAAATGTACCAATAATAATTTCATGACTATCTGAAAGAAACAACAAGTCTGCTTTTATAAATTATGGAAAAACAAACGCTTTTAAATAAATTAAATCAGGTGGAGTTTCTCTTTACACCTTTGAGAAGGCAGAAACTGAAGGGATAAAGTGTAGTTTTGTGAATGAAACTACACATTCAACATGTTGTTCACACCCATAATTTAGCATTGTCACAGCAAGCCCAAATACATCATCACAGGGGCCTTACTATTGGCACTTGCAACAAGCAAGCCTCGTCTTGTCTACATTTTATGGAAATTCTGTCATTTGCCATCCATCTCCTTCCACCCAGACATGGACACTTGTTGACAAGCTTTCCATACAGTAATTACCAGCTTAATGGAAAATCCTCACAAAACTAAAATGACTAAAACGGTTGTGTCTGTGCTTCTTCTCACGGTACCTTCTCTGCCTCTTGGGTGCATTTCTCCAGGCGATCCGTGAACTTGCGGACCTCCTCTTGGGATTTGGTGGTGTCAGCCTTGGCATGAGTTTCACGGGTCAATGCCGTGCGCTCTTCCTTCCGGGCTTGGTGGTAACTTTTTTTGGTAGACTCCACCTATCGCAGAGAAAATATTTACACACCCATACTATTTACTCATTACTAAACACACTGTGGTACTTGGTGTAATACATGGTTCTCTTTAAACACTGAAATAAAGACTCTGCCATCATCTATTCACCCTAATATTACCCCAAACCTGTATGTTGGTCAAAATGTTCAGTTATCAGTCTTAATTTCAGTCTGTTTCTCATACTAAGCTTTTGAAGCTTTTAAAGACTTGGAATGCAACAAACAAACCATATGGACCAGCCAAATGTTGTTTCTGCAGGTTTATGAAGGTAAATATAAGACTTTAAGACCTTTTTAAGACTAAGTAAATAAAATGTAAGTAATAAAAATCAAGGGAAAACAACATGTCAGTATGTTAATCTAAATGTAAATGTCTAAGGGAGAAACACAGCAACACTTCAGAGTTAACTTCCAACAGACATCTATTGCTTTTTAATTAATTATTTATTTTTACAAAAAAAGTAGCTTCGATTGCTCTGCGCTCAACCACTAGAATATGGAAATATCTCTAACTGTACCTTCTGATCACAAAAATGATGTTTTTTCCTCCGTATGTTTGTCTTGTTTTCCAATGCAAATGTCTAAAGATTCTTATATCAAGATGCATTTACTGGAGATACAAAGTGACAAAATATGAAGTCAGAATTTATCAAAATTAAGCGAGTTTATGATTAAAACAAGAACAAATATTTGCCAATGGGCTCAGAAAATATCAACTTAATTCAAAGGTAAGTTTTGAAACACATAGACAGATATTTTCTAGGGATGCATGATATATTGGCCACCATATCGGTATTGGCCGATATAGGTTTGTTTTAATGTTATCGTTATCAGCCTGATAAGAAAATTTGGCTGATATATTAAAACCGATAAATAATGTATTATTTCCTTCAGCTGAGACACTTCAGATGCGCACGGTTCGCCATGATGGTTTTGAATTGCTTGAAATATAATTGAAATCACTTCAAAAAGGAAAATACAGTTGCAAGCACAAGTCTGTCATATCGGCTATATAAAATTCTAACGAGAAATCGTTATAATGTGTGCTTGGGTCATGGATTTTAATGGTGAGACTTTTGTTTTTGTAATCAGGCTCTCAAAAATTATATAACAATTTGGATTTAGATTTATCGGCCAATATATCGGTTATCGGCTTTCAAATATAAAAAATTAACGGTTGTTGGCCAAAATATTCATATTAGTGCATCCCTAATATTTTCATTTGCATCTCAAGTAAATCTATCTTTATTAAAAGATATTTAGATATTTGTATTGGAAAACAGGATAAATACAGAGGAAGTTACTCATTTCTTGCAATGCATGCAACATTTAACGCCATGACATTCTACTCTGATTTAAGGGTGAATTAAAACTTAAGACCCTCAAAAACCCCTTTTTGGTCACTTTTGGTGCTTGACAACTGATCACTATCTACTTTTTTAGATTTCTGGCATTCTTCTAAATGGTAACACTTAACAAAAAGGTTTCATTTGTTAACAACTAACAATGAAAACAAAACAAGATAGACAAAGTGAATTTAAACTCTGATTTAAATCTGATTTGAAACTCTCTGCCATCATTTAACGGATGAAATCCATACTAATGGCATAATATTCTGCAAAGGGGGAAACTCACATCCTTCAGTTTTCGGACCCAGGGTTTCTGGGCCTTACGAAAGCCTTCATCGGCGTCTTTGGTCTCACGGAATCCACCAATCATTTGCTTGTGGAAGGCATCCTTCTGCCAGTTTCTAATCTTTTCACTGTCCTCAACAACCAGTTTCTCTTTTAGCTCCATATGGATCTCACTCAGTCGGTCTGCCGCATTCATGAAAGCATGCCAGGCCTTTTCCAAAGTCCCATACTGTGAGCCTGCAGGAGAGAAAACAGGAGTTAGCTTTATCTGTCAGCTTATAACACTGGATAGTAGCATACTGGCCCAAGGTACTGACCCGAAGTTTGTATAATATTCTTCTCTCTAGATACACATCTTGCCCCACTTATTATAATTGTAGGTCAGTGCGTCTGCCCCTTTAAGGTCACATGGTTTGTGGCCAGCCTGAGGCTCTCACAGGGAGGTAATCCACTCATCCACGACTTTTCTTAAGGTCAATACAAGATACAGTGGCTTTGTTTACACTACCTGCATTTACAGTTTATTTTTCAAATTCAACTTTTATGATCCACTGTTCTTACGGTTATTTTTGCAAGTGCTGAAAACACATCCATGCAAAATCCAGTATGGGCTAGAAAACTTGTATTTTGTATTTTCATTTTTTCAGAAATCATTATGTCTGTCTGTGAGTTTTGCAAATATCTAACCAATTAAAAGTATTAAAAGAGCTTATGACTAAACCTCCTAACTCCACTGGATCCTCAAACTGTCAGTCAAAACTCATAACTCCACCCGCCTCAATTTTGAATGAAGTGCTGCATGCATTTTGGACCATCTCTGCTTGTTTGCAATGCAATGCAAAATAACACAAATTGATAGATCACTGACAGACGACATAAGCAACAGAGGCAGCATTACTGTAGATTACGTTGATACCTTCTTTTCCCCAAACCATGTGCAAATATTAAGGGTGGGCACTGATAGGGTGACTGAAAGGTCAGACAGATTTATAATTGTTTAACAGAGGCACTTATCAGCTCATCAGTATAGAATGTGTTGATGTGACTGTAGAGGAATGCTTCTACTTTAAGACGATGGCCTATGAGACTCAAAGGCATACTGACCTTTCTCCACAACACCCCTCCATTTCCTGGCCCAATCACTCAGCTGCTGGGAATAGCCCTTCTCAATCTTGGCCCGCTCCTGGAAGCAGCTGACCAGCTCGTTGCAGAGCTTGTATCCATCGTCAATGCGCTTAACCGTCCTCTTGTAGTTCCCAGGCTAACCAATGAAAGTCATGTTAGAGAGTCATACTAAAATGTTTCACACAGATTCATTTCTGACTCAATGATCTGGTCACAACAATTAACAACTAGGATTATCAGTGAATAATTACATTTCAGTCTAATAAAAGTTAATCATTAAATTTAAGATTTTAGAATTTGATTCATTATGACTCCTAGGGGAGAGTGGAGTAAACTGTGCCATTTTTAACTTGAGTTTTCCTCAAAGCAAGGAGAAACGAGATATAAATACTATTTCGGTTATCAAGTGAAATGAGAAGAAAGCATCTATAAACAGAGACATTCATCTCAAAAAAAAAAAAAAAGGTGATCCATGCAACTTGATGCACATTTGGGGTAAGTTGTGTCATGTGAAAGGTTTAAAGCTGAATTATAAGGAAATACATTAATGATTTATATTTCAAATAAATGAGAGAAAAAACTGTATGGTCCCATTTCAAAAGTCTTATTATGCTGCTGATTGTATAAATTCTTTAATATTCATAATACTAGAAGCGAAACAATGTTAACATTTTCTAATAATGCAGCATTTGAAGCACTATTAGTTGAGCCATTGACACGGCTTATCCCACACTTGGCACACTTTACCCCAGTTACCTTTTTAGAAAAATAGTCATGGCTAATCTTTACATCTTTAAATGGTTTTAGACATTGTCAATAGACCAATTTGTTTGATATAGTTTTTTTTTACACCTGTCTATGACATAAAAAACATAGTTATATAAACTTATAGCATAAACAAACAAACTTTTAGTATCACTTTTCTCTCAGTTAGCAGCAGTATATTATAGGCCCTTCCTGAATACATAATGATGCAACAAATTAATGCAATCTACATCTACAATTACGGTCAAGTCAAATTTATTCATCTAGCTCTTTTAAGAATATACATTGTTATACACTATAAATAAAAAAAGCTGTGCAATAATACAGTTTACATTTTGCGATGACAATCATGCAGCTTAGATTTGCTATATTGTATAGCTTGCTTTACGTGTATGTATGCATGCATGCATGTATGCAGGCAAAGTAGGATGTATCCAACTATTATAGTTTACATTTTTTAATGGTAAAACAATCAAGCAGTTAAGATTTGCTATATAGTAAACAGTAGCTTACTGTGTGTGTATGGTGTGTATTTGGGTAAGGATGAATATACTTATAGTTATACTTGTATAATTCATTATTAATTTATTAATTAACTAGTTATATTGTGATGATACTGAGAACTATGAAGCTTGTGAGGTTTTGTTAAATTTATAACGATTTGGTGATGTGTATCTCTGAAGCAATACACATAAAATAAAGGGTTAATAAAGTTTTGCTGAGGAGTTAATTGAAAGTAGTCATGGCAAAATACTTATACATAACACATTGTACATGGTGCATAATATCTTAAGTCCTCCAGTGTACAAGACAAAGGCAACTTTTTCGCAAGAAACGAAAATGTTCATGTGATGAAAAATTAGGGAAAAAAACTATCAAGACTGAGGGCAAAATGAACCCTTTACCATCTAAGAGCCCTTCGTATCTGTTAGTTTTCTCCAAGGCAAGTACAGACCTGACCAAGCATGCTTGAATAGTAGTGCAAAAAGCTTTTAGCGAGCTCTTGGAAATGTCGGATCTGCAGGGATCCGCTCCTTTAGTCTCTAACTCCCTGGCTGGATGCCACAGCACGCGGCCCACTCTGCCAGGGAGATTTGTGTGAATGTGTGCACTTGCGGTCGGGGATACTAACCTCCCAGAAGCTGTCCCAGCTCCCAACGTCTTGCAGATCGCCGTTGGAAGACATTTTAGGGTCGCCCTTGCAGCACGGAATGATGGCGGCTGTCTGTCAACTGTGAAGAACAAGTCATGAAATCAAATAGAGCCAACAACTGTAGTAACAGCACAATGACACACAAAATAAACTAGTTCATCCGGTCTCTGCTCTACATGGCACATATCCTCAAGTTCAATCCGAAAACTAAGCAGTGGCAAATCATACGGAATATATTCCATAGACATTTCGCTACGGTCTTGCCAGGAGCCTCTCGTGACCCAACACTCCTTGGCCTCTACAGTTAAGACATCTGCCCAGGCACAGTAATCCTGTATTCCCATACAGAAAGGAAGCCAGCGTAGGCCAGTCTCACCTCTGAGCAGCTTTGTGTCTGCCTAAGGCAACCTAGGTGAGGTAGAAGCTTCTCTGCTGGGTGGAGTCGCAAAAAAAGCAAATGATGCCACCGTCACCCAGGTCCTCCCTCTAATTTGTTCCTGGTTGAATGTTAAGGACATTCTTAAAAATAAAGTTTTTTTTATTGGCATTGATGATTCCAAGAAGAACCTTTAAAGGGATAGTTCGCCCAAAAATTTAAATGATCCCATAATTTATTCACCCTCAAGCCATCCTAGCTGTATATGACCTTCTTTCAGACGAATACAATCAGAGTTATATTAAAAAAATGTCCTGACTCTTCCAAGCTTTATAATGGCAGTGAATGGGAGCCCAAAATTTGAAGCCCAAAAAAGTGCATCCATTCATTATAAACGTATTCCACATGACTCCGGGGGGTTAATAAAGGCCTTCTGAAGTGAATCGATGGGTTTGTGTAAGAAACATATCCATATTTAAAACTTGATAAAAGTAAAATATCTAGCTTCTGGCAGACTGCCTTCTGTATTCAACTACTGCAAAAAAAGTGTAACGCCTCTCGCACTTCAAAAACGCTTACGCTACGTTCAACGTCATCATCGCGTCAGTTACGCCTTTTCTGTAAGTTGAATACAGAAGGCGGTCGGCTGGAAGCTAGATATTTTACTTTATAACGTGTTAAATATGGATATTTTTCTTACACAATCCCATCGATTCGCTTCAGAAGGCCTTTATTAACCCCCGGAGTCGTGTGGAGTGCTTTTATAATGGATGGATACACTTCAAATTTTTGGCTGCCATTCACTGCCATTATAAAGCTTGGATTAGCCAGGACATTTTTTAATATACCTCCAATTGTGTTCATCTGAAAGAAGAATGGGTAACACGAACTATAACTATGTATTAACTAACATGAACTAACCATGAGCAGTACATTTGTTACTGTATTTGTTAATCTTTGTTAACGTTAGTTCACAGTGCATTAATGTTAACAAGATTTTAATAAAGTATTAGTAAATGTTGAAATTAACATTAACAAAGATAAATAAATGCTTCATAAGTACAGTTCATTATTAGGTAATGTTAATTAATGTAGTTAACTAATGTTAACTAATGAACCTTATTGTAAAGTGTCACCAAAATGTCATGGTCAATAGGACCATTGTCTCTTGTCAATAGCATAGCGATGCATTGTCAATACAAGATATTGACCAAAAATGTATGCACCTCTTGATGGAAATAACAAGATCTTGTATTGAAAATGCAAGAGTCCAACACTCTGTAAAGTCTCCTCCACCACATCCCAAAGACTTTCAATGAGTTTAAGGTCTGGCTGTTCAAGACACAACTCCATCAATTAGGGTTAGAAGAACTGTTGCCGAACATATAACATGCTAGAAACAAAATAATCACTGCAATAATGATCCAATCATAGACTCTTAAGTGTTTGCCCATTTAAATCCAAACAGCAAATTATTATTTTTTGGCCGGGAAGTGTATAAAGCCGGACTCGCTTTCAAACCAAACTGCTTTCTGTTTGTCAGAATAGTAAAATCAAGTACTAAAAGGTTCTTTGGGGAGCCCAAAATGGTTATTCTACAGCATTGCTGTGAAAATCCCCTTTTATGGGACCTTTATTTGTGTGTACACTCTTAAAAAATAAAGGTTCTTTATTGGCATTAATGGTTCCATGAAGAAACTTTAACATCCATGGAACTTTTGCATTGGACAAAACCCTTTCAAACTCTTTATTTTTAAGAGTGTGGCAAGGCATGTTGATAAAAATATGTCTGATGACATGCAAGTGTCCATTGCTCATAGGGGCATTGGAGACGCTCTCCAACACTTATTCATCACCCTAAAATAACCTGTTTATTAATGCACAAAGAGCTTTGTTTGGCTACTGCATAAACTGTATTTAGTCCAAACAGAACAAGTAGGCGTGCATCTAGTAAACTTTGTACACGCTCTTCCCGTGCTTGTATACATTTAGCACCACTTCTGGCCTTGGGTTCTCGTCGTATTGTTTGAGCCAAGGCTGTATAGTTTCCTCAAACAGACACAACAAACGGGAGGAAGGAGTGGGATCGGCCTTGCAGGAGCATCTGCTACCAATTCAGGCCAAACTGGCTATGCTAATGGAAAATTAGCATCCTCAAGACTTGGGAACTAAAAGAGTAGTGAAGAGCTTTTGCTGTGGATGCATAGTTTTGGCAATTTATTTAATGTTTTGTTGAACAATTTCTGTTTTGCAAAATTTTTGCAAAATGTTTAAAAATGTAAACTTTTTGGGCTCTACTAGAATAGGTTTTCATGCTTTGATGTTAAAAAAAAACACGTATTTTTAACATTATCAGTCTGGCAGTAATGCTCTTTTAAGTTCCTGTCTCTAGGAAGCCCCTCCTTCTGAAAAGCACAATGTGCTCTGATTGGTCACCTGGAACAGCATGTTGTGATTTGTCAACTGCTCCGTGCATGTTTGGGAAATGTCCCGTCCCTTACCATAAAAGCCCGTTTCAACGCAGTACTAACTAACTAAACCAAGCCCCAGCCCTTTATATTGCATATTCCTTGGAAGGGAATTATTTATATAATAGAATAACTCCCTTTGTAGTGCCCTGAAACAAAGCGCTTTGCAAGCTTCATTTGCCTATAATGTGCCTTATGAAAAGTTTAGCCCAGTTTGGAGTAAATTATTAAGATTTATATCTCTATGGTTCACTGCCCTTCAGCCTAAAAATGTAGAGATTTTCCACCAGTGCCATTAGCATGTTATTCTATTTCTACAATTAGCAACCTTTTAAGCAAAAAAAAGGAAGCTCAAATAAATTTAGACCCCTGCGTGTTTTGGCACATCGATAATTCCATGCAGATCCTTTTAGCACTGCTGTTGCAGTTCAACATAAATCATATCTACATCTGACTACACACCCTTGAAGATCAGTTGGGCAAATGGGGAGAAGTCTTTAGTTGCGTCCCAAATTACGCACTATGCACTTATACACTATGCACTCAACCGTGTAGTCAAGGTTATTTTGTCATTCAACATCAGCTGTGAAAAAAGCTGTGCCAGTTGAGTGCATGAAGTGTCCAACATTCCACACTGGGTTCTTTTGGGAATTTTTAATGTGAACTCACTACTTACACTATTTATACTACAAAACGTCATAGAATAGTACAATAGCAGGCGAATTGGGACGCACATTTTGTTTTGTTTTTTCCAGCAAATGAAGAGAGCTTGGATTACTTCCCCTGAACTTCCTCCCTGTGAGGTGAAGAGAGAGGCGGGAGTGGAAAGTCAGCTCCTGATGATGGTATTTCCCACAAACATGCCAGGAGGAGCACTGATATGAGAGCTTCACTTGAACCTCAGTTGCTAATTTAAAACTAAAGAGTATTGTTTGGAATACTAGCATTGCTATAAAATATTAGCATAATGCGTAGTATGCATAGAATACTGCCTATTTTTTTTAAAAGTAAGCATTATGTAACAATAACTCATTTCAACTTTGACGCATTATTTTTTTGTCATATTGATTTAGGTAACATTACACATTTCAAACATGACTTCATTAAGCCAAGACTCCACATGTTAACAAGGTAAAAAGATTTCACCATGAATTCTGTGCTGACTATTAATTGTCATACAAATAATTGCTATTAAGCCAAAAACATTCCATTTTGTTAATGTCGCTTACAGTGCAAGCCTAATATGCAACTTTTTTCTTTTACCTAGAATTAATATAATAAAAAGTATAATATATGCTCATATGATTTACTTTAATGCAGTAAAAGTGAATATTTGTATAGTTATTGATATAATATATTATATAATGCATTCTGATTAAACACACAAGCTTTCATTTTGTATAAGACCTTTGACTGTCTTTGTGTACGTCAAATGTTTTTTTTATTCTTTACTTCCTGCCAGAATTAATTACGATTCCCTCGCTTACGCAATTGATGTCATTTCTTTAAATCGTTTAAATGTCCCTAATTTTGATGGCAAACTGTAACTGTTGACAGTTGATTAAATCACAGCACATTAAGATAATTGTTTTGGATTACAAGGTTTCTGTTTAATAAGCGAATGATTCATAATCTAATTAAACATGCACTAAATAGCATACATTTAGAATAGACATTTAAACACTGGATAGGTTTAACATTAACGTTTCATTTTGAAATGACACACTAGAGTTAAAGGGATTTTGGATATTGTGTTTTATTACTCCATAAATCATTAAATACTTTCAGCCAGAAGAAAAAAAGAATCTTAGGTTTTTAGGAATAAAATGTCAATCCAAACCTGTATGAGGATCTTTTGACTGCAGAACACAAGTACATATTTTGCAGGACGTTGGGAACCAAATTAACACTGGAGACCACTGACTTCCATTGTTTGGACAAAAAAATGCATATAAATGTTATATAAAACAGGTGAATAATATGAACAAATCCCTCTATAAAAATTAAAAAAAACTCTATAAAATAAATATAATCAGGTCATTGACAAATAATTTGACAAATTTAAAAAAATCTTTTCAAAACTGCATATTTTTGAGTCATGAACAATATATTTAAGCAAGTTTACATTTATTTTTGACTGTTTTTATGTCAGGCGGTACAATCATATAGTTGCAGTACTGCAGTTGTACCACCTGACATGGAAAGTGTACCAACCTACCAATACTTGAAATTAGCCGTTTTTACCAGTATGCGAGAGAGATCTACAAACCTTTTCATGCCACAAGGATCAGTTGGGCTCCTCTGGACGATTAATTATCATATGTTTACCATTATTACCATGTCAATGCATAATAAAAGAGCCGTGTTTGCAGTTGTGCCTGACATTTGAGAATATACAAATTGCTGGACAAAAGTTTTTCAGCTTTAAAAGTACTGATATTTATGAAATGTGTTTATATGAAAGGTTTCAAACTTAAAATGATGCCATAGTATTTAGTTTTTAATTTTTTTTATATTTAGACACCATTTCAAATGGTTTTCTTAGTTTGTTCATTTGTGTTCGGACAGAAGTAGCACTGCTTTTTGTGCTGTTAACCTCACATTGCGGTGCCAAACGTGAGCAGTGTAAAAGATGCAGTGTTAGAATGCTACAGCTAGATGCTTAGAAAACAACAGCCAATCATATTCTCATGCTTTGGACAGTCATGGAAACACTGTGCGTTAGTAGTTTCAGCGTTTGAGAGGGAAAATGTCAAACAGTGACAGAAAACGTGACAACTGGAGTGCAGAAGAGACCGTTTCATTCTTACCTTTATAGTCTGAAAAGTCCATTCAGGATAAACTTGATAGTACACTCAGAGACATATATATAGGATATATACAAGGATGAAGAATACCAGAGCCCTTATGTAAGCATATCACGTGCAGCATTCGACCAATCAGCTTATGAATACCCAGGATTAATTGTTAACCCCAGGTAAATTATAAGCAATGTGAAACGTGAATCAAGATTCTGTTTACCTGGGGTTTAGAATGACCCAGGGTTAGTTCAAGTGTGAAAAGTAGGGGTGACGAAATTAATCATTTCTACGATGCATCGCGATAAAACGAGGACGATTCGGTATTGGTTCAGTAATAGACCATAACCGATTATAATGTACTGACGCTTTTCTGCCGTCGTTTGTCACGTAGGTGCTTTGTTGCGGTAGCATACAATGGCAGAGGGAGGCGAGACGCGAGTGCGAGTAATTAATGCTCCAACTACTTTAAAAGTCGACATCTGGGCACATTTCGGCTTTATGAACAACCTGGTAAGCACGACCTGGAGAAGACACACGCTGTGTGTAGCCTAAATCATGTCAAACAACAAATAAAACATGCATGGGGTAATGCCACTAACTTGAGAAACCACGTCAGCCGCTTTCACCCTGAGCTGTTAAGGCCTGTCAGTGCCAAGGTGGACCAGCTCAGCCAAAATAGATCAAATGATATTAACGTTAGTGTTCTTAAAGGGCCTGTTTACACCTGGTCACTTCAAGCGTTTTTACAGGTCAGTTAGCTATCGGATTTATCAAAACGATTTCATTTACATCCGATCTCCAATTCCCACGCTATATGCAGATTTAATGGAGTTAACGTCACCGAAAACAACAGATATGAGCTGCATTTTATTAATCATCAGGAGTAGGAGAGAGCGTGACAACAGCACTGGTAAGATCATTCAGTTTCTTTACTTTTAATGAAGATGATTATGTGTTGATCATCTGCGACCTGCTTTCGGTTTTATTTGCGGTAGTTTGTGCGTTGGCTGGATGAAGAGATACTCGGCTGCTCGTCTACGGCGATGCGTGCTGCAGTAGCGCCGTCATATCTGACTATAACATGTCATAGCCCATAACACGCTCTCACACGTTTATTTTTTAGCATTGTTGGGAGGAGTAAAATTTACATGTGGTTTTAACAACCAGATGCATTTAGACTTGTTCAGTTTCATCTGGAATGCGTCCCAGACAATCTCCTGAAGTGGTGTTTAGTATTTATTTGTGTATTTGTTCTAAATGCTCCTGTTGTCTTGAGTTTCGTTTGATGTTTGATGCATTCAAGAAGCGTGTTTTCTTTGAGCAGGTAAAATTAAAGGTTCAGTTCATATAACTGACTGCTTATATTTATTGACAAAATTGTATACATGTGAAGTAAAATTTAAAATTGAGGATGCAGTGCATCGTCAATGCATTGTGATGCACCGTGATATCGAATTGAACTGAATCGATGACATGATAATCGTAACCGAACCGTAAGACCAGTGTAGGTTCACACCCTTAGTGAAAAGATCTCATATATATACCTGAATGTGACTGCTTGAATTGCATATTGTTGCATATACTATATATTTTTTAATAGGCAGTATTCAGCACATATATCAATCTGCCCCTGTTGACACCTGATGCATTTTGGTTGATCGGATCACAAGTGGACGACACTAAATACAGGTGTAAACGGGTCTAAAGCGTTTTGAGCTTGTCCACTTTCGACCACTTCCAGAGGTAGTGGAAAACACATTCAACTGGATTGCTTTCGTGGTGTAGACGCTCATGTGGTCGAATGTGTTCAAACTGCCACAAAAGACCGCCTTCTCTCCGTCTACTGACCTAATGCGTGAACATTATGGGAAGCGGCTTTGTCGGCTGGAGACCCAAGTTTGGTTTGAAGATGAAAAATGTACCAGCACAATGTTCTCACACCATTCCTGATTTCTAACACACACTCACAGCGTTCAGCTGGTCTTATGGCTGTCAGAGCAGAAACGAAAGCTGCTACCCCGCCGTATGTTTTTATGTCAATTCCAGTCACGTTCATATGTAAATTGTGCTTCCATTTGATGGAAAGATCTGAAAAAGCCCATACATTTACCCGCCCATAGACCCTCCCCTCAAAGAAATCAGGACAGAAGTGGTTGAAAGTGGACAAAAGAGACGGATTAAAACACTAGGTGTAAACAGGAATGGGTCTCCCTCGTCTACTTGTGATCCGATCGACCAAAACGCTTCTTAATACCAGGTGTAAACAGGGCCTCTGTAACCCATATTGTTGCTAGCTAACAAATATACAAGGAACTATGTGAAAACTACAAGGAAATGGAAGAAAGAAAAAAGCACAAAGCATTCCCAACAATATGTGCACAAGGCATTGAAGAAGCCAGGCACACCCATTCCCATGGAGCATGTCACACTGTAAGTACATCAGCGAGCAGCTGTGTCATACAGAAATAATCAAAGCCCCAGAGATCCCGTCGAGCTGGAGCGAGAACACAGCCAATCCTAACAACCCTCTTCCATTAGCAGGCAACAATTTCCAACAGCTGAGAGTAGATGGAAGAGAGGAGCTTTGGGTTCTGACTGGACGTGTCAAATACCCACTGTCACAGCCATGGCCAAAAGAGCCTAGCAACAGGTAAAATCAACACAATGGACATGTTCATGGAGATTCTAGAGCTGTAAAATTGAAATACAAGCAGGGAGGAGTGTGGCCCCCCTTTTCATTGTGCAGCTCTCTATTGTTCTGTACAGCAGTGCCTCTGGTTTGGTCCATCACATCAATGTAAAAGAGCTCAGCACTCCCACGGAGATCCGAGCTAAAAACAGGCATGTCTAGGGAGAGGAGTGACCGCGACGGCTGTAATTACACGGCTGTGTCAGCAAAGCACTGAGGGAAGAGCAGGCAGCTCTCAGATCTACTGGGCAAAAGATGTATTGGCTAGCCTTGATGGCAGACAACAAACTATAGTGCCTGTCCAGAGCAAAAAAATCTATAGAGCTTCCCCATGCAACTCTCCATGATCTAGGGTGTTGCTATTCAGTAGCTAAGGTGCGTAGAATGCTTTTAGGACATTGGTTTGCGGTTGCAACACGCTGTGGGAGTTTGCTAGTTTTGTGAGTGGCTGTTAGCACGTAGGTGGATGCTTTGAATTTTTTAATTGTTTTGACCCCCACAATGCTAGGCTGTTACTAGAGTAGTCACTAGACAAGTTACTAGACAAGTCGGTACTGAAATTTAAAAAAAATGTGACAATGCCAGCATTTCCCTCTAGCATTGATCTCTGTTGAACGGATTCTTAACACCTTTGATTGGCCATTGTGTTCACGCACTCAACATATGTATGTGATTGGCTACAATGATTACGTTTACAAGTGCACCAATAATGCGATTATTTATAATAATCAGAGTAAGGTCTTAATCGCAGTAAGATGTTTACACGACACAAGTAGAACTCTTCACACCAGTATACATACAATTTTCATTATTCTGATTATTCGCTAATATGATACTCAGATAGGCATACGGTATGCATGTTACGAGTCAGTTGTTTTAATCTACTCGCATCAAATTTAAAATGCATTTTTATCGACATACTGGATATTATTCGGCGCCGTGATGAACATGGCAATGGCAGGTTTGCCTACGCTGTCGTCACGTTATTCGCTCCGTCTGGATGAAGATACGGAGCAGAGACTGCACAGTGAGTTGTGTTGAAAGAGTTTAGCGACTTGGAGAAGAGAAAACTTCAGAATAAATGTCACAGTGTTCATTCATGAAGTTGTGTGATTAATACACGGCATCCGTGTAGAACTGAGCACATGCGCACTTTGGTCAGAGTGGTAATAACGCGATTAAGGTGTTTACATGCCTGTTTATTGCGGTTTACTGTATAATGCGATTATGATGCAATTATTATAATTGAATGCGATTATTTACACACACGGGAGCATTTGAAAGCAGGCGTCTATCAGCAGGTCCGTCTATCAGCGTATATATTAGGGATCCGCTGATAGACCTCCACTTCACGCTTGCGTGTATATCCGTGTAAGCGCTCAGTGAAGAGCTTCATTAAAGCACTCGGTGAAGAATGTTGATCATTGTAGCCAATCACAGATGTTGAGCACACAATGGCCAATGGTACCGAAGTCGGTACTTTTGACAACTCTAGCTGTTACGATGACTTGCTAAGGCTGAGTGATTGTTAGTACATTGCTAGGGTGTTGTAGGTGTATTGCTATGTGGTTGACAAGAAGGTGTTTTGAGTTGAGGTTGACCGATTGATTGATTTGCCAATTAATCGGCACCAATAACCGATCGCTGGAAAAATCGGTTATCGGCAAAAATCCATACCAATAGTTTTTCCAGGTTGCGTAACGGAGCGGCTGAGAAGGGTCTGCTGGCATTCTACAGTACGAGAGCGGCCTCTAGTGGCAAAATAAAAACTATCACTGACGCCTCGTGGCGTTTGCTTTGA
This sequence comes from Rhinogobio ventralis, assembly GCA_039654625.1. Classification (NCBI taxonomy): domain Eukaryota; kingdom Metazoa; phylum Chordata; class Actinopteri; order Cypriniformes; family Gobionidae; genus Rhinogobio; species Rhinogobio ventralis. The sequence continues at coordinate 3,917,994 of CM077193.1, read as the reverse complement.
CACGTTTGACACTTCAGATGCGGATTTAAAACAGACAACAAAACTGTATGTTTACAGTCCACTACAGTACATGTTTTCATATTATAAAAGTAATTAATTTGTTGACTAGATGCTGCATTTGTGGAGAACAGCAGTGTGTTTGCCGTCGAGGCTGAGAGGACGCTAACATTAGTACCTCAGGCAGGGAAAAACAATGTGACAAAAACACACGCAAGACCGACCCAAATGTTTAATGTCACGATTGTTTCCCCCTATTTGCATTAGTTTATATCCATTTGTTCGCTTTTATGCATTCGATATTGCATATTTAAAACTAGTGTCATGAGAAAGCAAACAGTATCATCATATAGCCAAGAGAAACATAAATCAGAAACGCATTCAATTTCCATCACTGACATATTTTGATTAAATAATCATCAAGTGTTTTAAAATAGAAGAAAAAGTGTGAGAGTATACATACAATATTATGTGTGTCTAATTTCAATGCTTGGGCATTTGTGTAGCTTTTTTAAATTTAAAGATGGCCACCTGTAAGCATGACTGTTTGGATTTATATGAAATGGTAACACTTTAGTCCATTTATTACATTAACTAAGTTTAATAAAAGTATTGTTCATTGTAACATTTACTAATACAATTGTTGCATTTTAAATCTCTTAAGATTAGTTAATGCACTATGAATTAACATGAATGGTATAATTAATATATAAAAATTTTTTATATTTAAAAAGTACCATTAATTTCCATGGTACATTACTGTTTTTTCTATTTTTTCAGCACATTTTTATGTGTTATGTTTGTTTTCTTTCAGTATCCACTTTACAAACTATCGGTTGATTAATTGGTTATCGGCCAGCGTGGGCCAACCTAGTTATTGTTATCCACTATCGGTCAACCTCTAGTTCTGAGTGCTTGTTAGCATGCAACTAGGATGCTGTTTTAATAAACCATACAATTTAAGATGTCTTTCAAATTCATAGCATAGAACGTGCAGAATGAGTTATGCAGAACAGTTAGTGCTAAGGATTTAAACATTCCCTTATACCCAGCAAAAGTAATAGTGATGTTTGTCTGATGACCACTGAAACTGTACAGAGCAAAATGGCACAAATAGATTCCCAATGCTGACGAAATACCTTGAGAACTAGGATACCAAATCAGCTTTCAGAGCATAAAAGGACAAAACCTTTGTTAATTTAATCGGGTTTCCAATATCACATCGCCCATGACTAACAACAAAGACAAAAACTACCCAGCTTTGTTGAGTTGTTGGAACTTACTTGATTTCCGTGTGTGCTAGAACGCATCCAAATCCTCAGGATTATTGGGTTGAAAAGCCTTTGGTCTAAAATTTACAATTCATTGCATGTCGGCAATGCTTATGGGTATAGAAAATATCCTGTATTAATCAGTCCAGACAAAAAGACAGCAGCAGATGGCTGATCATGCATGTTATTTGTAATCTAGTGCAACAGCTTTAACCGGGCAACCCCCTTCCCCAAGAGGAGACAGATGCGCCAAACTCCCATTTGTATAAATGCCTCTTACAATTTGTTGCACAAGTTGCTCAGAGTGTCAGGGGCCCTGCTTTTGGGGAAGTTTACTTTTCATAGGTCGTTGACTCTGTTTTGATGTTTTTACCAGGTCAGTGCTAAAGTCTGTCAAGCTAGATTACAACAAAACAGAGCATTTATTTAGTCACACAACTGGCCGACAAGAACAAAAATTTAGTGACTAAACCCATCCATATTCAAGATGTTCAGGAAAAATAATGCGGCAGGTTTTAAATAAATAGTTCAGTACCTCGGTTTAAATTTAAACGGATACTCCACTCAAATATGAAAATTCCAAAAACTGTATGACATTCATTCATCTGTGGATGTGCATCCCACAAATCTCCATCAACTGCAAGATGCTATCCTATCAATATGGGCCAACATTTCTAAAGAATGCTTTCAGCACCTTGTTGAATCAATGCCACGTAGAATTAAGGCAGTTCTGAAGGCGAAAGGGGGTCAAACACAGTATTAGTATGGTGTTCCTAATAATCCTTTAGGTGAGTATATATATATATATATATATATATATATATATATATATATATATATATATATATATATATATATATATATACACAATATTAATCTTTATTAATCGTTTTGACAGCACTAATAAATAGTAGTTAGATACTATTGTCACCTCAATATTTTAATACATTATAAAACAGTATGCAATAATAACAGAGTGTAAATGATTGTATTTATTAAATGCCGCCTTGTTGGGACAATAAAGCCCTCCATATACCCAGGGCTGTAGGCAGGATTTAAAAATCACTGAGGTCCCAAATTTGAGGTAGTTAGAGTGGTTCGGAGGAATGTATCCCCGAGAAAATGTATTTCTCTGATCTCCATATGTGCATTTTAAGATGTTTGAAGGCCAAAAGATGAATAAATAGCTTTCAAAACCATGTCAGTGGTCAGTAGATTATTTATCAATGCCCTCCTAAAGCTGAGCTTTGACTGATAGTCTTTTCATTTCCATCTGTGTCCGTGAAGAAAGTAAACAGAGGGTCAACTGATATTTAGCCTACAGTATACGTTTTATTAATCATTTCCTTAGATTAATTTAAGTTCATTTACTGAAAGCTATACAAATGCTAGGTAAATAAGATTATTAAATTAATTCACAATATGTACTCATTCATTATCTTATGCCTGACCTGTTGAAATCAGGTTCGTAAATGTTTCTTTTCCCCTTACATTGACAGTTACTAATTATTACACTACATGAATCATGTAAATTCTAAGCCTATTAACAACTAAATTTTTTTTGTCGGTTGTTTAACATTTCTATCCTAAAACAGCTGTCAAATATGAAATGTTTAGTTTAGCTACTTGCATCTGATCTCGCACTTTATGTCCGTTTACTGAAGCGCCACGCAACTCGAGCTGGAATTCGTGCTCAGCAGCTTCTGTGAACATAAAGCACGCCTACTTTGATTAAATTGGTCATCTCAAATATTTTGACATTGACGAGCGGTGACAGACCGCAGATGCAGCTCAGATGAGAAGATCTTGGTGCTGTGCAATATCCTCGCAGCATTAAAGTAGTGTTAATACTATACTAGTCGACATTTATTATATACACCTCAGAAAAATGACCTCATATTTATTGAAAATAAATAAAATAAATGCCTTTCCAATCTGATATGCAATGGGAAAAGGGAGAAGAATGAAAAACTCGCCACTGCTGCTGACAGATCACAGGCATTTTTTGTGCTTTTGTCTGGCCCAACCAAACATTGGTGGGCGGAGTTAGTGTACCAACAAGGCAGGTTAGTTTTTTGCTTGACACTTTCATTGTAAGGAAACGAGCAACATTCAGTAAAACATTTCTGGTGTTCTACAGGGGGTAAAATCTAATAAAAAAAGACCTTAAAATTATGGTGAGTACAAGTGTTCATTATGAGGTCAACTACACTTTTACAGCGGCAAATTCGCTGAGCCAATGCTCTGTAACAGCCACCAAAACGTGCAGTAGTGCATGGCAGCACATTTGGAATCAATTAGAAGGGCATTTACTCTAGATGTTAGATGTGGCTTTAAAAATACAACTTGTGGCATGTTGCATTTGTTTGTATGATTCTCACACGCACACACACACCTCCGCAAACAGCATAAATGCACGAGCCTCAAGGGTACACAAGAAGAAAACCTTTGACTCGTGGGCCAAGTCAGCAAATAAATGACAAATACTGGATAACCTGCTACCACAGACCCTCGAAAACAATGGCTTCCGTCTGAGCAGAATGAGGCCATGGGAAGGAGGGGTGGAAGCTCTCATAAGCCCCGCTGGAAACTCGCAGTCATTAATCTGATTAATGTATACAAGACAACAGAGCGTCTACAATATTTCAACTCCAAAAATGCTCATTAATCCAAGCGTACTCTTTCCAACAAGGGCATTCTTTCCGACAGGATCTTACTCCTCTGCAACCGGCAAACAATGTAGTTCGGGAAAACTGAACGGCAGATAGACAAAGGCCAGCTTATTCTCATGAGGGAAATTCAAATGCTCTCAAATTGTAAACGCATTACTGACCTATTATCAGTCATGCTGATTAATCGCATAATATTTTGCCATTTTGAATATACAGTAACGCTGCCCATTTTGGTCAATGAACACTATTGTGTTAGTTTGAAAATCTACCAACAGCCTTGCCAACATTTAAAGAGAGTAAATCTTGTGTAAAATAAGTTATGTCAGCAATTTGTCTTATTTGGCATCATATTAACCAGACATCAAGACGTCACTAATTAATTGAAAAACCCATACTGATCAACCACTAAAACAGATGCACAATAATTCACACATGGCATAGACATATGGAAATGCAGTGTAACATTTGCAAAACCAGATAGAAAAGTGTAAAATGAGGAACTTACCAAAAGCAAAGGAGAATGTTAGAAATTAGTGGTGCTTTGCCCAAGGACACGGCCTCTTCAGTGGCCCTGTGAGAGGAAGGAGATGTTAGGCTTTTGTCAGGTTTTAGTAAGCCAGAGAAGATGTAAGCAGCTGAAAGAGTCCCCACTTAAGATGGCAGAACAGTAAAGACAGCAGCAGGTTAATATAAACCCAGGCACTCAAAGGTGGCACATTCTGATATGAAGAGTGAAATGCCACACATAGAAGACCTGAAGAGGCAATCATGAGGACACTGGAAAACGCCTCGGCTATGTGCTACTGGCCCCAAACCTGACCTAGTCGAAAGTCAACACCTTATGCAAGGAATGTTCCTGGTTCAATACGAGGTGAACTCTATGGAGTACATCTGTGGCATGATTACCAATGATTAGAAAAAGAATATAGTAAATGTACTTAAGGGTTAGTTTACCAAAAAATTAAAATGATCCCATAATTTACTCACCCTCAGGGCATTCTAGCTAGGTGTATATGACCTTCTTTCAGCCAATCAGAGTTATATTAAAAATATCCTGGCTCTTCCAAGCTTTATAATGGGAGTGAATGGTGCCTTAGATTTTGAAGCGCATCTATCCATCATAAAAGAAATCCACACGGCTCCAGGGGGTTAATAAACGCCTTCTGAAGCGAAGCCATGTTTTTTGCCATATTTATAACTTTATGAACTATAAGTTTAGTTCCAGTGGAGGAGTGACCTCAGACCCGATGCATGACATATTAACGGATGCAGAAGCGCAGAGGATAGAGCAAAACAAAACACCGGTCATGAATTAGAAGTCTAAAACGAGAAATATAAAAAAAAAATGTGGGAGGAGCTTGAGTTTGTTGTTTGAACCGCGAGAGGCGCCCACCGGAACTCGTCTCGCGTACGGCCATTACCGAAAGCCAGTGATAATAGTTTATAAAGTTTTAAATATGGATATTTTTCTTACAAAAACGCATCGATTCGCTTCAGAAGGCCTTTATTAACCCCGGAGCCGTGTGGAGTACTTTTATAATGGATGGATGCTTTTTTGGACTCTAAAATCTCAGGCTCCATTCACTCCCATTATAAAGCTTGGAAGAGCCAGGATATTTTTACTCCGATTGTATTCGTCTGAAAGAAGGTCATATACACCTAGGATGGCTTGAGGGTGAGTAAATCATGGGATAATTTAAATTTTTGGGTGAACTATCCCTTTAATACGTCACTGCCAAAAAGAAACTGTTTATGCAGAGAGAAATCCACCCACACATAACCAGATGTTCATACACCTAGAATAGTAATCCCACTTCTTTGGTGGTGATTTTTTTCAAATTTATACCTTAAATAACATTTTTAACTAAAAGATTAATTTAACTTCTTTACCAACAATACTGTAGGTCAAATCAACATGTTTGGTGGTGAACAACAGTTTATAACAAATGTGAATTTTTGAATATTTGGAAACATTTGTTTTAAAATAACACTTACACATTGCACAATTGAATTTGATTATAGCAAGATAATTTACATTACATATTTATATATTTAACTACATTGCACAACATGTGCCGAAAACATGACACTAATTACAACATCTGTAGAGTAAACGTTCCCCTTCCAAAAAGAGGCCGAGTTTGGAATGTGACATCACCCATGACATATAGCACATTCCTGCGTGCTGTCAGGTTCAGGCACGCTGCTCTAATTAGACCGCGAGCCCACGGCCGCTCACCTCATCAGGCCCTCGCCTGCCTCCAAGCACTCCCACTGAACCAAACAAGGCTCCGCTCGCCCCAGTCGGCTAGTGTACTTCTAGCATATTCACATTGCTGGCTAATTGCTGCTCTTCTTCAAAATTTTGAGAGCCAAAATGTTGCATGAAATGATTGGACTATGAAACCTAACAGATTTGGAAGCACTAGCAAACGTGAAAAGGCCCACTGATACAGCTCATGGCGCGTGTCCAGGGCAGCAGGACTGAACCAACATGGCCTAATTTCATAAATGGGTGACTGACAAAAGCAAACCGATGAAAGTGAACGTTCTTCTCAAAGCTCGTTTCAGAAAGTCTGAGAATATTAAAAAGATATAAAGAAAATAATCTGCTTATTATTGCCGATATCATTCTTTTACACAATATTTACACTAACAATTTAAAAATAACAGCATTTATTATGTATTGACAACTAGTGATTGGCTGATATGGATTTTTTGATGGCCAATGCTGATGCCAATATTTTACACCCGGTATTAAGATGCGTTTTGGTCGATTGGATCACAAGTAGACGAGGGAGACACATTCCCGTTTTCACCTGGTGTTTTCTCTTTTGTCCACTTTCAACCATTTCTGTCCTGATTTTTTCGAGGGGAGGGTCTATGGGCGGGTGAATCAAATGTATGGGTTTTTTCAGATCTTTCGATCTAATGGACAAAATAAGCTCACGCATTTGACCTATCGGTAAGCCACTCCCCTCGAAAGCAGATGAGCCAATGGCAGTTGAGTATCAGTTGCGCTGGGACCGGAACTCGGACATCTTTAGGTTTCAGCGCCGTAGAGAAACACTGGAAAATCCGAAGCTCTCATCGGTTTGATGGTGTTTATGCTCCAAAAATGGTAAAACGATGTGTCTGGGGTACTGTAACACTGATTCCAGGTATCCTGAGAGGATTTTCTGGGTGTCATACTCTCATTAAGTTACGATTAAAGTCCCTGCTAATGTACAAACCGAACTGTTCTCACATGTACAGTGTAGGTCAAAAACACATAAACGAAGGGCTACATTTCAGTGCCTCTCCATATTAAACTGGTTAAATGTAAATTAATTTAATCTGCGGTACATGAACGGTGTTGATCCTGAATGTTGATCATCTGTGATCGTGACGACCGTAACATGAGGCTTCTCCCGCATGAATTGTGATCTGTAAACCCTCGCTTCCAAATTAATCTCCCACCATATTTAGTTTCTAATCTTTTATATATCCCTCTATGGCACAAGTCCCACTTGAATGCTCCTCGACGAGAGGTAGTCCTTCTGTGTCACAGACTCCATTGTGATTTATCTCATTTGTTTTTGTTTACATTTTTGATATTTCTGTGAGTTTAGATATGTTTATGGTCTTCTATTTTGATGGGTATTATAGTCTACGGAGCGATACGGGCAGTGAAAGGGAGAGCTTGCAGTTGTTTTGCAGATAATACAATTTACAGTTTATTACATAAGGTCTGTATATGTTTGTTTACTGTTCGAGTGTTGTGTAATTTGTTGTGTATGTTAATGATAATGCAACGGAGAGAGAGAGTTTGTGAATGAGACGTTAATGCACACTTCTTATGCTTTGTTTGTTCAGCTCTTACGGTGATTTTTTTTTAAATGTAATAAACTTCATAAACCATCAGTAAAGTTTGGCTATCATTCGGACGGGGTCCGCTACATTCGGTGTCCAAAAACATCTTGGGATAAGGTTTTCACACTGACAGCTGTCACTGTAAGACAGTTAGCAACTCCGTTTGTTTGTCCGAGTTAGCAACAGTAACTAAGGGGGGCGGGGCTTACCGATAGGTCAATTTACATATAAACACGAATGGAGATTTTCGAGAGCCTGATTACAAAAACAAAAGCCTCACCATTAAAAGCCATGTCTCAAGCACACAATTATGATGTTCTCATTATAATTTTTTCTGAACTGTATTTTCACTTTTTTCACAAGTGATTTCAATCATATTTAAAGATATTCAAAACCATCATGGTGAACAGTGCACATCTGAAGTGTCTCAGCTGAAGGAAATAATACATTATTTATTTATTTATTTTCTTATCGGGACGATACCGATAACATTAAAAACAAACATATATCGGCCGATACTGATATGGTGACCGATATATCGTGCATCCCTAATTATTAGTTATAAAAAGGCAATGCTATAATACTTTCTCATATAGCATTGGCATACAGCAAATATGAATCTATATAATTTAACCAAGTCTTTGAATAATAAACATTTAATTCCAAAGATAATTTTAAAAAATGCCTAAAATCAGCCAAATGAATCTGGCGACCACTATTGACACTGCAGTATTTGGAAACTACCAAATTTATACTATAATTTTAAATAATTTGAGATAAATAGTATAGTTTTTTACAAAGCTTTTAATCAATAATTAATTCATAAAGATAACATTTAGGAGTCGTCGCACATTTTACAACCTTTGGCAAGAAATGGTCCTCTCTATGATATTTCCTGTTCAATATTTTTTTCTGCATGTTTAGACACCATATCTAATAACTTGAATCGACCCCATTGCATTTCTTCAAAAGCATGACACAAATTTGTAGAAAGTCTATTAAGACCAAAATTACACCACAAGATGTAATTTTTTTGATGTTCATTTTTCCCTTAAAACCACACGTTTTCCTTCCTTCCACACATCTTCCTAGGAACACCGCTCTGTCAGTGAATCCTGAATTTGGCTTCAGGACAGATCAATATAGCCCTGCTCTCTAAGGCTCAGTGCACTCTATGTAGGCATGAAGAAAACAAAGGCAGTTTTGTTCTCCACCCAATGTCCTCCAGCACCACGCACAACAACAGAGATAGTTTCCTACGTTTGTCCCAGTGAGTTTAAGTCTAAAGCCCGGTTCACACTGTACGAATTTGGCCGTCTGAGAAAAATTGAGAATCCTGAAGGATTCCTCTGATCCTGAGCTAAAATCTGAAGTCTTTTGATAGTTTGACATGTTCGCCAACAGCCGATTAATGACCATAGAGTGGTGCAGGCATGACATCACTTTGTAGGCCAAAATGCAGAAGCGAGTTAGCATTTTAGCACTTTCGGTTCCCTCGTAACGAAGTCAATGGTTTTTTGAATGGGATTTTGGTCAAATGGCTGAAATAAGGTCTGTGGTGAACACAAGCTGAAGACACTTTAACGTTTTATTCTACGACATTAAATACATCAGTATTATGATTTTTTTAAAGCTGTTACATGTCTTGAAAAAGGCATTCGCTAACAAGTGGCTAAATGGGACTACAAAGGCTGTCGAGGACATTAAACATCATCACGCTGAAGAGGTAAACTCCGCTTGTACAGCCTCATTACACTCATAATTGTGCTCTTATAAACCATTCTAACAAACGTTCTGGGAAAATGTTTTTAGATAAAAACTGAAAGAGATGTCTTAAGCTTAGTGATGTGACGAAGTCGAGTGATCGTGGTGTAGTCCGTTTATAGCCTTTTACTTCTGGCGACTGCATTTAGGCTTCAGCATTCATAAATGTTGTGTTCATCTGTGATAATTATCTTGATGGACAAAACGTTGTAAGTATCATAAACTTTTGTTGATCACAGAGCTTGTTTTTTTGCGATAATCCAAAAGCCTATGGGAAAATCCTATTGCGGTTTTCTCGAGGGAACCAGTGCGATGCTAACTGCCGGTTAGCCTGCAAGGTGACGTCATACCTGCACCACTTTATTGCGATCAAATTTGACCTCCGACAAAATTCTGGCAGTGTCTGAAGTTGATGCACAACAGTGTGACTTCTCATACGACGATCGTCAAATCAGAAACGCAACAACAAGAAACCACCACTTCAAGAAAAGCCATTATCAATATTAATACTAAAGATGTTTTTGTTTGCTAGCTACCATTTCTATCCCGCATGTAAATGCAGCTCACTGTCACTGAACGCATCACGGATTGATAATGTAAAACTCTGGATGGGTCTTTTAGTGTGCGTCCGTGTTCAATTGTCGTAACAGTCCGGCATTAATGACAACTGAGATCCTACAGTGTAGCAAAAAAATTCACGCTCTGCTGACGCAGTGGAATCGTTGTCATTTAGGAATAACATTGCATGGGTGTTTGAATCGAGATCATGATCTTTTACCGATTAATCGTGCAGCTGTAGGATGCGCTTTTTTGAGCTTGAAAAACTCGTGCACAATTCAATTCCATTACAAATCTGGCCGGGGATATTATTTAATATGATTGAATAAAGCAATAAAATACAACATAAAAATATCTAGGCATAAGAATTCATGGAACACAAAGAAAGCTGAATCGGATCACCTGAGCACTCACGGATCTCTTCGCTTAAAAGTGCAGAACCCTAATTACTAAAGAGCGTGAAGCCCTTGGCCCTCATTCAAAACTGCACAGTAACTAAACTCAGTCTAATCTCTGATTTAACTGTTACTGCACTTTGACATTTTGCAGATACTTTTTATCCAAAGCAACTGGCGCCGTGATCGTTCCTCATGGAACCCGCAATCAACCTGTCAGGCCCTTCATCTGAGATACAGAACGAACTAAAACGAGGATTGGTTTCAAAAGGAGAAGAAGTAGCTAAAATTGCTACTAGAAAAAATCTGGAAAAATATTCTAACAGGCCATTCCTGTTCATCTGCAATCTGGTGTGAGAAGACAAAACAAACGATTTCTCCTGAACCTTGATCCTGTTTGACACTGCCAGCACAAACATTACTACTAATCCAATATTATGTAAATAAAAGATTAGATATTCAGAACGTAATTGTATTTAGGTGTTTCTTCAACTTCTGAAGTCCCACTTTTATGTCCAAAGGGTTGGTTTTTATTAAAACTAAATTTTCCTACTTAGTGTTTTTACAAAATTATCTGACAGTGGGGTAAGAAAAATTATTTTAAAGATTTTTCTTACCCAACTGGCAGCTAATTTTTAAGCAAAAACCCACCTAATTTATTTATTTTTTTCCCCTGAAAACAAGACTTAATATCTTATGTCATTTTACTTATCTAGTAAATGCATCTTGATTTAAGAATTTTTAGATATTTGAACTGGAAACAAGAAAAAGTAGTAAGAAAAGCAGTGCGCACACACACTTTTTTGTTATATGAAGATGGAAACTTTTTCTTCATACCTTAATTTTTTTTTGCTACTTTTCAATTTAGCATTTTAACCTTGCCCCAGACATTTTTTAATTATGTAATCGATTAAAAAACTATGATGACCTAAACAATTAGTGGAAAAAAAGTCAATGTTTATTGTGAAAATGATTGCTATAAATTGATTTTTTTGCCTCATCATTTCCAACACAAACAACAATTTTTTAAACCCAACTTTTTTTCTTTTTTTTTTTAAGTGACTGTTATCGTCTCCGTGTAAACTACAAAAGACGGTGATGTCATGCGTGTTGCGTTTTCAGTCATTAGGAGCATAGTTTCTCAAAGTGACATCGCCATCTACTGACCTGGCAGCAGAATACAGTGTTTTTAGTCGTTTTCACGGATTCGTGTGAACGGGGATCATTTTGGGGATCATCAACGTTGTATGTAGTCTGTCCATAAAAAACACAAAGGAAAAACTTTTCCGCTTTCAGTACATTGCACGTTGTCATGTAAATGTGGCCTTAAAAAGTTTCAGCTGCCTTCATTTTAATTTTAGTCAATTTGGATATTTGAGTTCTCAACAACAACAAAAAACGCTAAATATTAAGTTGTGATAATAATTGCAACAATTTTTTGGCCGATTTTGAAGTCCCACTTTTTTGTCCAATGGGTTGATTTTTATCAAACCGAACAATTTCAGCTTTTCGTCACATGAAAACTTCTCATATTTATTTTGCTACTTTTCAATTTATCATTTTAATCTTGCCCCAGATTTTTTGCATTATGTATTGATTAATGGCCACAATATGTAATTTTTCGCTGCTAAAAGTCGCTTATTCAAAGCAAAGGCGTGTCTTGATGACTTGATTTGGCGGGGCTTTTATTCTGCCGCAGACGAGCGCTTCCGCTTCTTTGCTCATGCGTATGTGCAGTAACGCAGTGCTGCTTTATCATATTACACACATTTGAGTGTGTTAAAGTTATGTTATAATGCTACTCTGTGCGTTCGCTCTGCGCTACTATGAGACTTGTTCACACTGCAGTGAGAGATCGATATTAGGCATGGTAAAACTCGCGGTAAATCAAGAACACCAGATTTAAACAATAAGACTAACTGTGTTGAGCTGGAGAACAATGATTAGTTTTCGGTCGATGAATGTCTCCAAACAGTTGCTCACCTGTCTAATAAAATACATATATTAAAGCATCTTTGGTGTTTCCATGGTTTCTACAAAATAAAACCGGAAATCGAGGGTAACGCGGGTTTGATGTCATTGACAGGCGACGCACGGACACGGTCCGTGTCCAGGTTAAAATGGCTGATTTCTCTGGATTTAAACATTCTTGGAAAAATTTTGGATAATGCAAGTACTCAAGTCAACACAATAACATTGTTCTAGTGGGTTTTGGATATTTTAATCCAAAAATCTTACATATTGTGCCTTTAAAAACTGATCTAAACAATTAGTGGTAAAAAAAAGTCAATGTTTATTGTGAAAACGATTTCTATCACAAACAACAATTTTCTATTCCAACGTTTTTTTTATAATGAAAATTGAATGTAAATTTTATTAAGAGATATTAAGTGACAGCATACTTGAGATGAAACACACACGTGATGTTAAAAATATTATTTAACTGTATTTAGTATATTCAGAATATATAAAATACTAGCTTATCCTGTGTTTGTCTGGACACTTAGTAGAGAAATTAAACTAATGAAACGTGTGCTTTAAGAATTGAACGTTATTTATTATTTTTAAAACCAACAGGCCCAATATGCCCATATTTAAAGAGGCAGCCATTTTAATAACAATACAGGTAATATCACAGTTTGCATACATTAGCCACTTTCTTCAAATAGCAAAAGAGTGAAGCCTCATCAAATTTCAAGGCATTTGAATGACTGCCGTGTCAAAGGAAACGGATGTTGGACGAACTTCGGCTGGCACACAACACATTTTCCGCTAGATAAATACGTTACAAAACTTTATCTTTATATGCTGGACACATGAAACCCTGCACAGACATAGTCCATGGCTTAATCGCCACAGTGACCTATTCAAATATCGAAATCCACTTACTCGTTGTTGTTTCTGATCCTATCCAGTTATGCACTCGATGTCCCACGTCGTCAAAAACTCTCCCGGAGTTCCTCACTGCGATGTGAAGCTGTTTATCCGCAGGACATTTGCATTCAGACTGCGTTCAGAGCAAGAAAAGCGCCATGTGAATAAAAGTTGACACCGCTCGCTCAGACACCTTCCCTTTCTGCCATGGCAACCAAGCGGCGAAATAATATCTCCCATAAACATTTACCAGGAGGCAGGATCATGGAGAAACACTTCCAACAGGTTGTTTTTAGAAAACAGGCCCATCATCAACAGTAACTCATAACGTTTATCCCAGCCAAAGCAGCAGTAGCAGGCGTGTATGAGGAGTCTTCACGGATGAAATTAGATGCTGGGGCTCCGCATTATGCCCATTGATCCAATTACACGGGTTAACCCTTTCAGGTTCAAAGCGGAATATTTTAGTACTTACACTTGTAGAGTTTATATACTTGTATCTTCTGAGCTGAGTAAATACTGCTCACATTATAATGCGAGTATTAAAGTACTAAGGATAAACATAATATTTGAGAGTTGTACAGTCACTTAGTGATAATAATAAGAGCAACGTCGCCCTCTGTAGACTGAGATGAGGATATTCTCTTCGGTGTCATTTCTCAACTGAAGAATGGACGTTTTTCATAGACTGTGATGACGCGTTGTAAACCGGTTTTAACGGTCATCAGTATCGTAAATCCCGCAAAGTTTTTTTTTTTAATATTTATTTATTAAATGTATGTACATTTATAACACTATACTTTGTATTATATTACATTATCATTTAATTTACAAAAAAAAGAAAAGTTAATGCTGCTGTGGGGGTGTTTCTAATGGACCTTTTTTACAGACTGTGATGACGCGTTTTAACGGGCATCAGTATCGTAAATCCCGCAAAGTTTTTTTTAAAATATTTATTTATTAAATGTATGTACATTTATAACACTATACTTTGTATTATATTACATTATCATCTAATTTACAACAACAACAAAAAAAAAGTTAACGCTGCAGTGGGGGTGTTTCTAATGGACCTTTTTTACAGACTGTGATGACGCGTTTTAACGGGCATCAGTATCGTAAATCATGCAAAGTTTTTTATATTTTATTTTTTTTAGTTAAAAAACGTATACATTTATAACACTATACTTTGTATTATATTACATTATCATCTAATTTTTTTAAAAAAAAAGAAAAGAAAAGTTAACGCTGCTGTGGGGGTGTTTCTAATGGACCTTTTTTACAGACTGTGATGACGCGTTTTAACGGGCATCAGTATCGTAAATCATGCAAAGTTTTTTATATTTTATTTTTTTTTAGTTAAAAAACGTATACATTTATAACACTATACTTTGTATTATATTACATTATCATCTAATTTTTTTTTAAAAAAGAAAAGAAAAGTTAACGCTGCTGTGGGGGTGTTTCTAATGGACCTTTTTTACAGACTGTGATGACGCGTTTTAACGGGCATCAGTATCGTAAATCCTGCAACGGTTTTTATATATATTTTTTTTTGTTAAAAAACGTATACATTTATAAGACTATACTTTGTATTATATTACATTATCATCTAATTTACAAAAAAAAAAAAAAAAAAAGAAAAGTTAACGCTGCAGTGGGGGTGTTTCTAATGGACCTTTTTTACAGACTGTGATGACGCGTTTTAACGGGCATCAGTATCGTAAATCCTGCAACTGTTTTTATATTTTATTTTATTTTTAGTTAAAAAACGTATACATTTATAACACTATACTTTGTATTATATTACATTATCATCTAATTTACAAAAAAAAAAAAAAAAAAAGTTAACGCTGCTGTGGGGGTGTTTCTAATGGACCTTTTTTACAGACTGTGATGACGCGTTTTAACGGGCATCAGTATCGTAAATCCTGCAAAGTGTTTTATATTTTATTTTTTTTTGTTAAAAAACGTATACATTTATAACACTATACTTTGTATTATATTACATTATCATCTAATTTACAAAAAAAAAAAAAAAAAAAGTTAACGCTGCTGTGGGGGTGTTTCTAATGGACCTTTTTTACAGACTGTGATGACGCGTTTTAACGGGCATCAGTATCGTAAATCCTGCAAAGTGTTTTATATTTTATTTTTTTTTGTTAAAAAACGTATACATTTATAACACTATACTTTGTATTATATTACATTATCATCTAATTTACAAAAAAAAAAAAAAAAAAGTTAACCCTACTGTGAGGGTGTTTTAACGGTCATCAGTATCGTAAATCCCACAGATATATTACGGTAAATCCTGCAAAGTTTTTTAAAAATATTTATTTATTAAATGTATGTACATTTATAACACTAGCCTATAATTTGTATTGTATTACCTTTGCATCTAATTTACAAAAAAAAAAACTAGTTAGCCCTACTGTGATGGTGTTTCTAATGGACCTTTTTTTACAGACTGTGTAAATCCTGCAAAGTTTTTTTTTCCGACTGCCGTTATCAATCTCTCTCTATTTTTTCCCCTTTTTTAAAAGTTGTAAAAACACTACTGTGGAGTTTTTCTTTTGCTATTTGAGCAAATTGGAACCCGAAAAATATATTTAATGTATTCTCTCATTCACCGCTATAGAAGTTTACCCAACTATGACGAAAACAAAAACTTTTAAAAATGGGTTTCAAAAAGTTTTTAATAAAAACGAAACCATTATCGTCTCTGTGTAAACTACAAAAATGTATGAAGACGATGACGTCATGCTCATTCGTATTACACGTTCAGTCTATAGAATAATAGGTATAATACAATTATAATATTTTTTGTAATAGTTTTTGCGGATCCCTTTTGACAATATTGTCGTCTGTATGTGAAAAACGCAAAGGAAAACCTTTTACGTTTTAGTACATCATTTGTTGTCGTGTAAACATACCCTTAAAAAGTGTTTGCATTGTGTTAAAATGTAATTTTTTGTCCGTTTGGATATTTATTTAAACAAAATTTAATTTTTTTATAAATTTTTTCTAAATTTTAAATTGTGATAAATTAATAATAATAAAAAGGCAAGTTGGCACAGCAGAACCTGCCATTAAACAGCTCATTCATTTTCAGAACAATTTCAATATTACATCTTACATGAAACAGCAACAGTGTAAAAGGTAACCATTGTTTTGCGCCAATAAATATTGCGATTAGCAATTAAAATGTAGCTATTTTTGCAATTAATTATGTAATAAATCTATAACATTTAATACACATGCCCTGCCATTTACAAAAAAAAAACCTGCCCATAAATGTGAGAGAGACGCAATTGAAAGATACACAGTAGTACTGAATGAAAAGGTGTTTAAATAATAAAAAAGTCAGTTTTATAGATGGCACTACACTTGACAGCTTAGTAAAATCTATATAGCATAAATCACATATAGCAAACAGATGTAAAATATATAAAAATTATATGCTTTCATTACATTTTAGATTTTGAAATGGGTATGTTGAACTGTTTATTCATACACTCACCTAAAGGATTATTAGGAACACCATACTAATACTGTGTTTGACCCCCTTTCGCCTTCAGAACTGCCTTAATTCTACGTGGCATTGATTCAACAAGGTGCTGAAAGCATTCTTTAGAAATGTTGGCCCATATTGATAGGATAGCATCTTGCAGTTGACGGAGATTCGTGGGATGCACATCCAGGGCACGAAGCTCCCGTTCCACCACATCCCAAAGATGCTCTATTGGGTTGAGATCTGGTGACTGTGGGGGCCATTTTAGTACAGTGAACTCATTGTCATGTTCAAGAAACCAATTTGAAATGATTCGAGCTTTGTGACATGGTGCATTATCCTGCTGGAAGTAGCCATCAGAGGATGGGTACATGGTGGTCATAAAGGGATGGACATGGTCAGAAACAATGCTCAGGTAGGCCGTGGCATTTAAACGATGCCCAATTGGCACTAAGGGGCCTAAAGTGTGCCAAGAAAACATCCCCCACACCATTACACCACCACCACCAGCCTGCACAGTGGTAACAAGGCATGATGGATCCATGTTCTCATTCTGTTTACGCCAAATTCTGACTCTACAATCTGAATGTCTCAACAGAAATCGAGACTCATCAGACCAGGCAACATTTTTCCAGTCTTCAACTGTTCAATTTTGGTGAGCTCGTGCAAATTGTAGCCTCTTTTTCCTATTTGTAGTGGAGATGAGTGGTACCCGCTGGGGTCTTCTGCTGTTGTAGCCCATCCGCCTCAAGGTTGTGCGTGTTGTGGCTTCACAAATGTTCTATCAGCTTGAATCAGTCGGCCCATTCTCCTCTAACCTCTAGCATCAACAAGGCATTTTCGCCCACAGGACTGCCGCATACTGGATGTTTTTCCCTTTTCACACCATTCTTTGTAAACTCTAGAAATGGTTGTTTGTGAAAATCCCAGTAACTGAGCAGATTGTGAAATACTCAGACCGGCCCGTCTGGCACCAACAACCATGCCACGCTCAAAATTGCTTAAATCACCTTTCTTTCCCATTCTGACATTCAGTTTGGAGTTCAGGAGATTGTCTTGACCAGGACCACACCCCTAAATGCATTGAAGCAACTGCCATGTGATTGGTTGATTAGATAATTGCATTAATGAGAAATTGAACAGGTGTTCCTAATAATCCTTTAGGTGAGTGTATATGCACCATTGCTTAATATGTAAAACAAATCCACCAGGAGGTGCTACACACAACATTATAACTTGTAGAGTAGCCTAAATAAACCACCAATAGAAGTCTGCAAGGTTTGGGTCTCTTCATTTAATGTCTCCAGTGATTTAAACTAGTGCTGCTGATAAAGAGATTATAGATGAGATTGTAAAAGGGTATGACAGTTTATGTGTTCACCATCCCAGTGTAGTTTATCTTAGTTTAGTTTAATTATATTAAATGTTATTTAAAATAGATGTTAATTAAATTAAATTAATTATTAATATGCAGGCTATTATTTTACAATGACATGAATAAATGTTCATTTAAATCGTTGTTTTTATTCGAGGAATAACACAATATACAATTACATTTTAAAATGAAACTCCAGTGTGGAGTACAAACAGAGCACAGATCACAAAAATATCTATTTGTTACTTTTATTATTATTATTATTATTATTAATCTCATGTGCTTTAAACTTACATATAAACATAAGGCCTAATGAATTCTTCTGTAATGTGCTTTTTTTGCTTAGTTGGTCCTGTTGTATAGTTCATTTTGATGATCCCAAAAAATATATAATAATTTCTTGATGATCCCACCATAAAAGTCTTAATATATTGGATTATTAAAAAAATTATATTCACAATATTTAAAGGCAGAAATCATATTGTATCCAGCTGTATGCAGAATTTTATATTTAATTAGCAAAAATACATAAATAAGAATGTTTTTTGGCAGATTTTATGAATTCTGTAATGTTTTGTCACGTTGGTTTGTCTTGCTATCGTTTTATCTCATCCTGTTAGACAAATTTCCCCCCCCCAAAAAATTATATTTTCAAAATGTCACTGTAAATAATCAAAATAATCAAAAAGATGTTCGATGATTTCTTGTTAACATCCTCAATCCATCATGTTAAACATCCTGTTGTAAAAATCAAGCTTTATTTAATTAAACTTAATTGCCTGAGCTTGACCACAGCATATTTGTGAAGGTCTAGTATAATATTTTTTATAAAAAGGACAACACTGGCAAATCAGTTGTTTAAACGTTACAAAATTCAAAATGTACTGTCTGACAGGAACGACCCTAGCGATCGCAGGGGGACTTTTATTTTGAAATCCCCTCAGAGTCGGAGAGCGGAAGTCATTGGCGACAGCGAAAGGTTCACGTTACTTGCAGGAACACTAAAGAAAGGAGGAAAAGCGGGTAGCGGGATATCAACACTGATTTTATTCAGAAAAGGCGTCATATAATCCACAGACGCTGGTATCTCAGTATTCATCTCCCCTCTGAAGCCTGTGGCGAAGTTCATCGTGGAAGTGAGTGAAAGAAATAAGGCTGCTATAGCTAACGAGCTAAAGATGTTTGTCAGGCTGTTAGCTCCATTAGTTCATAATGGTTCGCTGACCGGCAATCCCGTTTATAATTAACGGCAATGTTGACTGATCGATTGAGGCTGTGATCTGTATCAGTGTTTGAACAATAACTGCGCATCACGACTCATATGTCTCTGCTCGCTGTTTGGATGTGATATGGATCGATAACTGACCAGCTAGATTGATTATCAAGAAATCAGTTAAATATATTGGTGGTGTAGACAGCTGGCAGGTGGTTTGTGAAATATCGTGTTCCTCCTTCCTGTTATGGGACTGAACATTGAACACTGAGGGTTTCTTGGCCCGCAGGAGGAAAAGCTCATTCAATGTCGTGAGACGGCTTTATTTATTTATTTATTTACTTTCTGTTTTGTTTATTTTATTAGGTTCAACATACGGATACAGGTCTTGTATAATACTTATCGTTTTTTATGTTATTTTTTATTTATTTATTATTTTTACTTTTTTTTTTTTTTAGAAGGCTTTTGTCTTCAATGAGGAGAGGTCTGAGATTAAAGGCACAATATGTAAGATATCCACCACTATAATTTTTTTTAAATATATTTTGTTGACTTGTGTACTTGCATTATCCCAAATGTTTCAAGAATGTTTAAATCCAGAGAAATAAGCAATTTTAACCAGGACACGGACCTTGTCCGTGCGTCGCCTATCAATGACATCATACCCGCGTTACCCTCGATTTCTGGTTTTATTTTGTAGAAACCATGGAAACACCAATGACGCTTTAATATATTATGTGTTTTATTAGACCGGTGAGCAACTGTTACGTTCATTGACAGAAAACAAATCATTGTTATGCAGCTTTTATTGATTAAATCTGGTTTTCTTGATGTACCGCGAGTACCATGTTTTACCATGTCTAATATGACCTAGCTCACTGCAGTGCAACACGTGTTTCTTAGTAGCCGCCGAGCGAACGCACAGAGTAACATAATTTTCAACACAATCAGATGCATCTAATATGATAAAACAGCGCTGCATTACTCCACATATGCTTGAGCGGAAGAAGCGGAAGCGGCGACTGTGGAATAATAAAAGCTCTGGTGCTGTCGAGCCGTGTGTCGCGCTTGTCTATTATTAGCAATCGCTCCAGTGGCCTCGTTTCGCTCCACAGAACTCGGCCCTGCTCTGATTCATACTACAGTAACGTTAATAATCTCATCCATGAACATCCCGTCCCGATTCCTTTCCATCAGCTGTGGAGGTGAAGACGACAGCTCCCATGAATCTGCGCTCAATCTCGGTGTCATCAAGCTACGCCTTTGTTTTGAATAGGCTACCTCTTTCCCCGCCAAACACAGAATTAGTGGGAGCTATTACGCATCTTCTGAATGAGTTGAGAATCTCCTGATCAAAACACGCAAAGAAGACGCAAAAAAACAAGCGATCGTATGTAAGCAGATGCATATGCAAAACAACGTGATCATCAACATTAAACATCATATAAATTAAAACTATCTAATGTTACTGAATGAAATGTCGACGCAGGACGAGCGATAGGACTGTGAAGCTGTGGGGGTGTTGATGGACTCGATCGACTCCATCTGTGTTTGATCATCGCTCTGAATCTGATCTGGATGTAGTCTTTGACAAAAATGTGATTTTCTCAGCTTTTTGTTCAAAATGTAGCTTTTTTTTATGAGACTTACCCATATTTAAGTGTTGATAAAAAAGGAATGCATGAAGCTAGAATAAAATAGTTTTTTTTGTTCTTTCTTTTGATATATTGCATGCTCAGATATTCATACAATAAAATATTCTATGGGCCATTACATTTTTGTGAAAATGATCAAAAACCCTGGCGGTGGCTGGCAACTTTTTTTTAAAACGCTGGCCGGGAAAGAGTTAAAGAGCTAGTTCACCCCAAAAAATTACAATTCTATCAGTATCTTTTTATTTATACATTTTTTGTCTGTCAGTTACTAATATAAGCACATAACACCTCTTTTTGTTTTTTTTTACTGCAACCCTCTATGCACACAATAGAATCGCCATTGGCTAGTATTGTTTTTTTGTTTACTCGCTCATTATATTATGATAATCAAGCACTATTTAATGATAGAACTTTAGTAATTAGAACTAAACCATGTATGGTAACCATGTATAAATGCATATTTGATATTTTAACTGAACTCAGGACTGGTTGTGGTCATTAAGATATTGTTGGTCATTCAGTGTTTCTGTAAAAAAATAGATAATAGTAATTATTATTAAAATATAATAATACTAAGTACTAATTCTACTACTAATAACAATATACAACACACTATTGATTGATAAGCTGCTGGGTTCATGAATATTAATCACGTTGTCAGCGTTCGCTCGCACTCATTTGCTGAAATCAAAACAGACGGTAATAGATGAGCGCCAGCCAATGAGATTGCCATTTGCGCATTAGCTCCGCACACTACCGGAGAAACCGGCATATTTTCTGCTTGTTCTTAAAAGCTAAATAATTCCAAATGAACAGCAAAGAATATCGTTAACAAGTAGTGTGTCGATTCTGCGTGGTATGTAAGACGCTCACTCTCTTTTTGCGTGTGTGTGAGAAACACAGCGCTCTCAGCAAAGCGACGGCGAGTCTTGCGGCTTCACACTAGAGTTTATGGTAGGTCAAATACAGGCACGCTGCGCATCCATTGAGCTGAACTGAAATACTACGGATCGCTTGACGCAGAGCGAAACTCTCAAGCGCTCAGAGTGTTCAGCGAGTGAAAATATATCTATGCTAAACTTACACTTAGCCTCTAACACACACTGGCGAGTAAAATCTAAGCATTTATTAGCCAATGGCTAATGATAGACATTATTTAGTCACCCAGAGTGAAGATTTTGTCGCATATGCGAGTGATTTACTCGCATTGTAGAGGGTTGTACTGAAAGTAAGTCATATATTTTCAATTTCCATGTTACTACATACATTAAACATTTATTTGAGACCTTGTTTAGGAATGTTAAATGTACAGTTCTGATTCTTCAGTATTATCAGATTATGATTCCCCCCAAAATATGTACATTTAGGTTTTAACAGATGGTGCTTGTAGCTTGACTAGGGATGCACAATATATCGGCCCCAATATCGGTATCGACCCATATATGTTCATGTTTAATGTTATTGTTATCGGCTCGATAAGAAGATTTGGCCGATAAATTAAAACCGATAAATAATATTTCCTTCAGCTGAGACAGATGTGCACTGTTCGCCATGATGGCTTTGGATTGCTTGAAATATGATTGAAATCACTTCAAAAAAGTGCATATAGGCTACATAAAATTATAATGAGAACATTACAGAAAGCCGCTTGGGGAACAGCATCGGGTTAGCGGCTTGATGCTGTTTTAATAGCTATTTTTATTATCACATCGTGCAGTTTAGCAACAGTTTTAGCTGCGCATTATAAAATTTGTCTTGCGAGATTTGCGTCATCTGATCGGCCTTTATAGAGACCCGCGATCAAACTATATAAAGCTCTTATTGGCTGATAATGATTGGCACCCTTAGTGTACTTCTCTATTCTTCTAGAATTAGAACGATTATTAAAATGTATTTGTTTGTACTGTGTTTATCATTATATCGTTAGTTATCTTGAACTAGCCTTAAAACATTTAAAGCATCAGACGACATAAAAGCAGAGCACGCTTCTAAACAAAGTTATCATCTGTTGGTGTGGACGCTAATAAACGTATCGTTTTTTTATTAGAGTTTTTTTTTTTTTTGTCATTATAGTATTGTGCTTAGTGTCTTAAATTAATCTATATGTTTCTGTATTGTCTTTTGTATTCACTGATTCTGACTCAACCATAGCTTTTTGAATTTAGATATTGAAGATTTTACCCATATAGCACAGAGTGCACTGTCTTACTCAGGGGTTTAGGGAAGCATTTCCTCACTGGTTGTGTCACAATAGGAATCCCTCCCTGATGCCCGGCTTCCTCCTGAGCTAATCTCTTTTCAAAAGGTTAATGATTTGAGATGAGTCTTCTAATGGATACAGCATATTACATTAGTGCTGCATCACCGATAATCACCAATAATGATGCTGTGTGTGGGCATTAGAAATACGTCAAAACGTATGCACACTTATGGGCTTGTCTTTTGTTTAATTTCAACCTCTATTGTTTATCTCATGGCTGAGATGCATGCAGTTGACATGAGGAACAATAGATCTGTATGTGATATAGGTCAGTTAGAAGCACTTCAGTCTGTTTAGGCCTTTACCTATGCTTTATTCATAAAAAATATTTGTATTCTTCTTAAACAAGGCTTCTTGGTAGGTCTTATTGTTGTCTTGCCCTGTTTTGTGTTGGGTTTTATGCATTCAAAGCTCAAAGCTGCTCTTGCTTGTATGAACGATAGTTCAGTGCCACGCTCTCATTAGTGACTTATGATTTTTTTTTTGTTTCTCAGATGTTTTTAAGTTTGTAAGTGACCTATATCTGTCATCCGTGAAGAGACCTGCATGCCCACATTTATAAAAACAACAACATCATGTGCTCTGTGCATGCATGCATGCATTACAAAAACCATTGCATTTGCTGGAAAGTCCCTCATGTAGGTTTAGCCTAAAACCAAAAAGTTTATTTTGGTAATTGAAAAAAAAAAACGTATTATTTTGGTAAACGAGTAATCGGTCGATTATTTTGGTTGAGTAACCAGATCATTTATTTTTGGTGTAATAAAATTAGACATAAATAACCAATAGCCTTTAAAATGACTTAAAATACATAAAGAGGCAATAATAATTGGTTTAATTAAAGTATCAAAAGCAAGTATGGTTTTATTGAACATTGTTAAAATACCTAATGTAATATAACATAATCAACTTATATTATGAAGAAATATTAAATTTCATAACTAAATCAACAGAATTTTAAAGTTGAGACTTTGCTTCATATTAAAAGTAGGGATGGGCATTTTCCCAAAATATTGTATTCGAATATTTGGGCTCATAATAAACGAATATTCGTTTATTTAAATGTTTAGCGTAGTTTTCTTCTTGAATCAACAGAAAACAGCACAGATTTTAGATTTAAGAAATCATATCACATTGTCAATCCAGAGGTAGTGTCCCCACAGCTTAACTGTTGTAGCTTATCCACGTTGTGCGCACAAAATAGACACAACACAGTCAGAATGCGCCATGGGAGAAGCGCTAATTAAATGTCTGTTTCGGACGAAAATTTCTTCTACCAAAAATTTCTGTTTATCCCTAATAATAATTAGTAGAATGATTACCGTTCAAGTTAATTACAAATACTGCAATTATTATTGGCACAATCTAGGTCAGATTAGTTAACCCAAAAATGAACATTCTGTCATTTATTCACCCTCATGTCGTTCCAAACCCGTAAGACTTTCGTTCATCTTCAGAACACAAATGAATGATCCTTTTTAATGAAATCTGAGAGATTTCTGATTTCCCTTGCTGAAGCTCAAACGTGCTGCCTAACATGAGAATGAACCTCATTGGTTCTTGCTGAAGCTCAAACGTGCTGCCTAACATGAGAATGAATCTCATTGGTTCTTGCTGAAGCTCAAACGTGCTGCGTAACACGAGAATGAACCTCATTGGTTCTTGCTGAAGCTCAAACGTGCTGCGTAACACGAGAATGAACCTCATTGGTTCTTGCTGAAGCTCAAACGTGCTGCCTAACATGAGAATGGACCTCATTGGTTCTTGCTGAAGCTCAAACGTGCTGCATAACACGAGAATGAACCTCATTGGTTCTTGCTGAAGCTCAAACGTGCTGCGTAACACTAGAATGAACCTCATTGGTTCTTGCTGAAGCTCAAACGTGCTGCGTAACACGAGAATGAACCTCATTGGTTCTTGCTGAAGCTCAAACTTGCTGCGTAACACGAGAATGAACCTCATTGGTTCTTGCTGAAGCTCAAACGTGCTGCGTAACACGAGAATGAACCTCATTGGTTCTTGCTGAAGCTCAAATGTGCTGCCTAACATGAGAATGAATCTCATTGGTTCTTGCTGAAGCTCAAACGTGCTGCGTAACACGAGAATGAACCTCATTGGTTCTTGCTGAAGCTCAAACGTGCTGCCTAACACGAGAATGAACCTCATTGGTTCTTGCAGAAGCTCAAATGTGCTGCGTAACACGAGAATGAACCTCATTGGTTCTTGCTGAAGCTCAAACGTGCTGCGTAACACGAGAATGAACCTCATTGGTTCTTGCTGAAGCTCAAACGTGCTGCCTAACACGAGAATGAACCTCATTGGTTCTTGCAGAAGCTCAAATGTGCTGCGTAACACGAGAATGAACCTCATTGGTTCATTCTGAAGCTCAAACGTGCTGCCTAACACGAGAATGAACCTCATTGGTTCTTGCAGAAGCTCAAACGTGCTGCGTAACACGAGAATGAACCTCATTGGTTCTTGCTGAAGCTCAAACGTGCTGCGTAACATGAGAATGAACCTCATTGGTTCTTGCTAAAGCTCAAACGTGCTGCGTAACACTAGAATGAACCTCATTGGTTCTTGCTGAAGCTCAAACGTGCTGCGTAACACGAGAATGAACCTCATTGGTTCTTGCAGAAGCTCAAACGTGCTGCGTAACACGAGAATGAACCTCATTGGTTCTTGCTGAAGCTCAAACGTGCTGCGTAACATGAGAATGAACCTCATTGGTTCTTGCTAAAGCTCAAACGTGCTGCGTAACACTAGAATGAACCTCATTGGTTCTTGCTGAAGCTCAAACGTGCTGCGTAACACGAGAATGAACCTCATTGGTTCTTGCTGAAGCTCAAACGTGCTGCGTAACACGAGAATGAACCTCATTGGTTCTTGCTGAAGCTCAAACGTGCTGCCTAACACGAGAATGAACCTCATTGGTTCTTGCTGAAGCTCAAACGTGCTGCGTAACACGAGAATGAACCTCATTGGTTCTTGCTGAAGCTCAAACGTGCTGCGTAACACAAGATTGAACCTCATTGGTTCTCACACGTCAAGCGAACATGCTTGAGCTTCCGTTTACCACAACTGATGTTGAGTTGATGAATGTTTATATGTGAATAAAAGCCTAAATTCAATCTGTTCATCATTTAAAGCGACCGTGTCTCTTCAGAAAATGTTGGTCTCTTTATGAACTTTTTGAACCGTCAAATTGGAATTTTCATTTCTGAGTAGACTAATCCTTCAAAGGGAAAAACAACCCAGAAAAGTTTAGTTTTTGGCGCACATATTTAGCATTGTATATTTGCTCTCATTGTTGGTCGAATGTGCTGATTGCGTGATTAGAAAGGAGATTTTCAGAT
Source organism: Rhinogobio ventralis (assembly GCA_039654625.1). Lineage (NCBI taxonomy): Eukaryota > Metazoa > Chordata > Actinopteri > Cypriniformes > Gobionidae > Rhinogobio > Rhinogobio ventralis. The sequence continues at coordinate 3,891,238 of CM077193.1, read as the reverse complement.
TTTTATCTATAGCTGACCGATTTTTCTACCCCTTGATGAAAGGAAACTTGAGCATGTTTTACCCAAATACCCCATGGTAAAATATAATTTCTTCAGCTGTGGCACTATAGCTTTACAGTAGCAGTGGTGAAAAGCAGTGCAGGAAACTTTGAACTGAAAGTTAATTTTTATTGAATTTTGGCATTCAAAGTAAAATACAGTGGTCATTTCATGAGGTTATGTACATGATTTAATGAAACAATGCACTGATTATACATTTGAATTGTTTCAGAGGTGTAATGATGCTCAAATATACTCAGATTGAATGTTTCCTCTCCTCAGTGTGCTGGCAGCAGTGAATGGTTCAGCGGCAGCGGTGCCAACAGCCGTCGTCCCATGAGTTTTCTTTTGGCCTGAGCTGTCTGCTTTGGGCTCCGGCCTGGTTCGTCTGGATCTCTGTGCCTCCGGCGCCACAGTCATGGATCACCCCAGAGAGAAGGAGGGTGAGAGGCCGGTGAGGAGCAGTAAAGTGGCCCAGGGGCGCAGCGGGCACTCGCGGCCCTCCAGCTCTGCATCCTCTGGGGTCCTCATGGTGGGGCCAAACTTCAGAGTTGGCAAGAAGATTGGCTGTGGCAACTTTGGAGAGCTGAAGCTCGGTAAGGAAAGCCATTAGTGTCTTAATTGTTCACAAAAGTCTCCACGGAGAAACCTAGGGTGAAGTTCTTTGCTCAAAGAACCCGAGCAGGAGTGGATCTCAGGAGCTTTGCAGTTTCCTGGGTCACCATCATTAGCCAATCCATTGGGGAACGTTGACTTGGGTCATGTGAAACGTCCTTAAATCCGAAGTGTGTACTAGTGTCAACAAATTGAATTGCAAAACTAATGTTTTCAAAGAGGATTCCTAGAACTCCCTGATCTATTAGTTGAACAATCAGATATCTCCGGCCCAATATCACACCATTGGTTGAGTTGAACTGGTTGGGAGGGTCAAACAAACAGAGGGAAAAAATAGCAGAATTAGTAAACCCTTCTAGCAAGTTGCTAGAAGGACCTTGTGAAGTAATCCCAGAAGGTGCTCGTTGGTTGAGTTTCAAACATTAAAATTATAAAAAAAAAATAATCCAAGGCACTTCTTCTAGTCCAAAAAAGCCTTTATTCACACACTGAGGAAGGCTGAAGGTCAAAATGCATGAGTGTGCAGTGTTTTAGCCATTTTTAATGTTTCTATTGTGGTGATAGAAGGCTTTTTAACTTTTTTTGGACTGGAAGAAGTTCCTTGGATTTTTTTCTAAAAGAATGAGCAAACCCTCTTTAAATTTATTTATAGAATTGACAACAAAATTGGTAGATTTTGAAACTGACACAAAAGGGAACTACCACTTCTGTTTATCAACCATTAAACAGTCTCATAATTGTTCTAGCTGTTGTCCTAATGGGACCTGATTTCCAAACTACCTGGGTCATGTCCCATACCTTTACTTTCCTGTCAAATTCTCCACTAGATTTCCTATCTAATAAAGGCAGAATTCCAATCATTAAAAATATTAGTGTAGACAGAAAAGTCTGTAATGTTGCATCCATGTTAAAACAATCTAATTTCAGTTGCAGTTGCTCACCCTTTGTTTGTTTCATTTTTGTAGGAAAGAATCTCTATACCAATGAGTACGTTGCAATAAAGTTGGTAAGTACATTTTATTTTTATTATTTTCTACCAATCGATTATATCAGGTGAAGCAGACCTGGGGTCCGTTCTTCGTACCTCGCTTAATACATCTGAGATTTGACAGATCCCAGATCTTTTAATCGTGATAACTGATCTCTGGCTAATTTGGTTCTTCAAACGAATTTGCGGATTGGATTAAAATATCTGGATTAAGTTGTCTAAGATTACTGCGTGTTCCCTGAAGAGGGCTGATGCATCGATACTCGAAACCACGATCAGCAATGCAGCGATTGGCTGGCAACGTAATGACATCATATAATTAAAAAAGCTACCTGGCAAAAAACTTGACAAATAAAAAAAAAATGTCTGGACCTTTATAAGGAAACAGCCAAACCAACATAAAAGTTATAATAGATAAATTAAATGTGCGCACTTTTTTAAACATGATTCCCAATTATTTATATTCACAATTTTATAGTATTTGTACTTTACATTTTTATTTTAATGTTGTAATTAGCAATTCATTAAATTTTTTTATTCAATTTGAAGCAGATTTGTTACGTGACAGTATTAAAGTTTCTTAAGGGTCAATATCAAGTTATCTGCATCTCCTGTGCCGCATCAAGCCATCCCATAATATCCGTCATCACTCAAATTAATGCAGGGCTCAGAATAACTGTCATGTGTGTAAGACTCCAATAAAATTAACTATTCCATCACAAATAAATCTCTCAATCAAGTGGCTGTGTCTATATTATACACAACATTATACTATTATTTTCAAATACATTTTGATATTAATATTTAAAATTATTATTGCCTCTGGTTCAGTAAGGAACTCTTGTAATAAAGTAGCAGTGGCTGGGACAGATTGATAAGTATCAACGCTCCTTAAAAAGATGCAGTCTAATCCTGTTTACATGAAGTAAGCTGCTCCCGAGCAGGTTTAAGTTTACGGACCTGTTGCTATGACAGCAAGTCCAGGATGAGCTTCAAAGAACCAAACAATCCAAGATCATGCCAAATTGTCAACAATCAAATCCAGCTAACTGAGTTAGCGATGTACGAAGAACGGACCCCTGGAATCAAAAGCTGAAGGTTGAATTGTTCAGTCATGTTATAAGCAAATAAGCATAATGTATTTTGACTAACAGTTTAGGAACCAGTGACAACTTGAATATGTTCCTCAGATGTGCGGAAACAAATGTTTTTTGTTCGTTTTTTCTGGTTGGGTTGTTTGTTGTATATTGTGAATAGGGCTGGCTATGAATTTTAGCGATTCTGCTTATCGATTCCGCTTCTTATTGATTCCAAAAAAATCTAACATTTAGGTTCAAACATATTTATTCTGTCTTTTTGCAAAACATTTTGTTGCAGCTGAATACCATGTACTGTACTGTATTATCATTTGAAATCACAAAAACAAATTATAATAAATAAATCATAAATAAAATGCAAAATGTTATGTTTTCTAATACACCCGTAGCATTCAAAGCTCCAAATGCGAGTAAAAATCAGCATTGAAACTGTTACTCGCCAGTTGCACTGTAACTTTTTTTTTTAATTAATTTTGACACTACATGGTTGTGAGAATGTTATATATGGCTTAGTGAGATCATCAAATCGCAAAGGTTGTGATGTAATTATATAAATGTATACTCTGACGTGCTGCATGTTTCAGAGTAAAGCACAGCATTGTATTCATTTTCTGTTTAGATGTACAGTTAATGCTACACTGCAAGTGTTGTGTGTGTGTGTGTGTTTTAGTCACTTATAATTTGCAGTTGGGAATGCAACAATTGTCAACCATCTTCCCGAATTCATAATGAGAATTGTTTATAAATCTGTTGTTGTCAATAAAGAGAAGCGTTGAGGTCTTCCTGCGGGTTTCTGACTAAATAAAAGCTCAATGGTTTAAAGTTTGAAAGCAAGGAAATGAAGACCACCTTAAATTGTGCAATATATTGTTATGATTATTAAATACTCAATTTAATTTCACAGTATAACAGTGTATTGCAATGGTAAGATGTTTTATTATTAATTTAATATTTTTTTAATATTAATAATTGGGGGTGGGGATGATCAGGTTTTCCTTTTTTTTTGTCTTTAGCTGATTACATACCTGAGAAATTGAAATCAAATGTGAAATACCACTGTATTGTTTTCTTTTTATAAATAAAATATAGATTAATCTTTATTAAAGTTAAAAAACGTTTTCAGTCAAGAGCAGTGAGTGACTTCTTTAACGTTAATGACAGACAGCATCAGGAATATTAGGCTGCTGTCATTTTAAGAGCGAATGCACGGATCCAATATACTGATACAAGTTTTCTTTCAGCTCACTTAAAGGGATAGTTCACCCAAAAATGAAACTTTTATGTTTATCTGCTTACCCCCAGGGCATCCAAGATGTAGGTGACTGTTTCTTCAGTAGAACACAAATGAAGATTTTTAACTCCAACCATTGCAGTCTGTCAGTCGTATAATGCATGTGAATGGTAGCAAAATCTATGAGAGTAAAAAAACATGCACAGACAAATCCAAATTAAACCCTGCGGCTCGTGACGACACATTGATGTCTTAAGACACGAAAACGATCGGTTTGTGCGAGAAACCAAACCATATTTATATCATTTTTTGCCTCTAATACACCACTATGTCCTACAGCCTTGAGCGTGCAGTCTGTACACGATCTGGCGTAGTTTACATGTACAGACCTCACGTGCCTGAAGTGATCGCGCGCTCAAGGCTGTTGGACATAGTGGTGTATTAGAGGTAAAAAATTATATAAATACTTTATTGTGTTGACAAGGATATTTTGATATAATTTTGTGTGCATTTGTCCATTCAAGCACAAGAAGACACGAAAGAGAACTCGATTCAATATTCGCTCACTATATGAGAGGCGGCTTTCTGTGTTCGAGCTTCGGATGTGTGCACAGCACAGCAAACAGCGTGCAAGCAAGCGTGCAGCTTACGCTTGAATTGTTATTAAAATGCGCACACAGGAATCGATAAGCGAAATTGAAATGTACATTTTTGAGCAAGTATTCAGTTCCAGAATTGCAATCGATTTTTCGAATCCCAAACCTAATTTTGAATGACCTTAATGTAAACAGAAATAATTTATTTTTTTTCTTTTCTTTTTTGTCTGACACTCCTAAAGGAACCTGTGAAATCGAGGGCCCCACAGCTTCATTTGGAGTACCGGTTCTACAAAACATTAGGCAGTGCAGGTAAGATTATAATCAGCACCAGCACTGTTTTAATTTCTTTTGTTTACCTGGGTAATATTCATTTCATGCATTTTCATCTACTGTGTTTTATATTTTTGCATTCAGCGTTATCTTTATTTAGCCTTAATCTTCATATCCGTGTGCATGACTGCACTTAGGCTTTGTGACCGGGATTTACGTTATTTTTCTTGCTTTGAAGCCAGCATTTCCCGAGCAGGCTTTCTGAGGATGTTTCCTTTGTATTGGATTGAGGATTTTTCCCCTCTGGAGTATCTGACATGTTGAGTCATAGCTTCAGTTTTGATCTTACAGAGAGGTTAGATTTACTACTGAGCCTATGCGTACTGTATATATTAAACTGAAATGAAAATCTACTCTATTGTTACAAAATTCATGTTTTGCCTCGCCTACCAGTGGCTGATGAATTGAGAACTTGCAGGCAATGATCGGATCTAAAATATATTTAGTGCCTCTGACAAATAAATTTTTCAGTTGTTTTCCCTTGTATATTTGTCTCAGTGAAGTGCCGGCTCTCACAAAATGTCAAACTCATTGTGATTTTGTTCCTTATAATTGTCATGGCTTTCGTAGGCTATTTGTACCTCATTGTTTTGCTGCTGCTTTTCCCCCCCCAACAATTTCAAGTAGGTGTGAGGCGTAAATGGATAAGATGTGTTGACTAATGTTTTTGTGATTTTAACATTAGTTGAGTTTCCATGCATGTCTCTTTTATATACATATTTTGGGACAGTGTAGAAAATAATAAATAAATTACAAGCATTTTTCAGGTAAATCTAACCGTATTCCGGTACAGAAATTGAATAATCAAATGTAAAATAAGTCTTCACTGTATAAATAAAATATTACCAGTGGTTAGGCAAACAGCTGCGGGTGCATTAGGCTGCTGTCCCTTTAAAGGAACACTCCACTTTTTTTGAAAATAGGCTCATTTTCCAACTCCCCTAGAGTTAAACAGCTGAGTTTTACCGTTTTCCGGGTCTGGCGGTAACACTTTTAGCATAGCTTAGCGTAGATCATTGAATCTGATTAGACCGTTAGCATCTCACTCAAAAATGACCAAAGACTTTCGATATTTTGCCTATTTAAAACGTGACTCTTCTGTAGTTACATCGTGTACTAGGGAAAATGAAAAGTTGCGATTTTCTAAACTGATATGGCTAGGAACTATACTCTCAGTCCTGCGTAATAATCAAGGAACTTTGTTGCTGTACCATGGGTGCATGTAGATGTGTCATAAGTCATGACTTTATGTAAAAAAATATATCATTCTATGTATTATGTATGTATAGGATAGCGTCTTAAATTATACTCCAATTGACCTATCGGTAAGCCCCTCCCCTCGAAAGCAGATGAGCCAATGGCAGTTGAGTATCAGTTGCGCTGGGACCGGAACTCGGACATCTTTAGGTTTCAGCGCCGTAGAGAAACATTGGAAAATCCGAAGCTCTCATCGGTTTGATGGTGTTTATGCTCCAAAAATGGTAAAACGATGTGTCTGGGGTACTGTAACACTGATTCCAGGTATCCTGAGAGGATTTTCTGGGTGTCATACTCTCATTAAGTTACGATTAAAGTCCCTGCTAATGTACAAACCGAACTGTTCTCACATGTACAGTGTAGGTCAAAAACACATAAACGAAGGGCTACATTTCAGTGCCTCTCCATATTAAACTGGTTAAATGTAAATTAATTTAATCTGCGGTACATGAACGGTGTTGATCCTGAATGTTGATCATCTGTGATCGTGACGACCGTAACATGAGGCTTCTCCCGCATGAATTGTGATCTGTAAACCCTCGCTTCCAAATTAATCTCCCACCATATTTAGTTTCTAATCTTTTATATATCCCTCTATGGCACAAGTCCCACTTGAATGCTCCTCGACGAGAGGTAGTCCTTCTGTGTCACAGACTCCATTGTGATTTATCTCATTTGTTTTTGTTTACATTTTTGATATTTCTGTGAGTTTAGATGTTTATGGTCTGCATTATCTGTCTTACTAAGGAGGGACTCCTATTTTGATGGGTATTATAGTCTACGGGTAGTGAAGGGAGAGCTCGCAGTCGCATTTTATCGGAGTTGTTTTTCAGATACAAAGTTTATAGTTTATTAGCACCCCCGAAAAGGCACACGGTCTGTATATGTTTGTTTACTGTTCGAGTGTTTTTGTGTAATTTGCCGTGTATGTTAATGATGAATGAGACGTTAATGCACACTTCTTATGCTTTGTTTGTTCAGCTCTTACGGTGATTTTTTTTTTCTTTTTTTTTTTTTTTTTTAGAGTGAAAAACGATGCAATAAACTTCATAAAGTTTGACATAAAAAACATCTTGGGATAAGGTTTTCACACTGACAGCTGTCACTGTAAAACAGTTAGCAACTCTGTTTGTTTGTCCGAGTTAGCAACAGTAACTAGGGGGGGCGGGGCTTACCGATAGGTCAATTACTGAGTGTTTTATCTACACACTCAAGTATGCATCTAATTTATTTTCTTTGAAATAAAATAGCGGCTACAATTTCCTTTTTTTCTTCTTCAGTACCCCAAAATTGACTTCTGTTCTCTTAGTACATGGGATGTAACCACTTTAATATTTTCCCCAATATTTTAAAACTTAAATCCGTAACTCAAATAGCGGTACAGTATGTTTGTACAAGCGTTTGTCCAGTGTAGAGTTATTGTTCTGTTTTAACAATTTCATATTATTCTTGACCTCTAAATTTGATGTTTTCATGCTGTTAATATGCAGGAACTAATAATTCTCTTTGCATCTGATAATATATGCCATTTCAACCTTTGTTCAGATCTTGGCTGTGTTGTGGCACTGCTCTGCTGTATTTCAGAGATTGCTCAGTGGTTCTACTCACTATCTTTTAGCTTTTTTTTATCAAGACACCATATTGAGGCAAGATTAGTGGTAAAACGTGTCTGCACCTTCAATGGCTGCTGGGTTTGAATCAGGAAGTGGCGGCTCAGGCATCACACGGTGTTGCCCTGGTGACAATGCAAATCTGTTCTGTGACTGGATGATGACAGAACAGGGGGTGTGTCCTTAGACTCTCTTAAGATTCACAGTCATTCCTCAGTCAACATCTTCATACTCTGTTTATTAGCACGATATATATCCTCAGCAGCAGCTGCGTCAGCAAGAAGGTGCCTGCCTTGTCATGTATACCCAGTTTCTTGTTTTTGCATTTTAATAGATAGCTAGATCATCTGAAGGGGGAATTCAGAAATAGGTGCCTCATAGATTTGTGTGTCAATCATTTCTCCGGGGTCATGCTAACAAGCACGTTTCTTTGATTATATTTCAGAGCTTTTTAAAAAACTGATTTTGAGCCATGCTGCATATTATCCTCATACTGGTCTCTCAATATTTTTGAGGAAAACACAATACATTTTTCTTTTCAGGATTTTTGATGAATTGAACATTTTAAATAAAGAGCATTTATTTGTAAAAGAAATATTTTGTAACATGGAAATAATCACGGTTTCTATTGGTGATGATAATCAGAAATATTTCCCGAGCAGCAAATCAGCATATTATAATAATTTCTGAAGTAGTACTCCACGACATTGGGAAAAACTGACATTGCGATATTTTGATTTTCTGCGATGTGAAAATAAATTTCACTAGATTACTTGAATAGCTCTATTTGGGTTTTGGGTTCTATTTGGGAGTGAATCTGCATAGAAAATAATGAACATATTACAAGCATAGATAAATACAATAGGACAAAGATACAAATTAAATAGAGTGCTTTGTTTTTCAGTTAAGTCTAACAGTATTCAGGTACAGAAATGGAATAATCAAATGAGTTTACTGAATTTTCTCTGTCTTTTGTTGTTTGATTAACATTAAAGAGGTCATATGTTGGTTCTAAAAAGAACATTATTTTGTGTATTTGGTTTAATGCAATGTCTACGTGGTTTTAGGTTAAAAAGTCATTATTTTACACATACTGTACATTATTGTTGCTCCTCTATGCCCCTCCTTTCTGAAACGAGCTTTTTTTACAAAGCTCTCGTTCTGAAAAGCGTGGTGTGCTCTGATTGGCCAGCAATTCAGTGCATTGTGATTGGCCCAAATACCTTAAGCGTCTGACGGAAATGTCACGCTTCTTACCATATTTGGAACATCAGCTCCCAAAGCAATATTGACAGATGATAATGTCGGTCCTACCTTATCAATTCGAGCCCGAACTTGATCCAGAAGATGCAGATGACCAAGCGTTTGGGCAGTGTTATGAAACTGTGCCCCCACATACTGAATTAGAGATGTGGGGGTGTGTTTGAACGAAGCGTTTTAGGAAGGTGTGGCTGAGCCTTAACTTTTATAAAGAATATCTCTTTGGGTTTAAGATTTTGAGCTTTGTAACTCTGCAGATCTTATACATGCACAACAGCTACATAAGACACTAAAGAGAAAGGAAAACAAGAAATCGCATCATATGACCCCTTTAATCACACAGACAGCAGCAGGAATATTAGGCTGCTGTCACTTTAAGACCGAATGATACACACCCATTTTCTTTCTCAATTGTTTACGTTCATGTAAGCAACGGTTTATGAGGATACTCGCAGAGACGGGCATTTTGACAATTTTGCGTGTGTGTGTCTGTTCAAGCACAAATAGACGCGAAAGAGAACGGAATTGGGTGTTCCAAAATGAGTTCTTTCGCGTCTTCTTGCACTCAAATGGTTTAAAATCGCTGGAATATTTAAACTGACAGCACCTAAAACGCATGCAAATGATAAACGTTCACTCTATGATGGTTAAACTTTGCAATTAATCTGAGAATTGAGAATCCCTATACATGACATTGCGCATCCTGCAATGTGACTATCGTGGATGCACACATCGCAATATCAGTGCTAAAACAATATATAGTGCAGCCCTATTCTGAAAGATCATGTGACACTGAAGACTGGAGTAATGATGCTGAAAATTCATTAAATTACATTTTAAAATAGAAAATAGTTATTTTTAAATTGTAATATTTAATTTTTGACTAAATAAATGCAGCCTTGGTGAGCAAAAGAGACTTCTTTCAGGAAAAAAAACTGGTGACTGGTGGTGTAAAATGTTGCCATAAAATGCTAATCACTGATTTAATATTATTCGTATGTTGGCTAGAATTTAGACATTACAAAGCTTTTTAATCTGCTAAAAGTCAAATGTATTTATGCAGTGACATGATTTAAAAACTGTGGAGACTGCAGATGGTTCTGTCAACTGAACTGAAAAAAGCCTCATTTGTCAGCCATTACAAATGATTACATTAGTGTCTGTGAAGAGAACTGTATTACTGAACTCCACCATCACCTCCACGATGAGCCGGTACATTAGTTAAATGATGCTACGTTAATAGCATTAATTTACCTTGTACGTGTGTTCTTACTGATGTTCTGCATGTTCATTTGTGATTAATCCACCACATGAACTTCTAAAGATTTAAATAGTGTATACTTTCTAGAATACTTTTCACTCAGCAACAATGTTTCACTGTGTTTTTGGCAAATACCTGTAAAATTACTTTTATCAATCAAAACGAAAGAAAAAGCAAAACAGGAAATAGTTAACAGCAACATTGACTGTTCATTACAGTTTCTAATGGCCGACGTCAAAGAGCGGTGTTGTCGCCTCGCGCCGGCTGCTTCTCGTCTAAAAGCTGCGCTTGAACACTCCGCAAAGACTACAAGCGACTGTCAACTAGCATGTGTGTTCTGCGTCTGCATTTAAGGAAATGGCCATCTATATCAGCAGGTATCAATAGTCTATATTTGTCTTTCAAAAAAATGCATTCAAACGATTAGAGACGTTAGAGACGACAGACCAAAATCTCTACCAGTTGACAAATTTCTACGGGTTAATCGTGTCTCCCGGTATATCGCCCACCCCTAGCAAATGTATTGTAAATATGTTGCTGAGCCCTACATTTGAAGTACAACTGAAGCGGATGTGTTTGTAATAGTGAGTAGTTGAGTATGTAGTTCAGGCGTGTTATGCCAGAAAAGGCAGGAAAAGGGTGGCAGCAGCAGCTGATCAATAATTCAGCACACGGCACAGCTAGCATCTATATGAGCATCTCAGTAAAGCTCTGTGTAAGACTATATGTCTGCCACTCTGCTGGTATATGCAGGGATGTGTGTGTGTGTGTGCAAGTGGATGGAGTCTTTTTTGCTGTGTTTAAGTTTTTTTCCTGTGCTGTATCTGGGACGACATGCGGACCGTGCTGCTCCGTACATGTCCTCCATCAGGGTTTGTGTCTCAGTGATGAATCAGCACTTCAGGAAAGGTGGCACTCTGACCACGAGCGTTTCCAGGATGTTCACTTAGCGCTGTTATCGCATGACGTCTGAAAAGCAGTCCGCTGATTAAAATGCCTGGCAGACGAGCTTATGTAACTCTACACCGGTGCCATGCTCAGCTCCTTGAGCTCCACACTGGAGTAATACCGAATCAGCAGGGTCCCACATAAACTCTGAAGTCCTGACCTCTCACAGATGCCGCTGGGATGCAACAGCAGACTTTGCTTTATAGAGATGTCTTTTAAAGTGCCCCTATTGTGCATTCAAGGACAAAAAACACTTTCAATTTCTCATAATGGACATTGCAGCATCACCTGTTTTCTCATAATGTCTGAAACAGTTCAATAAAGGATCCAGTCTCTAAACCCCTCCTTTCCGAGAGCCTACTCTGCTCTGATTGGTCAGACGGCCCAGTCTGCGCTTACAGCACATCAGAAACGAACCGTCCATTTAACATTTCAGCTCCGGATCTTCCTCGGCGCTTGTGTACACCATGGAACGAACTGTAACGATGGCTTCGGTTGTACCGCATCAATTCAATTCATTTTGCTTTCGCAGCGCAGGAATTGAACAAACAAAACTCTTCCAGTCTTTACAACTACAGTGTTTGAAAGCGGGTTCAGAATCTGTGCTTTCTTTTGGGAGACAATAACTCCATTTATCCTGCACTTTGAAACTTTGTAGACCTATTACACTTTGGGATGTAACGGATACACTCGTGTACTGATTTGATACAAATACTGAACTCCCGATATGGTACTTATTGTGATATTTTAAGCCAAAATAAAGAGTTTTTTTTAATTACTTTTTTATTATTGTTTAAAAATAATATTGTTATTATTATCGGGACTCACAAATATTCTTCCATTTGTATTTTTATACATTATATTCAACATTTTATATATAGTAGTTAATGAAGTACTGTAATTGAAACATGAACTTATCATTTTAAAGGGCACCTATTATACCCTTTACAAGATGTAAAATAAGTCTGATGTCCCCAAAGTGTGTATGTGAAGTTTTAGCTCAAAATACCCACAGTTCATTTTTACAGCATGTTAAAATTGCCACTTTTTGGGGGCGAGCAAAAACGTGCCGTCGTGTGTCCCTTTAAATGCAAATGAGCTGGTGCCGCCGGTCCCCTTTCAAGAAGAGGGCGGAGCTTCAAGAGCTCGTGTCCAGTGTCAGAACAATCTCATCTCACGCACTGAAGATGTCAGAAACTGTCAGTAGCTGTGTTCAGTTCAAACCGGAGTCGGACAATAATGCCTACAGAGCCAGAGATAAAACAGTTAAAAAACAATTAATTACTGTTATAACTTATGTCATCTTGCTTTTATCCACTATAGTACAAGCCTGTTGTAGCGGACCCCGTCCGAATGATTGCCAAAACTTTACTGATGAGTTTTATGAAGTTTATTGTACTATGCGTCCGTTTTACTCCACAAAATCAGTGTAAGAGATTAATAAAACGCAGTATAAGAAGTGCTCCGGAGACTTTAAGCTGAATCAAGAACAGTTAGTACTGATCCGTCCTAGAGTAACTTTTTAGCAAAGCCTTCCTTGTATAGACTTTGTTCACAAAGCAGTCTGGTGTAAAATGATTTGCGCAGACATAAATTATTTAGGTATATTTTGGGGCGCATTCCTTTCAAAAACAGAAGTAATCCACTGCGTCTTCAGCGGCTCAGATGTCGGGAGTAAATGACGACTGCTATGTTCATTCTTACATCCAACAACAAAACCCCTCAATAGCTTAGGAGACATTCTTGTCTACACCTGCTCCGGCGTCGAAACAATGGCGGATTGTGTACAGCTCACTCAGGGTGGTTGTTGTACACACACTGCCAACACACATTTATGTTCAAACACCATGTAAAAGTGAATTTTGCATAATTAATGTATACATTCATTGAATCTTTTACACACTAGATGCTCGCACTATACAGTAGGGGTGTAACAGTACACAGAACTGACGGTTCGGTACAGCAGGGGAGAGAACTAAATACAAAATAGCTTTTTTTTTTTTTTTTATTAAACCGTGGTTTACTGAACAAATTGTCTGTCTTTAAATTAATTTATAACTAAAATTATAACATTGTATGCAAACATGTAAACTTTACAGAAGGCAGTTTTTGCATTAAACTTCTAAATCAAATTATAAAATAGTTTTTACTCCAATTTGTTGTTGAAATATGATCATTTATACACAGTGACTGTCATTTTCATGACATATTTATTTAAACATACATTAAATAATCAAGACATCACCAACAGGTTCAGTAGAATATATTGAATATATAGGCTAATATAGAGCATATATTTAGTGAAAGAGTGGCTTTCTCTAGTGAACTAACAGCTGTGGACACTGAATGACTTCTGAGGGAAATGTGATGCTGCGTGACATTGTTCTCAAGCTGTTTTATTGACGTCTTTCCACCACTGAAACACTGAGCGATTACACCACATATGATACATTTCAGTAAGTTGTAATGTATCCTCAACATACCTTCTGATGTTCATTCATGTTTATTCTTTGACTGATCGCGTTCACTCGCGCACCTATACAGTGATCAGTCACGTCACATTAAAGAGCCTCAAAACGGTGTTTATCGTTTGAATTTTGTGATAAAATAGACAGAATAGTTAATATTGAAGTATGTCCCGTGCGTAAAACAAGCCGACTGTTAACTGTTAAAGACAGTTGCACCGTACCGGAAGTCCTGTACCGAAACGGTTCGGTACGAATAAGTGTACCATTACACCCCTACTATACATATAAGAATAAACCATCTAAAACGCTTTGAATAATCATACTACTAAAACTAAATGTGATTTAAATGATGTTTGCGCTTTCACTTTGAGGAGTGCCTTTCCGGCAGCGCGTGCGCTTCAGATGATAAATGCAATCAATCACAGTTCTAATCGCAAGAAAGTGTGTCAAAATGACTCTTCTCAAACTGTAAATGGTTAGCTCATCCAAAAATGTAATTTGAACATCCGTGTTTACTGCAGTATGCGTGTCGTGAATCTGTTCATCAAATAAAGCCATTGTGTCTCTTCTGAAGACTTGGTTTTGGATTAGGCCACTCGATTGATTTTCACTGTCTTAATGGATCTTTTAAGTTTTAGAGGAATGGACTTTAAATGGAGGGACAGAAATATTTCATAACTTCATTTGTGTTTGGAAGTTAAACGAAAATCTTATAGGTTTGAAGCGACATCAGGATGAGTACATTTTAACATTTAATTTTTTTTTTGGGTGAATTATACCTTATAAATACAGCAAGCTGAGCCTTGGATAAAACTAACTCTATATCGTGAATCATTGTTTACATCAATGATAAATATCGTTGCATTTTTATGTTGCAATATCTCGATATAATGATGTAACGTTACATCCCCTATTACACTCGCAATCAGCTTTATTACACACTATATGAAAGGTAATATGTAATTTATTGAAGTAAAGCTTTAATCAAAGCTTCGATTGTCGTCTTCCCTATTGCGACGTATATCCGAGTGAAAAAGCTTCTCAAACAAGAAGAAATGTTGGGCGGGTCTTAAAGAATTAGTTCACTTTAAAAAGAAAATTTCCTGATCATTTTCTCATCCGAGATGTGTGTGTCTTTCTTTCTTCAGTTGAAAATAAAGGGGGGGTATCACACTCAGTTTCTGTCAATCTCATGTCAATCTTGAGTACCTATTGTAGTAGTATTGCATCCTTCATATCTCCGAAAAGTCTTTAGTTTTGTTATATTTATAAAAGAAAGATACGCTGTACAGAGTCTTTCCGAATAAAACGAGCAGATGAAGGTGTAATGTGTGGGCGGAGCTAAAGAATCATGAGCGCGCGCAACTATTGCGTTGTTTACTTGATGTGCACTTAAGCGCCAATAGCCAACAACACAGACATTTGAAGCAGTTTTACTCACCGCCTGCGGTTCCAATGCACGACCATGAACCTTTATCGTTGGGACCGCTCCTTCCTTAAGCAATAGACGACCTATAAATCCGGAGTTGAACTGGGCCTTGTTTATAAAACAATCGTCGCCGAAATGCAGGGTTCTTTGGGAAGCTGAACAGGGTTGTCTTGCCCTGACAACCAAAAACACACTTCTTTGGTGACATTGTTGATTTCTTGAAGTCCTGTGACCTGTGCAGCGCAGCCGACGACTTCCCTAAAGCCAAGCAAAGCGCTTTGATGGGCGTACTGCTTTCGCTCTCTCGCTTTGGTCGATGGGTGCGCGCACGCCCTTCCGGGAGAAGTGCCCGTACAAGGAAATTTCGCCCTTGTTGATGTCATGCAGACCCATACTCGAAAGAAACTTTCCGAAACTTGAGAAACCGGAAGGAGTATTTTGGGCACAGAAATACTCCATCAAACGTCCAACTTATTTTTGAAACTTTGTCCATGTTTAGCATGGGAATCCAAGTCTTTAACAGTGTAAAAAGCCTTTAAGTTTTTTTGAAGAAAACATTCCAGGATTTTTCTTCACATAATGTACTTCAATTGCAACCAATGGGTTGAAGGTCCAAATCAATGCAATTTCAAAGAGCTTCAAAGGGCTCTGCACAATCCCAGCTGAGGAACAGGGTCTTATCTAGCCAAACCATCGGTCATTTAAAAAAAAAAAAAAACATTTGTATACTTTTTAACCTAAATTGCTCACCTTGCCTTGCTCTGCTACGTGCCACGGATTGCGTAATCACGTCGGAAAGGTCACGCTAGACGTAGGCGTGATAACGCAATCCGCGATGTGTCGCAGAGCAGCGCAAGATGAGCAATTTAGGTTAAGTATATACATTTATTTATTTTTTTTAAGAAAATGACCGATGGTTTCACTAGATAAGACTATTCCTCGTCTGGGATCGTGCAGAGCCCTTAGAAGCCCTTCCTTTGGAACTCCATTGATTTGGACCTTTAACATTTTGGTTGCCATTGAAGTCCATTATATGGAGAAAAATCCTAAAGTTTTCTTCAAACTTAATTTCTTTTCCACTGAAGAAAGAAAGACATGAACATCTTGGATTCTTGGGGGTGATTAAATCCTTTACTCTCTTTTCTTAATCGTTTAAATTAGTGGTGACTTTTAAATGAGTACTCTGTGATGCCTAAATACGTTTAATTTGCAATCAGATTCTTGAGGAGCATGTTTGTTTGCTAGACCCCGAAAAGAAAGGACCAAAGGAAGTGAGGCACTGGGTGGTCGGTTGAAGGAGATGCTATTGTGACTGTAGCATGAAATCCTGAGGATGTGCTTCCCTTTACGTCCTCTACTGTGCAACCCGACCCCAGAGGTCTACCCTCCCCCAGACACGACTGCAAGCTCTTACATACTGTCAGTCCACTTATTTCTGCCCATCACGGCTACTGCGAGAGATTCTTCATATTACAGGACTCATGAAACTAGGTGAATGCCTTTTGTTGTAATTACTTCCCAGTGTAACATGCCAGTCTTTTGACCTTCACCCCTTTACAAATGAGAAATACCTGCAATGATTAATTGATAAAAATCAATAACGGGAATAGTCGACAAGTTTCATTATCAATTACTCCAGTCTTCATGCTGTGCACGCTTAACCATCGTCAGTGAGAACACATTTAATTAAAAAGCTTTTGCCTAGAAAAGTTATAGAAATGAATCAAATCTTAGTTATGGACATTTCCATGTTAGTATAATATTGTGTTCTGTTCAGCTGTTCAGTGCATGTGAGTTTAAAGTAGAGATGCACCGATGTATCGGCCAATAATCAATATCGGCTATTATAAAAGCTATTATTTTCACTATTGGCCATTGGCCACGAAATTCAAACAATAAATGCTGTTTTGACACTCCTAAATGTGACGTGACAGATCGCTGTAGCTGCCTCAGTTCAAGCAGCAGCGCGAGTCATCTAATCAATAATACAAGTTATATCTCATAAAACATGCATGAAAATCAAAAAAGATACAGTACAACCGCAGAAAGACGTCACTAAAACAGCTTGTAAACAATAGGTCACTTAACATTGTATTTAGCCTAACGTTACCTCAAGTCATCCGATGTTCAGTTTGTTAGTTAGCAATAAATAAAAGCTTACTTACTGTTAATTATACACTCACCTAAAGGATTATTAGGAACACCTGTTCAATTTCTCATTAATGCAATTATCTAATCAACCAATCACATGGCAGTTGCTTCAATGCATTTAGGGGTGTGGTCCTGGTCAAGACAATCTCCTGAATTCCAAACTGAATGTCAGAATGGGAAAGGTGATTTAAGCAATTTTGAGCGTGATGGGCTACAACAGCAGAAGACCCCACCGGGTACCACTCATCTCCACTACAAATAGGAAAAAGAGGCTACAATTTGCACGAGCTCACCAAAATTGGACAGTTGAAAACTGGAAAAATGTTGCCTGGTCTGATGAGTCTCGATTTCTGTTGAGACATTCAGATGGTAGAGTCAGAATTTGGCGTAAACAGAATGAGAACATGGATCCATCATGCCTTGTTACCACTGTGCAGGCTGGTGGTGGTGGTGTAATGGTGTGGGGGATGTTTTCTTGGCACACTTTAGGCCCCTTAGTGCCAATTGGGCATCGTTTAAATGCCACGGCCTACCTGAGCATTGTTTCTGACCATGTCCATCCCTTTATGAGACCACCATGTATCCATCCTCTGATGGCTACTTCCAGCAGGATAATGCACCATGTCACAAAGCTCGAATTATTTCAAATTGGTTTCTTGAACATGACAATGAGTTCACTGTACTAAAATGGCCCCCACAGTCACCAGATCTCAACCCAATAGAGCATCTTTGGGATGTGGTGGAACGGGAGCTTCGTGCCCTGGATGTGCATCCCACAAATCTCCATCAACTGCAAGATGCTATCCTATCAATATGGGCCAACATTTCTAAAGAATGCTTTCAGCACCTTGTTGAATCAATGCCACGTAGAATTAAGGCAGTTCTGAAGGCGAAAGGAGGTCAAGCACAGTATTAGTATGGTGTTCCTAATAATCCTTTAGGTGAGTGTATATGTTTGCTTGAATAAATTTGAAGACAAGTGCTTATGAAAAATACTTTGTGTACAAGCATTTCAGTTTTATTTGAGTGTAATTTTGTTGTTAATTGCAACCAATATTATTGTGTACCAAATTAGAGGGTTCTCTGTATAGTTTGCAGCATTATTTAGGAGAGGTTTCTTTTCCATAAGAAAAATCAAACTATCGGCATCGGCCGATATCATTCTGAATAATCGGATATCGGTATCGGCTGAGAAATGTAGTATCGGTGCATCTCTAGTTTAAAGCTATCATTATAGCTGTATGGCATACATATGCACGTGTGTGTGTGTGTGTGTGTGTTGACAATTAAAAACTTAAATTGTAACTTGTTTGTTGAAAATGATTATTGAAACCTATACACTTCTTTCTGATTGACATAGTCACTAAATGTATTTATTAACCTGCCTGGTGCCTTTAGCCAAAATCCTTTTTGTGACTCTATAAAATGATTACCAGTCCTTATCCAGTAATCCATTTATCCTCGAACGACTGCAAAGTCATGCATTTATTACTCAAGGTGTGTGAAACCTGAGTTTAATGTGGCTGGTTGGCATTCATCTGTGATTATATGATCCTGTTATGCTTTCAGTACAAATTAATTATCTTAAAAATGATGCATGTATGGGCTTTAATGCAGCTGGATTTGGAAAAATCCCAGTGAATCAGATTTCCCCCTGCTATAGTATAGAGCATCTCCCAGGCGCGCCTCAGTGGAGGTGGTGCTGTGTGTGTCTGCCTCCACTGGGCCACCTGCTGAGATCTCTGCTCATGCTTTATGGATGGGGGGGGTGGGGTGATGGAGGGGTGGAGAGTCTTGGCCTCCTCTTTGTGATTCTCACCTTCCTCCTGCACAGCATGTTTGGATGTTTAGTCTGGATTTAACGTTTGGTTCAGGATGGCGGTTTACGAGATAATATTAGTGCATTATTTAAGGCAGGCTGAATCAGTCTCTATTTGTTCTTCGCTGTAATGGTTTTTCTGTTGTTAGGAATCCTACTAATGCACAAACACAGCCCTGTATATGCAATAATGTAATCTATTTACATAACAGACTTTGTCGGTTTCCTTTATTTTCCCTAGAGATTCAGATCTTTCTTTGAGCTTAAACCCAGGTATGTCTGTTTGTGACCTTATGTTGTCTTCCAGGAGCACATTGTACCAGATAAATGAGATGCGGTTCATTCCTTGTCAGTAGGGATGGGTTTCGAGTACTCGAACGTGACAACGACGGTCAATCATTAAAACGATGATCGCCCTGACTTAAAAAAATATATTTGTCTATTTTTCTGATTGGTTATTTCGGCATTTTGGGCGGTAACTGAGGTCTGATTGGTTAGTTAGACAGCACGCCTTCCAGACCGGCGAAATAAAGTGAAACTGAAGCGCGCTGCAGTGATGCCTCGAATCATTGTGATCATGAAGTGCAAGATGTGCAGCGCCAATCTGTCATTTACATAGCATTATAATGAAAACAAGATTGTGATAGAATGTTGTAAATTCTCTGTGCTTTAGTTCCCCGTGTATCAGCTGTTAAAGGAAATCCCCAAAGACGAACGAACAAGTTCAGACAAGACTAGGGTGACATTTAAGGGATAATAATGTATATTCATTGTACACTTATTACACAGATTTTCTGTACCACATAAATAATTATAGGGACATATTGAATTGAGATTAATGTTTTAAATCTTACCCGTTTATAAATCCATTTTGTACAGTGTACAAAATGATCAACCAGACAAGAAGACCACAAGAAGTTATAGTAATAATTATAGTAGTATTAATAGTAAAGTCCTCTGATTTCATTTTCAATACAAAATCAAAAACGGAGACGCAAGACGCATTTGAATGAAATGAGAGCGCACGTCCGTTGTGATGCGGGGATGTGCGCTGTGTTATAATGCGTTGCTATTGACGACGGTCATAAGGAAGGAAATCCCACAGAACAGAATCTTGCTTAAAAAACTACATAGAGCTGCTTGTTTTGTTGATTTTCAAATATAAAGCTTGTTGAAATGTTTTCAGTGTGTGCATCAGTTCTTTTTGAACACTTTCCTCTCAATTGAACAAAACCGTGATAATATTGATAATCGTGATAATTTGGGTCACTATAATCGTGATATGAAATTTTCATACCGTTCCATCCCTAGTATACTGGAACTAAGGGGCCAAGCCCAACCCCTGAAAAACAACACCACACCATAATCCCCCCTCCACCAAACTTTACACTTGGCACAATGCAGTCAGGCAAGTACCGTTCTCTTGGCAACCGCCAAACCCAGACTCGTCCATCGGATTGCCAGACAGAGAAGCGTGATTGGTCATTTCAGAGACCATGTCTCCACTGCTCTAGAGTCCAGTGGCGGCGTGCTTTACCCCACTGCATCCCACGGTTTGCATTGCACTTGGTGATGTAAGTCTTGGATGCTGCTCGGCCATAGAAACCCATGAAGCTCTCTACGCACTGTTCTTGAGCTAATCTGAAGGCCACATGAAGTTTGGAGGTCTGTAGCTGTTGACTCTGCAGAAAGTTGGCGACTTCTGTGCACTGTGACCCTCAGCATGCGCTGACCCCGCTCTGATTATTATTTTTTTTTTTACGTGGCTTTTTGCTGTTGTTTCCAATTGCTTCCACTTTGTTATAATACCACTAACAGTTGGCCGTGGAATATTTAGTAGTGAGGAAATTTCACGAATGGACTTATTGCACAGGTGGCAACCTATCACGATACCACGCTTGAGTTCACTGAGCTCCTGAGAGCGACCCATTCTTTCACAAATGTTTGTAGAAGCGTCTGCATGATTGGAACACCTGAATTCAGTGATTTGGAGGGGTGTCCCAATACTTATGGCAATATAGTGTTTGTTCCCTCTACATATTATACCTTGACAATGTCGTTATCTCAACAAAATTATCTCGAGGTCCCAAATTAGTATCACGTTCCCACAAATTAATATCTCGTGGCCACGATAAAACGAACTGAACCAAACATGTCGCCCTCTCAGTCACCGTAATTCTGTCAAGAGCAGTGAGAGTCTTTTGGTGTTTTGTTGTTCGTCACTTTAAGAGCGAATGCACGGATCCAATATACTGTTACACGTGCGTTTTCTTTCTCAACTGTTCACGTTCACTTAAGACATAAACAACTGTGTTTACGAGGATACTGACAAAGACGGGCATTTTGACGCAAGTGTGTGTGTCTGTGTGTGTGTGTGTATTTGACTATTCAAGCCCAATACGGTCTTAACTAAAATGAAAATGCATTTCATCTAAACATACTAAAAGGACAAAAATGAGCACACTGTGCCTGTTCTCCTGGAGGATGGACACGGACATGCCCAGACATGATTCTCTGAGAGGTCGGCTTTCAGAACCATCGCTCCGCTCGTGCCAGCAGATGCTTATCTGTTCAGAGGACGTGTCACGCAGTATTCTGAGCACTCCTGCATTCGGCCAGATTAAATGACCTTTCAGGAGATCTGTGATGACAAATGAGCAGTATTGGAGCATCAGACTGAACAATAGACATTAAATGTAGGGCTCTCAGAAAACATTTCTTTCCCGTGAAGGTAAATGGAATATTCTCTAATGTAAGCTCAGGCGCACAGGCGGTGACGAGGGTGTTAGTGATGATTACTCATCTTCTGCTGTGCCACTCCAAAGTGATGGTGTGATCAGTTCTTTCTCTCTCTCTCTCTCTCTCTCTCCCTCTACCTACTCATGCCTGGGCATGCAGCTCTTATCAATGAGAGAAGTGACATCACTGGTCCAGAGATCACGGTCAATCCCATCTGTTCCGATTAGCGTGTTATGATTACAAACACAAGCCTTAATATTCAAACCCATTTGTAATGCTCTTATAGAGATCTGCTGAACGTCAGGGTTGGGCAGTGTGACAGTATACACTATGTAAATAGTGTCAGCTGACAGCCAGTAGTGATAATGCTGTACTGTGGTATATCTGTATATGTGCTTTAGGAAATATAAATAATTAAAAATCGTTGGAATGATAGTTTGCGTTTTTAAATTGTCACAGAATAACCTTTCCAGCATAGACTACTTTGTTGATTTTAATGAAACCAAATAAGTTTCCAAACTGTCACAGGTTTCCAAGTGTAAGAAAGAATGCAGATTATTTTATTATGGTTTCACACGGGACTTTATGCAGTCATATTTATGATGTATTACTCTTTTCTAGTCTTGTTATATAGTCTTTAAGACTCATTTCTTGCTTTGTTTTAGCATTTCTAACTCAAGTGCTCAAGCTCAAAGCTCAATCAAATTAAAGTCCCTTTCTTTTTTTTAAAGTATTGATGTCATTATATTATCTAATAAACTACTACATGGTTATCCAGTAAATAAAACATTTCAGGGTTGATTTGCTACCAAAAAGAAATCTATATCATGATATTTCGTCCATACACCAACTCCTAGTGCGGGATTTAGATCTATACTGTACTGTACACATTTTTGAGTAGGATTTGCGATATATTGATCAATAATTGATGCATACAATTTGATGTTTGTTAATTTATTAAACATTCATTTCATGCACTTTTATTTCCAGTCGGTCAGTTCCACCCCAATTTGTGATATTGTGACTCGTACTGCGCAGTTAGGAGAAAAGGTCTAATTGCAATAAATTAAACAATCCGTATTTGCTGTGCTCTGTTGTGCATAAATACGTAATTTACTGTAACGTGGAATTTGTCTTTTATTTTAATGAATAAGTAGGCCAATGCACTAAAATTAAATCCCGATATAGACTAGTGTTGTAAAATACACATCAAAAAACATTTCCTAGAAATGAGAAAAAATTTTTTTATTAAAAATGTTTTATGAATTCAATTAATTCGACATGCTTTTTGATTATTAAAATGTAATTAAATCATTAAAAAATAATTAAGAAAACATAAGAATTTGGGAAAAATAAAACCGATTTCACAGGGCCCTAATTTAGCCAAAATGTTGTGATTATTTTTTTTTTTTTTGATAATCAATTCAGCTATACATTTTTTTATAAAAAATAAAATAAGAAATATTACTTTTGGAAAATAAAAGTATTTAAGAAAAACAATATAACAATAATACATTTGATATTACAACTTACAAAATGTATGAATTACTTGAAATTTAATATTTACCAATATTTATGGCTGCCTTAATTTCTTATTTTTCCAAATGTTAAATAACATTGTGTATACGTCGCAACAATGGCCGTTACATTTGGTTCAAACACATAAATAACAAGATACAAAATATAGTCAAATATTCTGATAAAAATGTAAAGATTTTATCTATTACCCAGCTGTAATGTTGAGTTATAGTTTGATTGGAGCAGCGCTTTGTAATTTTCTCTGAATGCATTTTTTTATTTGCTGCTTAAAGTCAACAGATTACACAAAAAAAATTATTCTGTTTGCACTAGAGATCATCCCTTTTTAATCCGATCCGCCCAGGTACAAAAGAGAGGGAAATCTTTCATGTGGGTACACATTCATGGACATCACAGCAGTTCAGCTCATGTTACAGCGACTAGGCTGACAGACAGGAAGAACAAATATCACAGAAAAGATTCCTGTCACACAATGTTGGTTTGCTGTAGTTGCATTTCAGACGAGAGGTTTTGTGGCCTCTCTGCTTTAGATTTTGCGTTTGATCCCGATGGCGCCACATTGTTTTTGACACCGCCCCCTGTCTTCTCAGCGCATCAGGGTTGGCCGAAGGCAGCTGACAGGAAGTCTGAGCTGTGGCCAGGCGTATCCCACGCACAGGCAGAAAAAAGGAGCTGATAATACCACCTGCCCATAGTCGTATACGCACTCTTCCCTTCAACCTGTTCACCAGTCGTACCTCGTCCTCCCGTCTCTTGCTTTTCTGCTGATGTTTGTGCACGAGCACTCCCAGCAAAGTGGGCAATTTGTTCATCTCGCTGTCCTGACTGATGCGTGTTGCGGAGGAGTGGAGCTGTTGAGGGCAGGATGTTCTGGTGGGAGGTAGAGTTCCTCCATCTCTCCATCCTCAAGCACAGCTTTGTGAATGACATAACGCCCATGGCACTTATGTAATCCACGTCCATCCTCTCAGTTTTTATCGGTCTCCTCTCAGTCTCTGTTTTTCAGGCTAGATGGATGCCTAGGGATTTGTGAACTTAAACGCTTTTCTTGCATCATCTGCAGGCCACTTAAATGTGAAAGAAACACCGAAGTTTTATTAGTGAAACCCAGCGTCCTTTACAAAGATGGTTCCAATGATGTTATCAGCCTGATGTTATTCGCCTAAATTCAGTTGCTCTTTATTTTTAGATAATATGAAGAAGATAATCAGCACTCAAATAACAAATTGTATGCAAACATGTAAACTTCACATAAGGCAGTTTTTGCATTTAACTTTTAAATCTAATTACAAAGTTATGTTTTTACTCCAATTTGTTGTCATTTTCATAAGAGATTTATTTAAACATGCATTAAATCAAGACATCACTGACAGGTCAAGTAAAATATAATTAATATATAGTGCATATAATTACCTTGCCTGATTGTAATGCTTCATGACATTGTTTACAAGCTGTTTTACTGACATCTTTCCACCGTTGAAACATTGAGCGATTACACGAGATATGATATATTTCAGCATACCTTCAGATGTTCATTCATGTTTGTTCTGTACCTGAGGAAGAGTTGTTTACTCGCCCTGCCGCTTGAACTGAGGCGCCTATACAGCAGTCTCTCACACGCCACATTAAAGAACATTCAATTATTATTTAATTTATTATTAATAAATCATATAATTTGTTATTTGAGTTACATGATAAAATGGACATAATTTGAAAGATAACGCTGTTTCTTGTCGAAAGTAACGAAACGTGGAGCATATTGCGATTTATTGGTGTTTATTGGTGGTTAGGCTACAACGCTGTATTCGTCATGTTAACATAAGACACGTACTGAGAATTTGCGGTCCAAATATATGTACCGTCACACCCCTAAATACTATTTAATCAAATGTCAAAGAAGAAAATTTGGTTTTGTGTCAGTGAGGTCAAGCTCAGCAATGGTCCAGGGCTGGGCCGGGGGGTGTTCGGTATGCCATAAGAGTATCACAGTACGTACTGTGGGTGGTGTATCATGGTTTTTCGGTTCATTTTGAATATCGTTACAACCATAATGGTATTTGCGAGATTTATGGCGCTTCCAAGAATGGTATTATCATAGTTAGGGATGGGCGATATCTTATCGTTTGCGATATACCGGTAAAAATTCTCCCCACGATAAGAATTAGTCTTCCCGCGATAATGACGATAAAGACTAGTTGATGATGCGACCCATTCGCAGCTCTCGTGCAGAGCGAAAACAACTATGGCGGAAGCTGCGGAGGAGAGTATCGCTAAACGAAGAGCTACCTCTACAATCTGGAACCTGTACACACGGATATATTTTCACTCGCTGAGCGCTTGAGAGATTCGCTCTGCGTCAAGTGATCCGTAAAGCACACTATTTCAGTTTATCTCAATGAATGCAGTGTATTTGACGCACAGTAAACACTAGTGTGAGGCGCGCGACTGAGAGCGCTCCTTGTTTCACACACACTCAGAAAGCGAGAGAGTCTTATACCACGCGGAATTGACATGCTACATGTAAACAATATTCTTTGTTGTATTTCCTGTAAAATAACGACGTTCATTTGGAATTATTTAGCCTTTATGAACAAGAAGAAACTAAAGCACAAACGGCAATCTCATTGGCTGGCGATCACCTATTACTGCCCCAGTTTTGATTTCAGCAAATCAGTTCGAGCGAACACAGACAACGTGATTAATATTCATGAACCCAGAAGCTCGTCAATCCTTAGTGCGGTTTATACTGTTATTAGTTATAGAATTCGTAGTATTATCTTATCAGTATTGGTTTTTTTACAGAAACACTGATTGACCAACAATGTCTTAAGCTCCACCAAAAGTCCTAAATTCAGTTAAAAAGACACGTTTTCATTCGCACATGATTACCAAGTTTTAGTTTAAATTACTTTTATCATTAAATGTATTATTTGCATTTTTTTTTTTTTGTAATCTGAAGACATGGTTGGGGTTTTACTTTTGCTGTTTGCACCATGAGAATATGAATAAATACAGAATCTGTGTTTACATTTCAAACTTGTCATTGACTTGAATTATTATTGTTTGTATTGTGTGATGTTTTCCAGCACAGTTGCACTATTTAAACATTATGTGCACTTTTACAGAAGAAAAGTATATCTGCAATTTTTCCATTTCTGAAAAGGCTGGTGTTTGGATATTTACTGTTTTTTTTTTAATTTTTTTTATTATTTTATGTAATTTGTTTATTATAGGAGCCTATTGATGATGGGTATGTTTTACTTTAGATCATTGTTTGTTTCTGAGGCTCTCAAGAATGCATGCAGCTCTCACTTGTAGCCAAAAACATGGGGAATGGTACTACATTTATATCGTCATTTGATATCATTATCGCAATAAATACCATAATACCATATCGCCCATCCCTAATCATAGTACATACTCAAAAACAATGGTAATACTTTGGTACTTTTTAGTAGAAGATGACTCCTCAATATTAATCGCTATCTTTAATAACGATGACCCTTACTCCTGACTTCCTTTTGAAAATACTTCCTTATGAACCATTAATGTTTAACAGCTTCTTGTACATCATAATTTCCCATCATGTTGGCAGAACACCGCCAAACGAAGGTCACACTCCTGTCTCTTCCTCTAGAAAGAACAGTAGAGTTCTCTTTTGTGTGTGGTTAATGTGTAGCTGTGTCGTGTTGAACTCTGATACTCCTCCGGGCAGCCTTGGCGTCGGGACTTGAATCTCTGAGTTTGGCTGGGAATGAGTTGGCTACTGATCAACCAGATCAGGCATGGTAAATCCTGGACTCGTCCAGTCTTCGTCTTTGATTCTCCGGCTGAACTGGGGTTTAAGTGTGCAGCGTGGCAGAAGTGAGCTGCGTCAGTGTAGCTTGGTGTATGTAAACTGGAGGCAGTTGAGTCGCATGGTTTCTTTTCTCCAGTCAGACATCCGTGTTTGAGCGGGCGTAGGTGGCCACTCTCTCAAACAGGCTGCTGGCAGATGGCGTTTTATTGGAGCACTGAGGACTCCAAAGTGAGACTGACTGGGAGAACTGCACTTGGTTCATGGCCTCCATGGAAGCTTTTTTTTTTTCTGCAATGAATGCAACACACAATTCCCATTAAAATAAATGGATTTGAGTTGTTTTGGCTTTGGTGTGATGGCAAGCTTTGCACTGATACTAAATTGATACCATAACCAACCAAATAAACTGCCTTAAATGACTAAGAAAGTGTAGGTTTCATGGGTCCACTTGGATTCGAGGTCCGACCTGAGACTAGGAATGCATGTTCAGATATATGTTCATTTTTAATGTTATCATTATCGGCCCAATAAGAAAATTTGGCCGATATATTAAAGCTGATAATTATTTCCTTCAGCTGAGACACTGTTCGCCATGATGGTTTTGAATGGCTTGAAATATGATTTAAATCACTTCAAAAAAAGAAAATACAGTTGCAAGCGCAAGTCTGTCATATAGGCTACAGAGAACATTAGGATTGTGTGCTTGGGACATGGATTTTAATGGGAAGACTTTTTTTTCTTTTTTGTAATCATGCTCTCAAAAATTATATTAAAATCTGGATTTAGATTTATCAGCCAATATATCTGTTATCAGCTTTCAAATATATATTGGCATCAGCCAAAATGTTCATATTAGTGCATCCCTACCCGAGACCCAAGTTGCTCGGACATGGGTCGCGTTTGGCTAATTTAAAATAAATGTATGTCTTTTTCAGAATGGATCCAAGAAGACCCGAATTCTTTTAAACTATGTCGGGCATTTAACAAAATGTTTATTATTTAAAACATTTCTGACAACATTATTATTTCACTTTTTTCAAGTTCTCTCTGAATCCGCACTTCTACGTGTGATGGACTCTATGCACTTTGCGAATGACAGCCAATTCATATTCTGTGGAAATCTTTGGAAGTGGATTCCATGCAGCAATAATCACTTTGACCATTTTTCAAATTACTTTTTATGACTAATGCAACTTTTTTTTTCCTCTTTCATATTTCATTATATAATATGCCACTTTTTGAGAGATGCATTACATTTCTATATGTATTACTATATGAATTTCCTCCCACTCTTTGAATTCCCACTCACACAAGTTCCCGCAGCATCTAGCAGTGGAGTGCTGATAGAAAGCTTGTGAAAGTGTTAATCAGCGATGATAGAAACCAACAACCGAATATGTGTTATGTGCAGTCTGAACACAAGATGAGTCATCGGCAGGCCAACAGTGCACTCTATTCTCAGGGGTGTTACACCACCACCACACAATGAGCAGTGTAGGCTTTGCCTACAACTACCCACATCACCCTCAGAAGATGCACACGGTTCAGAGACACGTGCATGTGTTTTGGCTATTAATTATTGCGTTTTATAGCAGACTTGGGGTTTGGCCACTTTAAGGTACGGTCACAACACGAAATCCAGTCATTGCAATAGGAATCCATTCAATGGATGGGAGGGAATAGTTCCCAATGCAGATTTAGCTCATGTTCAAGTTGGTCACGTGAATTTTCTGCTTGGTTCTGTGTGAGCTATGCTTCATGTATCACTACACTATTGACAACAGACACTGGACCAGTTTTTGCACTCAGTTTTGCTGATGTTTCGCTAATTTTGTTAATGCTGGTTTCTTAGCATAATCGTGTGGGATCAAAAGTGTTCAAAGTGAC
Organism: Rhinogobio ventralis; assembly: GCA_039654625.1. Taxonomy (NCBI): domain Eukaryota; kingdom Metazoa; phylum Chordata; class Actinopteri; order Cypriniformes; family Gobionidae; genus Rhinogobio; species Rhinogobio ventralis. The sequence goes on along the minus strand of CM077193.1, from coordinate 3,862,172 downwards.
TTGAGGCAACGCCAGTTTCATTTACATATTCATCCATTTTCATAGTTCTCAGTGCGACTATGCAGTTGATGCAGAAATACGTTACTTTAAAAGGGTCCAATAATGCCCCTTTTTACAAGATGTAAAATAAGTCTCTGAGTGTGTATGTGAAGTTTAGCTCAAAATACCCCACAGATCATATTTTATAGCATGTTAAAATTGTCACTTTTTGAGAGACGCCCCATTTTTGTGTCCCTTTAAATGCAAATGAGCTGGTGATCCCGGCCCCCTTTCTAGAAGAGGGCGGAGCTTCAAGAGCTCATGGTAGCAGCTCCGATTACCTCACGCAGACACACTGAAAATGTCTGAAACTGTTCAGCCTTTTATGTTCAAACTGGAGTCGGACAATGATGGAGAGACTCAAGAAGTGACAACATGTGGAATGAGACAGGACGTTTCTGAATGGATGGTTGATGAATTTATGTAGCTGATGTGGCGTTAACTATCTTCAAGTCATTGATTAGCATATTCTGTCATGATGATCTATAAATCGCTCGTGTGGGAACTGTTGTAAGATGCACAGAGCCAGAGAATATCTGCTGTTTAGTTTAGTTTAATTACAGTTATAACGTACTTAGGTTGTCATCTTGCTTTTATGACATGCTATTGCATTTGTTTCGTACTGTATTGAAATAAATGTGAAAGACGGATGTGACAGCTTGAGCGACTCCCAAATGTGCTCTACTACAACAACTCTTCCTCTTCTCAACATGGCCTTTGTTGCGTGTTTCCGGGGGCGGGGAGTACAGAAAGAGTACAGAATCTCTAGATCAAACACAGACAAAAAAGGAGTTGAAATGAGCGATAAAAGCATTGCTTATGCACGTTGTAGTTTTTGGAAAAAAAAGTTTTCTCAGCTTTTTGTTCAAATGTTGCTTTTTATGAAACTTACCCACATTCAAAAAACAATGCATGAAGCTACAATAAAAACAATTTGTTGTTTAAAAGCAGAGGCTGTGTTCTTTCTTTTGAATATTGCATGTTCAACAAATTCTGGGTGCCATGAAATTTTTGTGAAATTGATCAAAAACGCTGGTGGTGAAAAGGTTAAAGACAGAATGTCATAACTAGTGTAATTAATGCTCTGTGTTGTGTTTTTTATAGTAGAGGGTCTGCCTCAGGTCTACTATTTCGGGCCCTGTGGGAAATACAATGCCATGGTTCTGGAGCTGCTCGGCCCCAGTCTTGAGGATCTCTTTGACCTGTGTGACCGAACGTTCTCCCTCAAGACCGTCCTGATGATCGCCATTCAGCTGGTGAGTGTGTCAACTGGGTGAAAAGTGCATGCATACAGTCGTTCTGATGCTTTGCAGTGTAAGTGTGTAATTGGCATCCTTTGCTCAATTCCTCAGATTTCCCGCATGGAGTATGTGCATTCGAAAAACCTCATCTATAGGGACGTGAAGCCAGAGAACTTTCTCATCGGTCGGCAAGGAAACAAGAAGGAGCACATCATTCACATCATAGACTTTGGCCTTGCGAAAGAATACATTGACCCAGAAACCAAAAAACACATTCCTTACCGGGAGCACAAGAGCCTTACGGGCACAGCTCGATACATGTCTATTAATACACACTTAGGGAAAGGTAAGTGTTAGATACCTCCCTAGTCTGCTCCTAAAGTGTACTAAACATTAAATGTCACGCTTTGTGTGGCTTCTTGATTGGCTGTTTAATAGGGTTGGGGATCATGAACCAGTTCTTTTACAGAACATGATTTTCATGTTTTGGTTCTTTTGATGTTGCGTTAAATCTATAGCATCTCAGTCTAGGGCTGACACGATTCCTCAATTACATTTGAGTACTCGATTTAAAAAAATCCTCGATTGCAATTTACTCGTGTCGAGTAACCGGCAAAATACCGGAAGTGGCGCATTCCACAGACTAGAATCCATGAACTGCATTATTAGACCGTTTTCTAAGGATGCACAATGTATTTTTAAAAAACATACTACAGCATAGATAGTTATTGGGTGCTTTAATTATTTACATGCAGGCGTCTCAGAGCAGCTCCGTTCACAGATGCACATGAACTGTTATCATTTACATGCGTGGAGCGTCTCAAACACCATCTCTGAATATGGTAACGCAATGTGCTCCATTTCATCAGATTTGCAAGGTAAATCTTTATAAACCTACGCCAACACAGGAGAATACATCAATATGCGTTTCAAACTGTTCATTGCGATATCAAAATAAGTCTAAACACATGTTCTTATTCAGGAAATTACAGTGGCTGTTGCATTTCTATTTTAAATAAATTGCCAAATATTAAAGATTAAGTTAACATTTGAATTAAATGACGTTTGGCCAATATTAAACCAGGATTTGGTCTAATGTAAAGTGTATGGTCTCTGCAGGCATGTGTTATAATACATAATGTACACAAGTTGATTGTTTTTAACAGTGCTTTTCTATAAAACTATAATGATTACTTGATTTTAATACTTTATTTGAAACAATTATTATTGCGTCATTGTTATTATATATGTATTTTGTCATTTTAAAGGCTATTGTTTACTTGGGTCTATTATCCGATTGCTCGATTAATCGTCAAAATAATCGACGATTGCCAAAATAATCATTAGTGACAGCCCTATCTCGGTCAGATGATGCCGAGTTGTGAGTGTGCTGTCTAAACTGAATGTGATGAGAAAGGGAAAATGGGTGACCTGAGATAATACAGTGGGGGAAAAAATCACATAATCACATTGGTTATGCTGTCCTCAGTTTGATGAAATTTAGGGTCATATGGTCATAAGGGTCATCTTAAATAGGGTTGGGTACCGTTCGCATACCCAGCGGTACCTTTTTTCGGTACTTTGGGGATGCATCAATAAATGTAAAGAAACAGTGAGTCATTTATAGAAGTGTTATTGACATTATGCCAGAGCTGCCCGCTGTCTGCCATTGTCTGTGATGTTTGTTTACTGTAATATTTACCTGTAAATAGTAGGCTACTAGCTACTTAATTAACTGAATTCATAAACAACCATATTATTCTTTTTATTTTTTATTTTATTTAATTTCTATGAAAAGATTTCCCACAAATTCTGTTGTGTATTTTCTGGTAATCAGATGAAGACATAAAACATTAATTTAATTTTATCTTTTAATTTAATTAAACTTTTCTGTCAAACAAAGTGCTGCACAACTCAGCTTCATACTGTTAAAATTAAAACATGGAAGAAAAAAAAATATTTTATTACTTAAAAAAGAAAGCTTTTATAATTTATTATTACATTAGTGTTAGTATTATTATTACATTGAGACATATCTAAATTCTACTGTACAACAGTAATGTATTTGTCAAGTTAAACCAAACTTTTATTTTGACGGGTGGACGTGAAGACCTTGAGTTTCTGTGTGTTTGATATGATGATAATTTTTCTCAAATGAAATGGTAAAATGCTGATGAAGTGACTCTCAGAGCGGCTCTGGAGATGAAGTTCATGCATTCATGTCCTCGTATGATACGGCAGAGATGGAAAAACTCGACCGTCACGCACAATTCAGTGTGTATCGTGTGTGAGGTAAATTAAACCGCGCATCTGCGCCATTCATTCACAGAGACATGCAGGATTCGGATTTAAATAGTCTTTTTGCGGTTTAATATTCACAGACACAAGTCTGTATCACCAGATGCGTTCTCAGGTACCAAAATTTGGTACTGATTGGTTTAAATGTGAATCGGTACACTGTAGTATTCGGTCGGTGCCCTTAAAAGTACAGCGTTCGGTACCCAACCCTAGTCTTAAATTTGGGGATAGAAATAAAGGAATCGCGATACAACCTAATGTGATTAAATCATAGACATTTGAAGTTTATTAAATTATTAAATATGAGCACTGCATGTTTCAAAGTAGCAACACAGTGCAGTTGCCCGTTCTACAGGCTGAAATGTATTTGTTACCCTCGCTTCACAACAAATCCTTTAAATGTAATGTTTTTTAGAATGGGAATGAAAAATTTAAGTGTGTGTATATATAAGAAACTAATTATAGTGGCATTCATCAACATTTATATTCTGTTCACAAACCACTCATTCGGCACAAATCCAAATGTGTGCTTTTCACTTTTTGCATGCTTTGTTAATTGCATTATAGATGCAATAGATTGCTTTGCAACTTCATTATTTTGTACATAATTTACCTTTTTTTTTTTTCTTGCAGAGCAAAGTCGGAGGGATGACCTTGAGGCCTTGGGTCACATGTTCATGTATTTCCTCCGGGGTAGTCTCCCTTGGCAGGGACTCAAAGTATGTTGAACCAGTGTGTTAACGCCATTAAAACTGTTACTAATTTTGTTCTGGAAAATGAGCTGTTGTTGTTTTGTGCTTTGCAGGCTGACACACTAAAGGAACGCTACCAGAAGATTGGGGACACAAAGCGAAACACTCCCATTGAAGTTCTCTGTGAGAACTTTCCCGGTGAGACCCCCTTAAACGACATCATGTGCTTCACTTGGAGCAGCTAATCTTAAATTCAACATGAAATTAAAATTGACCACTTTTTCTTTCTTAATACATGTTTCTGGTCTTGTGCACATTATTCTAAAGGAAACATAGTGTTTGTCTTTTGTAATCTTTCATCAAAATGTAATAACTGTTTCTGCTGACATGTGGACAATGGTACATTACAGAAGTAAAATGGGTTGTTGAAAGTTGGCTTTAATGTGCCCGTATTATGCTATTTTAAAGGTTGCTCATTCTGTTTTGGAGGTCTCCTACAACAGGTCTTCATGCGTTCAAGGTCAAAACACGTACATTTTCTCATAATAAGCATTGCAGCATCACCTTCAGACACCCATAGTGTCTGAAATGGTTCAATAAAGATTCAATCTCTCTAAACCCCTCCTTTAGACCAATGTGATTGGTCAGATGGCCCAGTCTGTTGTGATTGGCCTACTCTGCTCTGATTAGTCAGATGGCCCAGTCTGTTGTGATTGGTCTACTCTGCTCTGATTGGTCAGATGGCCCAGTCTGTTGTGATTGGTCTACTCTGCTCTGATTGGTCCGATGGCCCAGTCTGTTGTGATTGGTCTACTCTGCTCTGATTGGTCCGATGGCCCAGTCTGTTGTGATTGGTCTATTCTGCTCTGATTGGTCCGATGGCCCAGTCTGTTGTGATTGGTCTACTCTGCTCTGATTGGTCAGATGGCCCAGTCTGTTGTGATTGGTCTACTTTGCTCTGATTGGTCAGATGATCCAGTCTGTTGTGATTGGTCTAATCTGCTCTGATTGGTCCGATGGCCCAGTCTGTTGTGATTGCTCTATTCTGCTCTGATGATCCAGTCTGTTGTGATTAATCTACTCTGCTCTGTATTCCGTATCAATTCCATCTTGAGTCCTAATCCTCCAGAAGTGCATGGCAAGTGTATTTCCAGTCTCAGCTTTAACTACAGTGTTTGAGGGCAGGGCAAAGTAGATGTTGTTTGCGGACAGCCAATGAAGACCATAGGCTGGCATGATGCAAATTTGTTACAAAACTATGTAGGTTTAAGCAGGAAATAAGACTGGAATGACAACTCGTTTCAGGCATTTCAGAATCGGTTCTTTCTTTTGGGAGACAATAACCCCATTTATCTGCACTTTGATCTTTAAAACTTTGCAGACCCTTTACATTCACAAACAGCTTTATTACACACTGCATGAAAAGTAGTGCCTGAAAAAAAGCATTATGGGGCACTTTAAGACCAGACTTTCCTTTTCTCTCATTTATTCGGATTATTGTCATTGTGATGTTGTCTTCATTTGTGCTTTCAGAGGAGATGGCCACCTATCTGCGCTATGTCCGGCGACTGGATTTCTTTGAGAAGCCAGATTACGAATACTTGCGGACCTTGTTTACGGAGTTGTTTGAACGAAAAGGATATACCTTTGATTACTCTTATGATTGGGTTGGCAGACAGATTGTGAGTCAACATGTTGTCTTTATAATTATAGTGGCATTCATCAACATTTATATTCTAAAATGAATTTCTACATTCCACTCACACTAGCTCTGTTCCTCCCTACATAGGTAGCTATTTTCTAAGGCAACTTCATACCAAAATTGTAACCTAATTTGAATAAACTTTTTATATGGGTAGTGACTTTGCAAACCCCACATAGTGCCTTCAATTGACTGATATATTATATTATAGTTGACTGATATATTTACTGGGACACAGAGCTAGTTAATCTTTGGCCTTAAAACTGATGTTGTGTGTCTTTCTCAGCCCACTCCAGTGGGGTCGGTCCACGTGGACTCAGGGGCGTCTGCGGTCACGCGTGAGAGCCATGCACACAGAGACAGACCCTCCCAGCACCAGCCCTTAAGGAATCAGGTAAACTTCCACTGTTCATTAAGGAAGCATAAGATTGGCGAACCTGGTCTTTAATTACAGAAAGAGATAAAGCACTATGTTCAAGTTTTAGTCCATTTAGTAAGGGTGGATAATATTTCCCCTGAACCAAATGGGTGAATCTCACAAATCAAGTCTGGGTCATTTTTCACCTCAAATTTATTTAGCTTATTTGTAGAATCATTTTAAGATATTTTTTTTTTGTTACACTTTATTTTAAGTTGATGTAGCTGTACCATTGTACTTACTCACTCAAATAAGTACTGAGTAATATTAATTAACTACAGTACTGTGCAAAAGTCTTAGGCACGTTGGTATTTTCACACGAAAAAATATTTTAAGCCAGTTATTTATATCTTTTACTGTAGTGTGTCAGTAGGAAATATCAGTTTACATTTCCAAACATTCATTTTGCAATTAATTGTAGTAATCCAATTGTTTTTTTTATGCACAAGAAGTCTGATCGCAGCCGGTCTGATCTGATCTCACCATCATCGAGTCTGTCTGTGATTACATGAAGAAACAGAAAAAACTGAGACGGACTAAATCCAGAAGAACTGAGGCAACGTCTCCCAGACACTTGAGGAAACCTTCCTGCAAAACTACAGTACTGGGAAAAGTTTAGGCACTTGTCAGAATGCTTTAAAGTGAGAATGCTGTCAAAAATAATAACATAAATAGCTTTTATTTATGAATTAACTTCTATTAACTAAATCAAATGGATATTTGGGGTAACCACCCATTGCGTTTAAAACGGCTTTTGTCACCTGCATCTGTTCCTACACCTATTCATGGAGTTTTGCAGGAAGGTTTCCTCAAGTGTCTGGGAGACGTTTCCTCAGTTCTTCTGGATTTAGTCTGTCTCAGTTTTTTATCACAGACTCAATGAAGATGAGATCAGATCTCCATGTGGAGCATAGAGACTATTGTCAGACTCTTTATGCATACAAAAATCTCACTGGATTATTAAAATTAATGGCAATTAATTTATAAATCTAAACTGATGTTTCCTACTGACACACTACAGCAAAATATATAAATAACTGGCTTAAACCCACTTTTTGTGTGTAAAAATACTAGCGACTTTTGCACAGTACTGTACATGTACTTACTATAGAGTTAGGGTTAGTAATTATGCATACTGTTGTTACTATAGTAAGTACATGTATTAACTTGTAATTGTCACCTTAATAAAGTGTTACTTTTGTGTTGATTTATTTTTTTTGACAATTAAACACCCCCACATTCTCATGGCTGTATTGCAAATAAAGACATAATACTGTTCAAGGTTTAAATCTAATGTAATGCTTTTATTCAGCAAGTATGCATTAAATTGTTCAAAAGTAACAGTAAACCATTTTACATCATTACAACAACAAAAAATTCAATTTGAAATATGCATCACTTTGCATTTTAATGCAAAGTATATGACAGTATTGAGAATCACCAATGAGAATAGCAGAAATGACCAAAAAAATATCGGAATGCATTACAATAATAGGAAATAGGAATAGGAAAGGGTGCTTACTTGACATAACATCACCACAATGCAAACTAAAATTATCTGGTTTTGCAGTGAAATAATGGCCTAGACATGTGTTCGTGAGATCTGCTCAAGCATTATCATTAGAGCTGGTGGAGGTGGGGTTGCACATGAAGTTTAAAACCAAAATCATTAGAGCCGTCCACTCAGCAGCCGGCTGATGCAGCATGCACTGCTTTAGCATTTCATGGCTCAGAGTGCATGCTGGGAATAGAAGCTCCTAAAACTATACAGTCACGTGTATGTCACTGGATACTATTTTCTTTTTTTTTTATATTGATTCATTTGCCAGTTTCTGTTAATTGCTTATTCTGCCTCTTACATCTGCAAGAGCAAATCAGCTTTGCACATCTCACAAACTTGCCCTGCGTCAAACTCATCTTGCTGAAGCAAACGTTTCATTTTGACTCAAATTAGTGCTTACAGTTCAAGGTTGAAAGATTTGAGTCATCCAAAAATTATGCTTTTCCTGTTTGTTCAATGAAAGTAAAAAGTAAAAGTGAAAAGTATTGTTCATATGGTTTTGCATTGACAGGTTGAGGGTGAATTGATGACTTTTTTTTTTTTAAGACATCTTGACATACATTTAAGTGTAGGTCTTTATTCCTATGGTTCATGTGAGGAGGAGTGCAAATATATTTAGAAATCGTTGGCTGAAAGACACAAGCGTCCTGTAAACTGCCTTGTCATCAGTTTGATGAAGGTTCTGGTGTTTAACGAGTCTTTTTATAGGGCGCCGCAACCCTGATTGGGGCACATCAATACCTGTTCACAGGAGCACACGTTTTCACCACAAAAGGCTTTATTACATTTTAAACAATGCATTCCTATTGACTTGCCAATAACATGTAGGGTACGATGGGGCTAAAGGTGCGCATTTGATATTATTCACCTTTAAACCACTAGATGGCACAAACTCGCCGTAGCACTTTCCTAAACATCCGTATTTCACTACGCACATGGAAATTTGGCTGATCCTTGACACAATCGTGGGAAGCAACGCAAAGTTTGTTAATTTGACCATATTAATGTTATAGTTAGTGCTGTCAATCGATAAAAAAAAAATACTAATCACATTTTTTCTGTACTTAATCACGATTAATCAGAGTTTTTAATATTTTTATATTGTAACAATTTCACAGTTACTCTCCAAATTAATGTAGAAACAACTTAAATATTTGTTGTAATGGCATCTTTTTGTGAATGAAGGCCAATATCACCGATACTAATACTGCTGCTGATGGCTGTATTAAATTAGTCATTAATGATAGACATTCAACATTACAGTATAATTGAAAGCTATATCAATTTCAACACTTATTCCATATTGCACAGCCCTAATTTTAATCCACAAATCTTACATATTGTGCCTTTTAAGGCGTGCCTTTAGCCCCTCTGTACACTACTTTTTTTGGTCATGTGTCCAGAACCAGTGTTCCAGTTGGACATAGGACTCTATTTATATATAATTTAAATATCTCATTTCATTCTTAACATATTTCAAGTTCTATGTCTATCATCCAGTGCACAATAAAAATCAGGATTTTTTTTTTTATGACTCTAACTAATCTCCGCTTAAACTGGATGTAACTCATTATCACTCACCACAAAGCACATCACAATTTCAGAAATTGGATTTTGGATTGTTGTTTGTCCTTGTTTCATGTCTGACTCTGAATTTGTTGAGCTCTCTGTCAATGTCTTGTCTAGTTAAATGGCAGAATGAGCCAGCAGTTTGAATTTAATGTAATATGCACCTGTAGATAGTTTTCTTAAGTATTAAATTCATGCTGTCAGATATTCCTATCTGATCTCCGTGTTGGAATGTCCGATTTGCTACACGTAGTGTCCACTTGGCATTCAGCAGCTTGGAGAAAGTTTTCTTGTGTCTTCTGTTTTGATGTCTCCTTGTGTTTATTTTGTGGTGTTTGCTTCTTGGTTTGATTGGACGATTGTGTCCACAGTCACTAATGCCATTTCCTGGCTTTGACTGGCTCTTTTTTGTTTCTGTTGATTTCCTTTCCTTCATTGTGCTGCATGCCACCTGGCCTCACTCCGCCCGCCTGCTCTCGCTCACTCACCACACCTCCCCCTGTCCTGCGCCTCCTCCCGCACCTCCTCCATCCGCGCAGACGGCCATCTCCGACCGCAGAGGAGCATGGGAGGTGCAGCCCAACCGCCAGACAAACTCCTACCTGACCTCGCACCTGGCAGCGGACAGGCACGGGGGCTCAGTGCAGGTACAGCTTCACCCCTCGCTCCACTCCTCCTCCTGTGTGCGCTCATGTCTGGCCATCTGCAGCAGCGCCCCACCTGCTCTCACACCTGACTACAACACTTCCTCTATGGGTTCCCCTCTTCACCTACTCTTGTACTTGTAGAAATGCTGCGTTTCATTCAAAGTTGGACATGGGATATTCCTCCTATCTCTGAATTCCAAACGCATAACATTCCAATGTCCAAGTTGGAAGAGCGTCAAGTGGCATTCTATTGGAATTTTCCAAGTAGGAGTTTGCAAATGTGGCGCTTTCTTGTTCTGTCACTTTTGCAAGTAGGAGGATGTAAATTCCAACTTTCTGAATTGAATGAAACGCAGCATACGGTGTGACTCAGAGACTAAGACTTATCAGGGAAATGTGTTGTATGTTGTGTTACTTTGGTACAGATGTTATTAGGAAATAGTATCGCCAACACAGTGTCACAATAGAGTTCAACAGTCGTGTTCCTGAAGTAAAAACTGAACTCCATTCATTTTCTCCATAGGAATATTGGTTTTTAACGATAACTTGTAAACCTTTAATAGGGTCCTCTGAAATCCGTTTTATTTTTTCCCAAAATTCCATTTTTTTTTTACTCCCATTTTAATGGTTACATTTTATTTTTAGTAATCAAAAAGCATGTCATCTTAATTTTAAATTTAAATATATTTTGTTAAATTGTATAACACAAATGACATGTTTAGGGCCCTATGAAATGCGTTTTATTTTTATTTTTTTCTCAAATTCCGTTTTATTTTTAGGCCTACCAAATTCAGGTATCTCTGTTTTACGTTTTTTGGATTCCATTTTAATGTTTTATTTTTTAATAATAAAAAAGCATGTCTAATTAATGTAATAAAATAAAAAAATTAACTAAATTCTGTAAAAAATTTTCAGAAATTCTGTTGTGTATTTGAATTTTTCTGGCAATCAAATAGACCGAACATAATTGAATTTATCTTAATTCATATGACATTAAACAAACTTTTTTTGTCAAACAAAGTGCCGTACAACAGAGCTTTAAAATTAAAACCGAGAACTTGATTTATTCTTTAAAAAAAATTAAGTTTTAATATAGTAGTAGTAGTAGTAGCAGTAGCAGTAGCAGCAGCAGCAGCACATTGAGACATAGCTAAATTATACTGTACAACAGTAATGTATTTGTCACAATTTCTTCAAGTTAAACTGAACTTTTATTTTGACGGTTTGCTGTGAAGACTTTTTGAGCTTATGGCGATTAGTTTTTCTCAAATGAAACTGTGAAATGCTCATGAAGTGGCTCTCCGAGCGGCTCTGAAGATGAAGTTCATGCGTTCATGACCTCGTATGAGACGGCCAAGGCTAAAAACACAGCGAACGTCAGGCGTGCGTGCGGGAAATGAAGCCGCGTGTGGGAAATGAAGCCGCGTGTCTGTGCCATTCATTCACACAGAGACATGCAGAACATGCAGGAATCACATTTAAATTGTATTTTTGCGGTTTAATATTCACAGACACTAGCCTGTATCGTGATTTGATTTAAGTTTACCGACCTGCTGTTTTTTATGGCTGGATTCTGCGATTCCGTCCACGTTTTATGCATGCCGGAAATCATAGGGCCCTATTTTAAAGACAGACCTACTATGAGCTACAAGGTTGTTAAAAAATACTGTTTGCAGCTGTTGAAGCTGTCAGCCCACATTTTCAACTTATTTTTTAAAATCACGTTAAACAGTGGAATTCATGGTGAATAACTACATTACCCATGATGCTATACAAAAATTCAACCAATCAGAGTTGAAATGCTCTTTAGCTCCACCCACCCCCATGAAGCACTGCAAATGATGCGACTGAGTCGATTTCCCCACACTTTCTAAATACTTAAACATTTGCATATGCATATTTTGCAATAGACTTAAAATATATTAATTTAATGTATATCATCTATTAAAATATATGGATAAAATCAACATTTTTGGTCACATTTAGTTTAGTGTCCAATTCTCACTATGTAAGGGATAATGTACATCCAGCCGGTTGTTATCGCAGAATAAACCCAGACAGAGTGATCAGGACCCCGACGCGAAGCTTATTACACGGCTACTTGTCTCATGTAAGTTAGACACAAAATATTGTCTTGTTTATATTTTTTTTTTTTTAGCTCTTACGCAAAGCTTCCGCGAAGAAAAACTGTTCCAAACTGCTTTAAGCCTTTATCTATTGCTGAAAAGATTAGTTTTTACCATATATGTTGAAATTAATGCTGAAAGGGATAGTTCACCCACAAATGAAAATAAGCCCATGATTTACTCACTCTCAAGTCATCCAAGGTGTATATGACATTCTTCTTTCAGACGAATACAATCTGAGTTATATTAAAATAGTCCTGGATAATCCAAGCTTTATAATAGCAGTAATTGTTGCTCTGTTTTTGAAGTCCATAAATGCATCTATCCATCATATAACTGCTCCACATGCCTCTGGGGATTAATAAAGGCCTTCTGAAGCAATCAATGCGTTTGTGTAAGAAAATATCCATATTTAAAACTTTATAAAGTAAAGTTCCGGCCGATCGCCTTCTGTGGAAAAAGTGTTGAAAGTGCCTCTCGCAATTAAAACTGCGTACGCTACGTCTGACGAGCGTAACTGGTAGCGTGAGCATTTGAACTGCAGAGGCACTTTCAACACTTTAGAAGGCCTTTATTAACCCCCAGAGCTGTGTGGAGCAGTTATATGATGGATAGATGCATTTTTAACAGAACAACAATCGCTGCCGTTATAAAGCTAGGAAGAGCCAGGACTTTTTTTAATATAACTCCGATTGTATTCGTCTGAAAGAAGAATCTCATATACACCTAGGATGACTTGAGGGTGAGTAAATTATTGGCTAATTTTAATTTTTGAGTGAACTAACCCTTGAAGTCTTCCATCAGTCAACGACAGCGGAGTGAGCATATAAGTGGTACCGGTCAAGATAACTCGTAGTACCCGGATGAGCGGTGTTATTCACTTTGGCGGTTGTTATCTGGGAATAACATACCGCTGGAATGCGCGATTGACCAATCAGAATCAAGTATTCCACAGAGCCGTGTAATAATAACTATCTACGACTTTTACTGCTTATTAATAATTAGTAAGGTAGTTGTTAAGTTTAGGATTACAGGATGTAGAATATGCTCATGCAGAATAATGCATTAATATGTGCTTTATAAGTACTAATAAACAGCCAATGTCCTAGTAATATGCATGATAATAAGCAACTAGTTAATAGTGAGAATTGGACCCTAAACTAAAGTGTTACCACATTTTTAAATTAGTCGATTTATATTTCTGCATCATTTTTAGTTTGATTGTCATTCACAGTGCTTCATGTCTTATACATTCTCATATTTTTGTCCGATTTTCAAATATTTTGCTTCAAATCAAAGTGCGTAGTGTTGTAGTGGCTTGGTTCATGGCTTATAATGCTTTAACGAAGACTTTTTTAAAAATCCCTATGGGAGAAATGAATGGAAAAGATACTTCCGGAACCAACACTGCTGAAAAAGTAGGCGGGCACTAATATACCCTATTCAATGCATCTGAAACCGCAACAAAAATTCACAATCTTGCACTGCTTGCTTTACTTTTATACAGTTAGATGCCTCAGAAGCGACTGGTGACAGTCTTTGAGCTTATTTAGATGGCTTCTTCATTCATTATATTGTTGAAAATTATATAAAATATTAAAGCAAGTGGTATTACATTTAAGTGTGACCTTAAGTGTACAAATACTTTTGTATACTATAAACAAGTGCCATTTTAGTATCATTGATGTACTATATATTTTCTGTTTTCACTCTAATTTTAGTTAGTTTTGGTCATTTAGTGTGTTTTTGTCTATATAATTTTTAGTTAACTTTAATTTACTTAGAGAAAATGCACAGCATTAATATAAATAGCCCTATACATTTTTTCCTTTGTAAATGCATTAGTGTATACATCTATTTACATCTTATCTACTGTTCTATCTATATACCTTATAATCAATAGATTAAATCTTATAATCTATTGTTATATCTATTTATGTATTTAACCAGGAATATTTGATCAGTTCTAGTGAAGTAGTAAATGATTTTCCTCATTACTATGTTCGAGTAGTTACTTGCTCAGATACACATATAGTCTGAACTATGTAATTAAAATAGCATTATTACAATGAGGCACACGGTAATTAGATCTTTCTTTTCTAACACCACAGGTGGTGAGCTCAACTAATGGTGAATTGAACGCTGATGACCCGCTGGCGGCCCACTCGAATGCACCAATCACAGCGCAGGCAGAGGTGGAGGTGGTGGATGAGGCCAAGTATGTGCACATGGCTTCTCACAGGTTTAGACACAAACTGTCCTTTAGCACATGATCTCACTCTTGCCCTCACTGGTCCATATTCCCATCTGATCCCCTGTAGTGCTCTGTGTACCAAAGCTGTGTAATAGAACATTATATTGGGTAAAATCATCCATTTTTGAATCGCATCCTCCTTTCTTTTTAATTGGTACTTTTCAGGTTTTAATTAAATGTGTTGCATACACTACCGGTCAAAATGTTTTTAGGAGAAGTCTCTTGTGCTCATCAAGGCTGCATTTATTTGATCAAAAACACCCCTGTGGTGAAAATCAACGTGTGGGCGGGGCTTTAGCATATCATTAACTATTCTCTGAATCAGGCGAGTCTCAAAAGAAGCCGGGCTATCACTGTATATTTTTCTGTTGATATGAAAAATTGGGTTCATTTAGCAATATAGCGGGTGAATTATGTATATGATGTATATTACAATGTTATGATGGACTATATGCCTTTCTCCACTGACGTTTAAAGCGTTTCTGACTGATACTGAAGGCTGAGATGGCGAACGGGAACATGGTTTGTGTAACATTAGCAGTGCATTATTAGCTGTTTGATTAACGTAGTCAAGCAAAAGGCTAAACACATTAATTACCATTATGTGTCTGATGTTGTAGAGAACAATACATACAACACATTACCATTCTGATGCATCGACTAGATGCGAGTGAGTGGAGGCGGGGCTCATTTGCATATTCATGTATCCTAAATGAAGAAAGGGTGTAGTTACATTCAAGCTGTTTTAAGGCATGAATAAAAAAAAATTCACAGGAAAAAAAAACGTTTGTCATTTTGGTGATCAAAGATGAGTTTTAAGGGATAAAATGATTGACTACAGGGGGACTTTACAATATGATGTATAATATGATAGAAAGTTCTAATATGCTCAATTATTAGCACCAATTATTAGTTTTTGCTTAATGTTTTTTGCATAAACTACAATACATTTTTAGCAGGATTCTTTGAATATAAAGTTCAAAAGAACCGCATTTATTTGAAATAAAAATATTTTGTAACAAATCAAATGTCTTTACTGTCACTTTTGATCAATTTAATGCATTCTTGCTGAATAATAACTTAATTTATTATTATTATTATTATTATTATTAAACTTGTGTATCTGAATATAAGCAGCAAAAACTGATTTCAACATTAATAAGAAATTTTTTTGAGCAGCAAATCATCATATTAGAATGATTTCTGATCATGTGACACTGAAGACTGGAGTAATGATGCTGAAAATACAGCTTTGATCACAGGAATAAATTACATTTTACTATATATTCAATAGAAAATAGTTACTTTAAATTACATATATGTTTTTCTATCTATCTATATCTATATCTATATATATATATTTATATATACATATAATTTTTTTTTTTTTTTTTTTATTATATTTAGCCTTGGTGAGTAGAAGAGACTTTGTATAAAAAAATTTAAAAAAAGGAAGTAATTATTCCAAACTATTGACCGGTAGTGTATATTTTTAACATCAACCCTTTTCTAGACTTTTAGTATCTTGGTATCTTAGAAACATGTCTATGCATTTCCATAAGAGAGACATTGCCATAATGTCTACGGCCAGTTAGTTTGCCTGTTTAAATTCGATTAGACCCTTTAGTTTCCTTTTCTTCTACAGCACCTGATGTGCATTTGAGTTTCAGTCATTATAAAACGTCCTGTCTGTTCATTTTAAACACTTACTCTTGCAGTTCTTTGATATCTTAGAAAGCCGTCTGTCTTTGATTTATTGATGCTGGCGCAGACAGCAGCGGCGTTCATCAATTCACAGGATGGCACAAACACACAAGGTCGTCATGGTTATCACGCAGTATTAATGTTCACCGGAGGTCTTTCTCCTAGAGATCTCTCTGATGTCTTTCTCCTCTGCATTTCCTTGTTTTCTTCAATATAGCAACCTGCTTTATCATTGTTACGTATCATCATTGAAAGATCGAGCCTGTGATGGTGCAACACTGCCACTTGAATCAAAGCTTTAGCCTCTACAATGTTACATTTAAATGGAAAGTTAATCTAAAAAGGGGAATCTTCAAGCACAATTGTCAGATGAGTAGAACGGGGGCTTCACATTCTTGGCTTATGGCTAAAAGTGTCTGGATATCAGGTCATGCATTGTTTATTATAGAAGTAGAGGAGGAAATGAGACCGCATGGTCTTTTGAGGTCTTAAGTTTGTTACACAATACAATTAACTTTTCCTTTGTGATCAGGGGTACAACAGTTCTTGTTCCATTTTCTGTTCCAACACAAACGTTAAAGTCGTTTTAATGAGATGGAAAGATTGGCTTGTCACTTTTCCAGTGAGATGCATTCAGTTATACAGTATTAATTCTAAAAAATAAATAAAAATCTTTAAACCACAGTGTATAGGGTGTTACCCATCGGGTGTTAATCTACCACTGGCATCTAATCTCTGTCACCAGTGTGATGCATAGTTTATCGTTACTGAGTGGCAAATGTAAAATGGTGGTATAAACTGATAGCTTTGGTTTATGATTCTGATTGGAGGTGCTGCGTTTGAAGCCGTAAAACTGTCAGAACCTGTTGAATGCCGCATTAATGGGTGAATGTCCAGGTCATAAAATAAGAAATATGAATAATATTTTGCCTATTTAATTATAATTAACACACACACAGATGAGCTAAAACATTATGATCACCTGCCTAATATGCTGTTGGTCCTTTTCGTGCTGCCAATCCAGTGCTGACCTACTGAGGCGTGAACACTACAAGACCCATGAAGGCATCCTGTGGTCTCTGGCACCAAGATGTCAGCAGCAGATCCAAGTCCTGTAGGTTATGAGGTGGAGTCACCATGGATTGAACTTGTTTGTCCAGCAATTGGACTGAGATCTGGGGAATTTGGATGCCAGGGCAACACCTTGAACTCTTCATCATATTCCTCAAACCATTCCTGATCAATCAGTGCATTTACATGCACCCTCATAATGTGAATATAATGGGATTTTGGCAATATTGTGATTAAACTTTCCCTCACGCAATACTTCGATCAAACTAATGCATTTAAACTCATTATCGTAGTAACCATATTCACATTAAACAATGTGGCCTATGCCAATTTTAATCACAATAAATGGGCATGTAAACACCTTAATCCTGCTCCGTATCGTCATCCAGATGGCGAGAGAAACGCGACGGCAGCAGGTAAACTCGGTGCTGAATAATATCCAGTACGTCCATAAATATGTATTTAGAATTTCATGCAAGTAGTTTAAAACAATGGCTGGTAACATGCATACTGTATGCTAGACTTGGTATGATAGTCGGTGTTATCAGCTCCGATTACATCACTTGCCCACCGCGGCACCACTCCCCACCGTTGTTTGGATAAAATAATTTAGTTCAGTTAGAGAACAGACACTACAATTAAAAACTGAATGTGTCTGCTTAAAGCATGAGCCGAATGAGTCTCGCAGCACAGACCAGCAGCAGGAGACAGATTTTATTCATCACGAGAGTGAGGAGCTGATGATAAGATGATTGCGGAAGATTTGGTTTCAAAGTGAAATGTAAAAGCACCTATTTAAGTGAGTTTATCATTGTACTGTTGTTGTGTTTTTCATTAAGAATAATAGGCTAATGAACCCACCATTCAAGCAACCCGCCCCCGAATCGGTGTCAATTCTAAACCGAAAGTAAAATGCACACGGCCACACAGTGCGCATTTTACTTTCGGTTTAGAATTAGTGATTTAAAAGACTCCGTCGGTGATACCGGTATTACCGGTGTTGTCACAAGTTGATTAACTGGTGGGAAAATGTTCTCACCGTCACATCCCTACTGTATGCCTATCTGACTGTGGTATAACCATACTAATTGGAGAATAATCAGAATAATGAAAATTGCATGTAAACTAGAGTGAAGAGTTCTGCTCATGTCATGTAAACATCTTCCTGCGATTCAAGACTGATTATTAGAAATAATCTCATTATTGGTGCACTTATAAACATGGTCAATGTGTGCAGTATGGCAGGTGCATTATCCTGCTGAAAGAGCCACTTCCACCATTGTCATGAAGGGGTGTAAATGGTCTGCAACAGTGTTTAGGTTGGTGGTACGTGTCAAATTTATGTCCACATGAAAACAGGACTCATCGGACCAGGCAACCTAATTCCACTTCTCCAAGGTCCAGTGTAGACGCTTTTTACGGTGGACGGGGGTCATCATAGGCTCTCTGATTGGTCTACACAGTCTCCCATAACCATCATTAGCATTTGTGACTTGTGCACCAGTAGACGACCTGTTGGCTCGGACCAGATGGGATAGCCTTCATTGCTCTCGTGCATCAATGAGCCTCAGGAGCCCAATACGCTGTCGCTGGTTTGTGTTTGTCCCTCCTCGGACACTGTCGGTAAACTCTCACCACTGCTGACCGGGAGAGACACACAAGCCTTGCTGTTTCAGAGATACTCTGACCCAGTCGCCTTGCCATAACAATTTTGCCCAAAGTCGCTCAGATCTTCATTCCTGCCCATTTCTCCTGCATCCAACACAGTGATTATGAGAACTGATTGTAAGCTTTCTAATCTACCCAGACCTTAATATGTGCCATATGAGAAAATCAACGATATTCACCTGTGACTATAATGTTTTGGCTCATCATCTGATTTACTTATCTGTTTTAATTGTGCTAAACCTGGGTTTCTTGTTGCTATGCTTGGAGACAAATTTATATGAAGTCTTCAGCTTACTATATGAATATTATATATGAACTATACATAAGCCACACAAGGCTGTGACTATATTGATTTTTATACCACGGTTGGAGTTTTAGGCTCTTGGCTTCATTTTTACACATTCACTAGTGGGCTGGTGAGCTGAGGACGACACTACATCTCTCCAATCCCCTTCTGTTCCTTTTCTTCTCTTCCCCTTTTTCTCCCATTCTTCTTTTTGTCTGTTGACCATCTGTTTTGCAATTAAACAAACATGGATACTGAAAATGCCTATTATGATATTAGTTGATAAAGCGAACTTGAATTGAGTAGATGTTCTAGATCTACATTATCCCCAGAGTCTGTCTCTCTCTCTTTCTGTTTGTGTCTTCTTGTTGGTCTTTTGTCGCCGGCATTAGGTTTGTCTCATCGTCTCACCTCTGTGTAATAATCTCTGTCTTTTCTCTTTTCACACTCTTCTGTAGCTGCGTGAAAATGCTCAACCTGTGGTGAGTCCCTCTCTCCAGTCCACATCAAACCCAAGGGGAGTGGACCAGCCTAGACTGTGGCCATAGAGATCGCGCTTACACCAAGATCTACTAACACAGTTGTAGGCTAATGTAGCTAATCATGATCTGAGCGTTTGAAACAGAAAGAGGGAGGTCTGTCCACTCATAAAATCTGATTTGAAAGGCTGAAATACCCTAAAGTTGATTGGAGGTACGATGAGAAGTCTTTAACAGCCCAACTTCATCTTACTTACAGAAACCCAATGATACAATGAGGATGTAGAGGTCTCTATTTAAGCGCACATATTCAGTGCCTTACAGAAGTATGCAGACCCTTGACTAAATCTCAGATTTATACCACAGCATTATGAAAAGTATTTGATCTGATTGGTTGAATTAATTCTGATTATTTTTATTTATTTATTCATTTTTGCAATATTGCACAGGCAGTTCTTCCAGGTTTATTGGCAGCATGTTGCTTCACATTTTTTCTTTCCAAAATTGTTACATATTAATTGGTAACACTTTATTTTACAGTGTCCTTGTTGCACTGTAACACTATTTTTTTCCCAAACTAAATTTCATATCAACAAAAAGTCCTTGGCATCCTGAAATTATCTGAACAATGTTTCAGATTATATTATTATTATTATTATTATTATTATTAAATTTTATTTTATTTTATTTTATTTATATTATTTTCATGTATTTTTTTTTTTTTTTTTTATTATATTTTTATTATGTTCATAATTAACAGTCTCTTATTTTACTAATTTACCAACCCTACAGTGGCAAATTTAATATTTTTTTCTGGATATTTTCTTTTTTTTTTAAATTGTAAATAATTTTTTTCCAAACAAAATTTAATATCAACAAAAAGTCCTTGGCATCCTTTTATTATTATTATTATTATTATTAATAATAATAATAATAATAATAATAATAATAATAATAATAATAATTTATTTTTTACATTTTATTTCTATTATTTTTATTTTTTATGTTCATAATTAACAGTCTCTTATTTTACTAATTTACCAACCCTACAATGGCAAATTTAATATTTATTCCGAATATATATTTTTTTTTTAATTGTAAATGTTTTTTCCAGACTAAATTTCATATCACCAAAAACCTGGGCATCCTGAAATTATCTGAACAATGTTTCAGATGCTCCAGATTATTTGTTTATATTATTTTATTATTTATTTAATTAATTATTATATTTTGTTTAAATTAAATGTATTTTATTTTTTTATTATATAATTTTTTTTATTTTGTTTAAAAAAAAAAAAATTTATGATCATAAGGTCATAATCTACCAGGCAAGTTTAAGTATCCCTATTTTAATAAACCTCTATAAATAAATTTATTGTTCGCTGTTTGTAAGAACTTTACATCAACAGTTATGTCAATAATAAATTGCTCATGCTTACAACTGAACTATTACAGGGAATATAATTTGTGTAGTACCTGGTGAAAAGGCAGACTTGGTTAAGGATCTGCATGTGTTTGCAGGGCACTGTATGTTTAGTTTGACTCCTCATTAATAACCGCAGTGAACCCAAACGCTACAGCCAGCGACCGCTTGCGTCCTTCAGAAACATGTTTAGTGAAGTCTCTCACTTTTCAATGTGTCAGTCTGGAGCTGTTCTCTTCCACTGCATGTGCCTTGTTTCTCCTGACCCATTCTGTCGTGTTGTTGCTGTTTAACATTCTGTTGCTTTTAACGAACTGTAAATGTCATAAGTTTCCTTTTTTAGTTTCATATGCAGCATTTAGGTTGGTACGAATATACTAATGCAGCGCTGACAATATGTAGCATAACCCACATATCTGCTTGATGTCTAAGGCCGCTACATACTGACGGCGCATGTGTAGCTAGAGGGCAGATGCTTCAGTATTAGGAATCGGCCAATCGTCTGGCGTCACTGACGTTTCCCTGTTCTTTGTCCGCAGGTGCTGCTGTTTCTTCAAGAGGAAGAGGAAGAAGAACACGCCACGGCACAAATGAGCCTCCGGCCTCTCCGCGCAGTCCGTTCCTTTGGTTGTTTTTAGAGCGTTCAAATAAAGAAATTTCACAAGACGACAACAGCCGAGCCCTCCACACGAATAGGGGACCGATGTATGAAAACCAAGAGGCACGCACATGTTGTCTCTTTGGGGATTGTCTTTGTTTCGTTTTCGTTTCGTCTTGATTTAGGCAGCGACGGGCCTCGTCCTCGGACTGTCTCTCTAGGATCTTCACACAAAGCTAAGGATCTCAAAGCACTGGAACAGCACTGCACTTCATTTGCTGTTTTGCTTCTTTTGCGTTCTCCTCGTTCTCGGCGGGGAGGAAGTCTCCGAATGTGTCCTCTTCCTCCGCGACAGGTGTGACCGAGGGAGGGCGAGAGACAAATTCGGCCGTGCCGGAACTCGAACCGCAGACGTTTTCCTCCCGAGACGAGACGGTGGCTTTTTTTTGTTTTCACTTAACCCTCTTTAAATGTTCGTTTGTGTATTTGGTGGCTGATTGTTGGTTCTCACGCTGCCAGGGAAGTGGTCGAAGCCTTAGAATATGACTAGCAGATTTCTTCGTCGTATCTATCGGAATGAAGCGCAAAACAAATAACCGTTGTAACGACGCTAGCCGGCCTTTACACGTGAACTTGTGTGACATAAGCAGCCGTTTCCAGTGGCGCTCGTCGTTCCACTGACTAGTATTTAAGCTGCTTGTTCTAAAGCACTCCTCCCACTTCAACCCACCAGCCAATCATGCTGCTTTCTTCTCCTCTTACTACGATATCGTGTCGCTTTGACGTACAGCTGGCTGCTTTTCTATTGGCTGAGGTGGCCAGTAAGACTTTCCTTCTGCGCTTTTTGTATCTTTCTGTCCATGTAGTCACTTATTATTCCCACGAACGGCTCCTGATAGATGTTTTTTATGCCTGAAAACTGCTAATTATTCAGGACAAGAATAACCATGTGCCAGAGTGGCTTGTGGGTCGCAAAGAAACGCCTCAACGTGTTCATATGGCCGCTTGTTTTAGTAGGCGTAGACTTTACGGTAGTGAGCGAAACATCTCGATTTTATGCCTTAACTCTGTTTGTGGTGAAATTGCTCCCATGCCTTCATACTGACCTGAAACGTGTCTCATTCCCTTCAGGAGCTTCGCTCGAGGGGGATTCGAGTCACCGAATCAGATTATGTGGCAGAAAACGTTGACCCGTTTTTGTAAATTATACGCGATTCTGAGACAGGGCAGCCCTTGACCTCTTGCATGGATGAGGCGGTCCTTTCCCGAGCGCAATCCTTAAGACAGGAATTAAATTGGGTTATATGTGAAATGATTACTGTAGTTCTGTCGTCGTCTTTTTTATTTACTTCGGAAAATCGCTAATCTCAGTCGTGATGTTGCCTTGCTCATGTTTTTTTGGGGAGGGGGTGGGGTTTACCGTTCACCTATTCACAGCATTAAATCCGTGTTTTTATTTCGCGATCTTTCTAATGTATAGTAAATGTGAATTAATGTAAGATAAATTATATAACTATTGTTTTATTTTTTTGTTTGATCACCGTACAAAAGTTGAGAGAGAAGCCATAGGGGAGTTTCGCTGCGCCCTTGTTTACTGCATCCTACTGACCTCTGAACTCATCTTTCATACGGAACGGGGGTAAACGGGGCCGTTTGAAGAATCTTTGAGAGCCTACGGATGGATGGTGTGCTTTGAATGTTCCCACAAAAGCAGTGGATGGATAGATAGATGACTGTGTTGGACCAAATAGATGCGCAAATGGCCACAGATTCTTTATTAGCATGTTTCCACCTCTCGACTCCGTAATCATACATGTAAATAGTAACTTGCTGAGCTCTCACTGACCCGTTAACCTTCTGGAACGATTTCCACGTTTTGCGTTCGAATACGCCATTTCGAGTTGCCGGTTATTAGGGACTAAAGCGTATGAAACTTTCCATGTGTTTCCAATGTGACGGTTATTTAATAGGTTTTCCTTATGCTTATCCACTGTGATGCGAGTCACTTTGGGGCTAAATTATTCTGTGAAAAGTACTTGAATGATACTCTTGGAAATCCGCTTCTCGCACACTTGCGTCGGGGCGCGACTTTTTATTTAACGTTCTTTTCTATGTATTACGTGCCTCGCTAGAGTTGGAAGACGATTTAGTATTTCTGGATGTGCACTGCTTGCTATCGCCAGGTGCGTCTGGCTCGAAGAAGTATGTTTTGTTTTGTTTTGTTGCAGGATTTAACCCCTTAATTGATGTCCAAAGGCCTTGGCTTGTTACGGAGCCACTCGGAGTTGTTTTGTGGATCTAAGCGGAATGTGAAATTGTTGGATTTATGGATAAGGATGCTAGTCCTACTGTGCTTTTGGGATTATGAGCGGACGGCGATTTAAGGTGCCATCTGCTGGCTGAAAAAGACACTACATTAGACACTGAAATCACTCTATGCTATTTGAAGTCGTTTGAGGGATGGCGAGAGCTGACATTATTCCTCATTACTGGAATCATGGTTAATGCGATCATAATGATGACTACTGGCTCTCTTGTCAACTGCAAGGTGATGGTTATTTCAAGCCATCTTTCATCTTTAATTTTTCCTTTTTTTTTAAGATATGTACCTTTTTGGTTTTAATAAAGATGGTATCCTTACGGTTATGGCATTCTATGTCCATCTGAGGTTTAAATATACAATTATTCTATGAAAGTCAAACATTCCGAGAGGTGTTTGTGTTCCATTCCATTCATTCCCTTTGCTTTTGTATCACGGTTCTGG
Source organism: Rhinogobio ventralis (assembly GCA_039654625.1). Lineage (NCBI taxonomy): Eukaryota > Metazoa > Chordata > Actinopteri > Cypriniformes > Gobionidae > Rhinogobio > Rhinogobio ventralis. Next base: position 3,837,632 of record CM077193.1, on the reverse strand, counting down.
TCACTTTAAAGGGTTAGTTCACCCAAAAATGAAATGTCTGTCATGAATTCCTCATCCTCATGTCGTTCCAAACCCGTAAGACTTTCGTTCATCTTTAGAACACAAATGAAGATATTTTTGATGAAATCTGAGCGCTTTCTGACCGTAGACAGCAACTTTCACTTTCAAGGCCCAGAAATATGTATTATCCTAACTTTATAATTCGCAATTGCGACTTTTTTTCTCAGAATTGCAATTTTATATCTCAGTTCTGACTTTAAAACTGGCAATTCTGAGAAGCCTTTTTTTCTCTCTCAGAATTGGACTTTATAACTCGCAAATGCGAGTTTATATCACAATTCTGAGAAAAATACTCAGAATTGCAAGTTATAAAGTTATTATGCAACTTTTTTTCTCAGAATTGTGATTTTATATCTCAGTTCTGACTTTATATCTTGTAATTCAGATTTATAACTCGCAATTGTGAGATTAAAAGTCACAATTATCTTTTAAAGCGTTTTATTCTGTGGCGGAAACAAGTTTCCAAATAGAAAAGTGGTTAAGTCATTGTTAAAATAGTCCATGTGACTCCAGTGGTTCAACCTTAATGTTATGAAGCAACGAGAATACTTTTTGTGTGGGGGGGAAAAAATCCTAAAATAACGATTTTATTCAACAACTTATTGACGCGGTTGACGTTGTAAACACAGTGCAACGCTTCCGGGTTCTACGTCAGAACGCCTGCTCGTTATTGGCTAGCATCACACGCACGTGTCGTGGTGATCACATGAACGGCGTCGTCCAATAATGAGCCGGCGTTCTGACGTAGAACCCGGAAGCGTTGCACTGTATTTACAACATGACGGAAGAGAATAAAATGTTGAATAAAGTCGTTGTTTTTGTGCACAAAAGTATTCTCGTCTCTTCATAACATTACGTTTGATCCACTGTTGTCACATGGACTATTTTAACAATGTTTTTAATACCTTTTTAGGCCTTGAGAGTGTTAGTTATATTGCTATGGCGGGGTCAGAGAGCTCTCGGATTTCATTTGTGTTCTGAAGATGAACGGGTCTTACGGGTTTGGAACGACACGAGGGTAAGGAATTTTCAGTTTTTGGGTGAACTATCCCTTTTAATGTGCTGCAGAGAGGTAAATCAAGATATTCTCCTAAAGTTGAAGTTAGTGACATATAATGCAGATTTTATGTGCATGGCTTTTGATTCCGAAAGCAATGGAAACTACTTGTGTAAATGGGGCACTGAAGAACATTGTGGGCATGAAGTTGATACACTGTTATTCTGTGGCTGCGTAATGCCTTAAACATGCTACTGCAAGTCTGACCCGTCTGTGCGCTTGAGTTCAGCAGGTGAACGTCCACCGCGCGCTGTTTCGCCGCTCTGTACTGTAATGCCCTTCCATTGTGTCTGCTACAGTCATAGCTTTTCTTTCTCTCTCTCTGAAAAATGTAATCATTCCTGTCTTGAGATTTTAGTTCATGTGGGAACCTGTTGAATTGTTTTGTTGTTTTTTTAAGGACCACTCGTTTTTAATGACCTCGGAATGATTATATTACAGGAGTCTGGTAGGAAAGCACTGCAATATTTGAATTCTCTCTCTTTTTCACGTTTTTTGTAGTGTTTCTTTAAGTGAGGATGTTTTCTGTACTTCAAAACATTAAAAACTTAATTGTACAGTTCTGCAAGAGTCATTCTCTTGTTCTGGTCATACTTACAGAGATACTTTAAATTTCATTGTATTATGAATTTATTGTGTTGAAAATATGAATGTTACTTAAATGTACTTCAATGATTTTGCTTTCTTCAAGGGCTTCAACTGTGATGGACCCGTTTTGTTTTCTCCTCTCTCTCTCTCTCTCTCTCTAAATATATTTTGTTTTTTAAGTTGCAGAAAGATTAAGGCCTTAATCTTAATCTTATTTAAAATTGCCTATTTTCCTGAGGAGTCGTATAAAGTTCCATACATAACCTTTCAAATTAAATTTTTATTCCCTCCACTCTTAAAGGGAAACTCAAGTTTGCACCCTTTTTTATGTAAAATAAAAGAAAATGTCTCTTAACCTCTGAGTGAGTGTGTCTGTCTTTTTTTAGAGGTACTTTGTGTTTCAAGTTTATTAGAGTACACCCAGTTTATTAACATAAGAATTACAACTACAGCTACACATAAATATACTGCATATACACTCACCTAAAGGATTATTAGGAACACCTGTTCAATTTCTCATTAATGCAATTATCTAATCAACCAATCACATGGCAGTTGCTTCAATGCATTTAAGGGTGTGGTCCTGGTCAAGACAATCTCCTGAACTCCAAACTGAATGTCAGAATGGGAAAGAAAGGTGATTTAAGCAATTTTGAGCGTGGCATGGTTGTTGGTGCCAGACGGGCCGGTCTGAGTATTTCACAATCTGCTCAGTTACTGGGTTTTTCACGCACAACCATTTCTAGAGTTTACAAAGAATGGTGTGAAAAGGGAAAAACATCCAGTATGCGGCAGTCCTGTGGGCGAAAATGCCTTGTTGATGCTAGAGGTCAGAGGAGAATGGGCCGACTGATTCAAGCTGATAGAAGAGCAACTTTGACTGAAATAACCACTCGTTACAACTGAGGTATGCAGCAAAGCATTTGTGAAGCCACAACACGCACAACCTTGAGGCGGATGGGCTACAACAGCAGAAGACCCCACCGGGTACCACTCATCTCCACTACAAATAGGAAAAAGAGGCTACAATTTGCACAAGCTCACCAAAATTGGACAGTTGAAGACTGGAAAAATGTTGCCTGGTCTGATGAGTCTCGATTTCTGCTGAGACATTCAGATGGTAGAGTCAGAATTTGGCGTAAACAGAATGAGAACATGGATCCATCATGCACTGTGCAGGGTGGTGGTGGTGGTGTAATGGTGTGGGGGATGTTTTCTTGGCACACTTTAGGCCCCTTAGTGCCAATTGGGCATCGTTTAAATGCCACGGCCTACCTGAGCATTGTTTCTGACCATGTCCATCCCTTTATGACCACCATGTACCCATCCTCTGATGGCTACTTCCAGCAGGATAATGCACCATGTCACAAAGCTCGAATCATTTCAAATTGGTTTCTTGAACATGACAATGAGTTCACTGTACTAAAATGGCCCCCACAGTCACCAGATCTCAACCCAATAGAGCATCTTTGGGATGTGGTGGAACGGGAGCTTCGTGCCCTGGATGTGCATCCCACAAATCTCCATCAACTGCAAGATGCTATCCTATCAATATGGGCCAACATTTCTAAAGAATGCTTTCAGCACCTTGTTGAATCAATGCCACGTAGAATTAAGGCGAAGGCGAAAGGGGGTCAAACCCAGTATTAGTATGGTGTTCCTAATAATCCTTTAGGTGAGTGTATGTAGCTGTATAATTGCTCTGCATCAATTCTAGGACTTGTCAATGATTATATATATCCTTTATTGGCTAGTGTTTATAGTATAAGGACACAACACCATCATTATGATATTTATAGTAATTAATGTTCTGTCTTTGTATATGAACTATTGCAACCAATATTGCAAAAAAAATAATTTTTAGCATTTTTTAAAAATAGAAATCTTTTGTAACAATATACACTACTGTTCAGAAGTTTGGGGTCATTATTATTATTATTATTATTTTAAAGAAATTAATACTTTTATTCAGCAAGGATGTGTTAAATTGATAAAAAGTGATCACAGGTTCCAAAAAAATATTAAGCAGCACAACATTGATAATAAACCATCATATCAGAATGATTTCTGAAGGGTCATGTGACACTGAAGACTGGAGTAATGATGCTGAAAATACAGCTTTGAACACAGGAATAAATTACAGTTTAAAGTATATTAAAACAGAAAATCATTGTTTTAAATTGTAATAATATTTCACTATATTATATGTTTTTTTCTTTATTTTTGAACAGATTAATGCAGTCTTGATGAGCAGAAGAGACTTTTACAAAAACATTTTTACATAACACTAAGTGAGTTTACCTGTAGCTTTTATCGGTCTATATTTTGTTAAATAATATGTTCAAGTTGTTAATAAAACCCATTATGTTTTGTCGTTAATTTGCAGCAGGTGATGGTTCTTATCCAGAGACTTTTATGTGACTTCCGGAAGAGTGTTATAAACTTCCGCTCCGGCCGGATTTAACCCTTTTCTTCTAGACCGGGTGAATATGGTGTGTATGCTTCACAGTGAATCCCTGTCAATCCGCGCAAATCCCGTTGTTTAGCATCTCTCACTGCGTTTTAAAGCACCAGAATGTCTTGTTAATATTGTCATGATTCGTATATACTGAGTATTTTGACTTTATGCGTTTGATGTTATGTAGGATGTTGGAAAAATAACGACTCTGCGTCATCTCCCGCTTCACAACTTTGAATTTTCAGACGTTAACGTCTGCTCGCGACAGTTAGACAATAGTATACTGGGTTTAATGTATTAATCGTGATCATATAAACGTGTGTGACGAGCTGAGAGCGTGTTTATGGAAAAAACGCGGTTAAAAGTCGTAGCTGGTGTTCACTGGTGCCTGTGAACTTAAAGGTACAGTACACCAAAAGATGAAAATTCTGTCATTTTAAGTTACTCATCCTGACGATTTTCCAAACCTGTATGAGTTTATTTCTTCTGCTGAACACAAAATATATTTTGAAGAATGTAACCAAACAGTTGGTCCCCGTTGACTTCCATAGTATTTTTTCCCCCGTACTATGGGAGTCAATGGGGACCAGAAACTCTCTGGTGAGTCGATGACAGAATTTTCACTTTTGGGTGAACTGTCCCTTTAAATGTTGTTAATGTGATTTGTTGATGCAGTGTATATTGCAAAAATAGCTGTGATCTTCTCAGTATTCAATATATCGCAATACAAAAATGCAACTATATATTGTGGATAGTGACGATATGCATTTTGTATCGTTCACCCAAAATAAAAATTACTGTGCGAGGGGAAAAATTCAAGTTCAGCGTTTGTGTTGGTACCAGAATGTTAATATTCTCATGATTTGTGTGTGTGTGTGTGTGTGTATATATATATATATATATATATATATATAATGCATGCACATACACATACATATGCATGCACATAGACATGCACGCACGCGTACACATACACCTATATTACACACACACATACGTGTGTGTGTGTATATATATATATATATATATATATATATATATATATATATATATATATATATATATATATGTGTATGTGTATGTGTATGTGTATGTGTACGTGCATGTATATGTATATGTGTATGTGTACGTGCATGCATATGTGTGTATATATGTGTACGTGCATGTGTATGTGTGTGTGTATATGTGTGTGTACGTGCGTGCGTGTGTGTGTGTATATATGTGTATGTGTACGTGCATGTGTGTGTGTATATATGTGTATGTGTACGTGCATGCATGCATGCGTGTGTGTGTGTGTGTGTATATATGTGCATGTACGCGTGCGTGCATGTGTATGTGTACGTGCATGCGTGTGTGTGTGTATGTATATATATGTATATATATATATATATGTGTATATATATATATATATATATATATATATATATATATATATATATATATATATATATATATATATATATATATATATATATATATATATATATATAATATCACACACACACACACACACACATAAAAAATACTGAGTATTTTGACTTTCTGCATTTCATGTTATGTAGGATGTTGTAAAAGTTAAACCGCTCTGCGTCATCTCATGAATTTCAGCCGTTAAAGTCTGCTCGTGACAGACAATATTATGTTGGCTTTAATTGATTTATTGTGATTTAATATAAACGTTTGTGACGAGCTGACACATTTAAACTGCATGTTTATGGGAAAAACGCGGTAAAAAGTCATAGTTTCTGTGAACTTCATGGGACAGTACACCAAAAAAGGAAAATTTACTCATCCTGAAGTTTTTTCAAACCCTTATGAGTGTTTCTTCTGCTGAACACAAGATATTTTGAGGAATGTTTGTATCCAAACAGTTGGTCCCCATTGACTTCTATAGTATTAGTGTTTTCCCCCATGCTATGGAAGTCAATGGGGTCCAGAAACTCTCTTCAGTTTTGGGTGAACTGTCCCTTTAAATGTTATTAGTGTGATTTGTTGATGCAGTGTATATTGCAAAAATAGCTGTGATCTCAGGATTTATATATGTGGAAAGTAACATTAAAACAAGTGTTTCTGTCAAGCCCTTTAAATTGATATTGTGAAGAGCGCTATACAGATAAACTTGGGAATGAAATTGACTTGAAAGTAGGAAAATGTCCCGCGTTACCCTGACTGACCCTTGTGTATGTACCGACAGGGTCGTGTCAGGACCAAGACGGTAAAGAAGGCGGCTCGGGTCGTCATAGAGAAGTACTACACTCGACTGGGCAATGACTTCCACATCAACAAGAGGGTGTGTGAGGAGATCGCCATCATCCCCAGCAAACCTCTGCGCAACAAGATCGCCGGGTGAGTGAAGTCGAGCAACGGTTATCATGGGAATATAGTGAGATTCTTTGAATTATCTCGGATTGCCAGGGAAAAACCCTCGGTAGCGCAGTATGGTAGCCGGGAGATTTTATACATCTGAAAGCTGCATAAATAAGCTTTCCATTGATGTATGGTTTGTTAGGACAATATTTGGCTGAGATACAACTATGAAAATCTGGAATCTGAGGGTGCAAAAAAAGTCTTAAATATTGAGAAAATCTCCTTTAAAGTTGTCCAAATGAAGTCCTTAGCCATGCTTATTACTACTAATACATTTTTGATATTTACAGTAGGAAATTTACAATATCTTCATGTAATATGATCTTTACTTAATGTCCTAATGATTTTTGACATAAGAAAAATCGATAATTTAGACCCATACAATGCATTGTTGGCTATTGCCACATATATACCCGTGAGACGCATGACTGGTTTTGTGCTCCAGGGTCACATTTAACTAATGAAAAAAGTTCATCTAACCGGAAAAGGAAAAAATAGCATGAGGGTAAGAAATTAGTTTATACATCAGAGTATACAAAAAAAATGGCAAATTGATGTCCTGCTTTACTGAAGAGGAAATGGTGTTGAAATGCACTTTAAATTCTTTTAAAAATGGTTTCTTGTCGGTGAACTTGCATTTGTCGATATAAAATTAGCAGAAAATCAGTTGACATGTTTGTAATACACAAAATTGATCAATATAACAAAAGGAAAGAAATAAGGGTTGGAGTAATGGGGGTAAGACATCTGATTATACGCATTAAAAACATTGCAAATTGAAGTCAGTCTCGCTTGCTTTACTAAAGATGAAATGGTATTGAAATACATTTTAAATTCTTTAAAAAAAAAATAATTGTGAAATATAAAATTTGCAAAGAAATTTACAATGCAAGCATGGTCTTTACTAGAGACAGATTCATGATGCCCTAAAATAATATCTTTAAAAATTATGGTTGCATTTTGCAGGATATTATCAATTAATAAATGTGCCAGTAGACCCCTTCACTAGGGATTCACTGATGACGCGATACACTTCACGATACGATTTTCTCACAAAAAAGAGATTTAAGACAAATTTTAAATAAGTGTCCTTTTATTTCTCAGACAAAATTCTGCATATTTGTTTGTAAAAATTTAAATGTATATTTTGTCAAATAATAACTCAATTGAAATTTTAAAACAAATCCTCAAAGTCCCTTCAAGGAGATCTTCCAATGGTGTTTTCTTGGGAGGAGGTTGTTTCGGCTTCACCCTCGTCCTGCACTGAGGAAGAGCAGAAATAAAAAGACTAGGTCAAGTTTAAGTTCAACAGTGACGGGGGTTTCACATCGTTATAAAGGCAAGATTTCAATTATAATTTGTATCATTACACTTGCAAGGGTTAGAAAAACAGAACACATTTAGATAAATATGCCATAACAATCAACGAATTGAAGAAAAAAAAAATCCTTGTATACGTTTAGAGAAAGAGATAGTAAAATAAATACAACACCTGGTTCTGCAACCACACAGATTTCTCCTTCAGTCTGTGGAACACATCCTCGCGCTGGTCTTTCTCTTGATGAGGAAGAGTCTGGAGTTAAGACTCTTTCGCTGTGAAAACGCTGATGCTTGTTATCTCAATGGCAATCGCCCTCGACGCCGCGAGTGGGGGTGCAAATCCGCCGGTCAGTGTGGTTTGGCCGATTATCTTTTACATGCAGACGGAGGTGACTGGAGCCTCTTTATTAGTCGTCGGAAAGTCAAAAGCGGACACACCTCCAAATTGAATGAGTCCTACACACTTGCCGTCGGCATGCTTCTGTTTGACGGCGCGTGCACATGGGTGCGCTCGCGGCCTCACGCCCAACTTCCATATGAATGAACTGAAAACATTTGTTTATTCCACTCTTCTTCGCGCCAGTGTGCACGTACAGTCCGTAACGCTAGCTACAACTTGCTCGTTGCTATCGTGCCTGTAAAGTGAGGTCACAGTATATGGTTTCAGCGTCCCTGCTGTTTAAAACGTGTTCAACGAATCGCGATACATCTCAACCTACTTGAATCGTCACACATTTGTATCGATTTTCAACCGACTCCGACTGAATCGCTACATCCCTACCCTTCCCGGTTCACCTCACGGGAACACTCGCGGTTTGCATGTCGGGGTCAGAAAGTCCACTCCATCCCATGGAATTGTTAACCAGAGGATTTCTTGTAAAGAAAAAATTGCCTACTTGTTGCGTCGTGAACTGTGAAAATCGCACCAGTTATGGAGTCAAGTTTTTCAGGATTCCTGCAGGATCTCATCCGTTAAAAAAAAAAAAATAGACGACATCTGTGGATGCAAGCTAATAAACGGGCAGACTGGGACAATGCTACGATCAAAGAGGCTCATGTTTGTAGAGCCTCAAAATAGGAGAATAATTTAAGCTATAAACCATATAATTAGAATAGAAATAGAAAAACATTTAAATAACAACAGAGCTGAAAATAACACTTGGAGAATGTATCTAAAAAGAAACTCAAAAGGGATTGAGGAGAAATTAATTTAATTTAATCTTGCACAAACAATATAAATTGGTATGTTTCTAGTCATTGTCTGTTTTATATGTGCTTTATAAATACTTGCCCTCTGTAGCGAACCTAAACTACTGGTCCATTACCTGGTGAGGTAGCCGAGGTAAAAAGAGTAAAGGGTTACAAAACGTGGTAATAGTTAGCCGCAGGCTAGCGCCAACGTTGTGACGACAACACTAGAGGTAAGCCATGGTTAGTAAACAATGTTTTCTGTAGACTGATTTAATAGTTAGGTGAAGTTTGATATCTGGCAATAATTGTGACCTGTGGCATGCTACAGACTTAGCAGACTAGCTTTACATTAGCGCTTTCACTGACAACAGTAGATCGCGTTGACCCCATGCTGCGCGCGCACCCAACCTAGGTTTTCGATGTTTACAAACATTGTATACCTTTCCAAAGTTGTTCAGTTTAGTGACAGTCCGGAAAAAAATAAGACAGTTTCTGTGTGAATTTGGCAAAATGAACATCTTGTATCAGTCAGTTTTATATTTATTAAGGACATGTAAAAAATATAAAAGTTAACTAATTTCAAGCCCTGTTCAGAAATCATAAAATTCAGTCTGTGCCATTTTCTTCCCAGCATAAATTAGCTGTATAATTTATGGAGGTGGTATTGCAAATTAACATTTACAACATTACATTTCATTTAAATTGTTTTACCAGTTTTATAATATTAAATACAGATTTTTGCACACATGTATGTGTATGCATGTACATATGTAAGTAGTTTAACCAAAAATTAAAATAAAGTATTACAATTTAAAATAATGGTTTTCTATTTTATTTTAAAATAGAATTTATTCATGTGATCAAAGCTGGTCAGCTTATTATAAAAGATTTGTATTTTAAATAAATGCTGTTATTACTTTTTTTTTTCAGGATTCATTTATGAATAAAAAGTTATCACAGGTTCCAAAAATATTATATAAAACGTTGATAAATCATATTAGAATGATTTTTGATCATGTGACTGAAGACTGGAGTAATGATGCTGAAAATACAGCTTTGATCACAGGAATAAATTACATTTTAAAGTATATTTAAATGTGAAACCATTGTTTTAAATTGTAAAAATATTTCACAATATTATTACTATTTTTTTTTTTTTTTTTGTTGTATCAAATAAATGCAGGCTTGATGAGCAGAAGCTCAAACACATTAAATAGTAGTTTCCAAACTTTTGACTGGCATTGTGTGCATTTCTCAATCTCATACTATATTAGCAAGATTTCTATATAAAATCTTATAATGGACATCTTGCTAAAATAGACCTTTTCTTCTGTGGTGAGGCCACTGGAAATATCAGCAGGGAAAATCCAAAGAGCACTAAACTGAAGGCTTGTTTTGTTGTGTCTGCAGGTATGTGACCCATCTGATGAAGCGCATCCAGAGAGGTCCTGTCAGGGGCATCTCCATCAAACTGCAGGAGGAGGAGCGAGAGAGACGGGATAACTACGTCCCAGAGGTCAGTTCCCTTCTCAATACATAGAGCTGGGCCAGTTCAAACGTAATCTGATCCGATTGGATCAAATCTTGAAAATGGGTAGTTTTGGAATCAGATTACATCACAAAACCCAATCTTGGTTTTGATCTGGATCAAATCATCAGTTTGGTGTGTTCAAAACTTTTTCGTAAGATCGGGATACATTTGATACTAAAATCAGGATTATACTGATCCCAGCAGAAGGATGGATTTCAGGAACAAAAATCTTAACTTTTTTTTTTTTTTTTTTTTTTTTTTTTTTAAGCTGGTCAAATACAACATTTGTATCATGTAATACACTTTTTTTTTTTTTTTTTTTGCTCTGGATTATTTAACTGTTAAAGTAATAAATTAGAAGTACACGTTAGGCTACTTAAGCCTTTCGACCAACAGTAAAGAGATTAATTATTAACCATATAATATTTTTTCTTTATTTTAAAGCTGTTTGAGTAGTGCTGGGCGGTATGACCAAAAATTTATATCACAGTATTTTTTCCCTATGCATGACTGGCTGTTAACCGCATTTTCTACTGATTAAGAAAGGAAATACTGCAGTAGATTGACTAGAATGCCCTATTTTACTGTCATGAGTGAATATTGTAAAAAAAAAAATCCACGCTAGAGTTAATACAGATTTGCAAAGCCCCACAAAAGGATGCTGTGGGCAGACGACAATAAAACCCAGACCTGCAACACACTCATTACAGACACATGAATATTAAAATATGACCACGGAGAGAAAACAACAGAGTTGAGGGCACCTTGAGCATTTTAAAAAACCTAACCCTATATAACAAACTGCCAAAACGAGGGAGAAACGTGGAAGAACATTTAAAAGGTCTAAGGATATATTCAGTACATTTAAGAGCACTACAGTCTCTGAACAAACGACGTGTCAGTTTAACAACGAAAGAATAAAGCAGTCACTTTTTGCCCATTCTTCTTTGAATTGTCAGTCTATTAACTTACTTCATTGTCTTCTGTGTATCAGAATAATCCGTGTCACCGCGGTCGTGATCAGACGTACAGCTGTGGTATCAGTGTCCTTGTTTGCACATTTAATTTGAGGAAGACGTGATGAAATGTGCGCATAAACGCTGCTGCTTCATGTTTAGAGCACTAGAGCATATGAAATGTGTCCATTAAAACTTAAACACGCTGTCTCCGGTCTGTATCTGATCTATATGATCCATGTGGTGAGCGGTGTTAATCTCATCGCAGCGTTCCTCGCAGAAGCCGCTCTTGCGTGTTTGAATTCTCAGCTGTAATGCGATCTTAGGTGTGTCCTCACTACAGTGAAAAGGGACCCCTCTCAAACAGTGTCGCGCTGCGTCGCGTCCCAAACATTGATTAAGCGACAAACTGGTATTGTGCTATAATTCATTCATATCATAACAAAAATAAACATCGGTATGAACCGGTATACCGCCCAGCGCTGTATTTGATTTATTTTAAGTGTTTTTATTACTTTTAAACTACATTGGCACAATCATAAGATAATTTTTTTTCCCCATCTCATATTTTTCCATGTCCCTTTAGGGGCTCCGTAGAGCACTAGTAATCTAGATTTGGTAATCTGAAAAAGTGTGTGTATGGATCAGGGTGATCCAGTCCAATTTTGCTTTGAAAAACCGGCACAAAAGATGGATTACCTGATCCATGGGATATCCAAATCCAGATTAAACTTTTTGGACAACTGGCCCTAAAAGATGGCTCGATTCAAACACCCACTTGATCTTATTCCTAAATGACAGTGATTCTGCTCTATTAAACCTTTGACGATCATAGCGAACATTCAGATGTGTGTTCTGATCCAGAGAGAGCCGTTGTCATGTATAGATATGAAACCGCTTTTCAACCACACAGTATCATTTCTCTTACAACAATTCAGATCATCACAGTCCTGGGATAAGAGTGTATGGTGTAGATATAGTTGCTGATGTGTACGGTAGTGATCAAAATGGAGCAAATCACTTTTTGAAAGTAACTTGACGCTTTAAATAACGATTGTATTGATTACATCATTACACCAGTAGGTGGAGACAAGTGACTTAATGTTTTGTTTTTGAACGAATCTCTTGAGTGAATGATTCAATGACTGATTCATCCAGTAATGAAGTCTTTATGAGTGAGTCATTGAATCATTCACTCAACCTCAATTTAAATTATTTTAGGTAGACGGCAGCAATTAGCATTTTGTCAGAACCTGTAGTAAATGATATTGTTTATTGTCTATTCTGAATCGTGGGAGGATCATTTTAAACGAGCTCTAATGCATGATCATCAGTAGGTTCAGACAGAAGGCACACAGAATCCAAAGACATGCAATTTGAAAGACATACTTGCCTTTTTTTGTAAAAGGAAAACAATAGTGTATGAGTTTTGGAATATCCGATTAGTGTAAAACAATCCACTGAATTCCTCTGTTTTTTCCTCAGAGCTATTGTCTTCCTATAAACTGTTAACCCTTTATTTTCTCATATAGTAGTAATATTGTTTGTTGCATGATACCAAATGTCACAATCAGCTTTGGACATCACTAGAGCTGTGTTAGTCCCTCATGTCATGTGCTTCTCTTTCCCAGGTCTCTGCTTTGGATCAGGAGATTATTGAGGTCGATCCAGATACGAAGGAAATGCTGAAGACTTTCGTAAGTTGATTTTACCTTAATTTGTGTAGATGAGCTGCAAATGTGTTGTAACCGCAGTGGTTAAAGGGAACCGTTCTCAGTGAATTAGAGATAAAACGACTGTCAGATGTCTTGGAAATGACGAGCTGTTGATGTGAATGGTCAGAATTCACATTGTAGTGTTTGTATACAGACCTGAACCTACATTAACCCTTTCTTTCTCTCACTGCAGGACTTCGGGAACCTCCCCAACCTGCAGGTCACGCAGCCAACTATCGGCATGAACTTCAAAACACCCAGAGGAGTCTAGATGTAATTTATCATGTCAATAAAGACCGCAGAAAAGAAAACCTTGTGTTTGGAGTCATTTTTTTGATCAATTCTCCTGGTTTGTTCATCCTCCTGACTTCACACTGCAGATCTGGCCTGTTATACAATGCATCCCTGGTGAAGCAAGTTAGTTCAAACTTCAAATTAAAGATTTTACCAAAGAGTTTTGAAAATGTTAATAGCAATAGCACAGTCTAAGGCTGCGTTTAAAGGAGTAGGTCATTTAAAATGAAAATTAGTCTGATTTACTCACCCTCAAGCCATCCTAGGTGTATATGACATTCTGATGAACACAGAGTTATATTAATAAATATCCTGACGCTTCCAAGCTTTATAGTGGCAGTGGATGGGGTCCAGCTCAAAAAAAAAAAAAATGCATCCATTCATTATAAAAGTGCTCCACACGGCTCTGGGGGTTAATAAAGGCCTTCTGAAGCAAATCCATGTGTAAGAAATTTTATTAAGTAAAATGGCATTTCTCAGACCGCTTTCTGTATTCAACTTCTGCAGAAAGTGCAATGCCTCTCACGGTTCAAACCGCTTCTGCTATATCTGACGTCATAGTTACGGCAGTTACACTTTTTCCATAACTTTAATACAGAAGGCTGTCTGGCAGAAGCTAGATATTTTGCTTTATAACGTGTTAAATATGGATATTTTTCTTACACAAACCCATAGATCCGCTTCAGAAGGCCTTTATTAACCCCCGGAGCTGTCTGGATTACTTTTATAATCGTGGGGTTATTTTGATTTTTTTTTTTTTCCATTTGAGTGAACTATCCCTTAAGTTTTTTTTTTTTTGTTGTTTTTTCTCGTTCACTTGGATGTACATTGATTACGTTGCATGAGTGCCGACTACTGGCGTAACCCTTGAAATGTTTAAATGGATTCCCTAAGCACTTGATCACTTGGAATCTGCTATGGAGCAGATTTATTATTTACAGTTTTTTTTTTTTTTATGCTCCATTTTATAGACCTGTGTATGATTGGGCTGTTAACCCTTTCCCCGCCATTGATGGAATTTTCCGGCTTTCTGTGTTTTCACTGTTGTGCAGTAAGGGGGGGTGCTAAGACATCTGAAAGAGTACAGAATCTCCTGATCAAACACAAGCAAAGAAGAAGAAACATGCAATATCAACATATAAATCAAAACTGCCTAATGTTACTGAATGAAATGTCGCCCCAGGACGAGCTACAGGTCTGTGAAGCTTTGGTGGTGTTGATGGACTGTTTTGAACGTCGTTCTGAATCCCATCCAGATGGAGTTTTTGAACAAAAATCTGAGAATCATGTTTTTGTCTTTTTTTTTTTTTTTAAGCTTGCCTATATTCAAATGTTAATAAAAAAAAAAAACCACGAATAAAATGTTTTAGTTTTGTTTAAAAGCAGAGGGTCTGTTTTTCTTTTGACCTATTGCATGTTCATATATTCATACAAAATATACTGGGGGCCATAAATTGTGAAGACCAAAAACACTGGTGGGGAAAGAGTTAAATTTAATATAAACAAATAATTATGAATATGCATGTCATAGGAGTGCATGTCTAAAATTGGACTTGAATGCAGCCTGGAAACGATACAACTGAATATGATTTAAAAATGCAAAACAGTCTTCATAGGTTTACAAATATGAAACTTTTAGCATTACATAATCAGCTTTCCCAATAGAAAAATGTCTATAGAATGAGGGTCAACTCCTTTCTCCGCCAGATTATATATATATAGTTGCCAGTCAGCACCAGTTTTTTTTTACTTTCATGGCCTACAGAATATTTTGTTCTATGAACATACAATATACCAAAAGCTAAATGGCTACAACAAAAACAACCATTTAATTCTAGCTTCATGCATTCTTTATCAACACTTGAATGTGGGTATGGTTCACTTTAAAAAAGCAAAAACAAGCTGTTTTGTCAAAGACTACATCCAGATTCAGAGCGATGATCAAAACACATGAGAGTGGATGGAGTCCATCAACACCCCCAAAGCTTCACAGTCCTAGAGCTCGTCCTGGTGCGACTAACATTACACAGTTTTGATTGAAAGGGGTCCTTGATTTCACTTTTTTTAACTTTAGTTAGTGTGTAACGTTGCTGTTTGAGCATAAACAACATTGCAAAGATACAACGCTCAAAGTTCAAAGCAAAGGGAGATATTTGCTTTTACAGAAATCCCTTTTTAAGGACTACAACAAGCTTCTTCACGGGTTAGTGATGTCACTAACCATACAATTTACATAAACCCCGCCCCTGGAAACACGCAACAAAGGCCATGTTGAGAAGAGGAAGAGTTGTTGTAGTCGAGCACATTTGGGAGTGCTCAAGCTGTCACATCCGTCTTTCACATTTATTTCAATACAGTACGAAACACAAATGCTATAGCATGTCATAAAAGCAAGATGACAACCTAAGTTTGTTGTAACTGAAATTAAACTAAACTATACTGTTTTCTCTTCATGCAGCAGATATTCTCTGGCTCTGTGCATCTTACAACAGTTCCCACACGAGCGATTTATAGATCATCATGACAGAATATGCTAATCGATGACTTGAAGATAGTTAACGCCACATCAGCTACATAAATTCATCAACCATCCATTCAGAAACGTCCTGTCTCATTCCACATGTTGTCACTTCTTCTTGAGTCTCTCCATCATTGTCCGACTCCAGTTTGAACATAAAAGGCTGAACAGTTTCAGACATTTTCAGTGTGTCTGCGTGAGGTAATCGGAGCTGCTACCATGAGCTCTTGAAGCTCCGCCCTCTTCTAGAAAGGGGGCCGGGATCACCAGCTCATTTGCATTTAAAGGGACACAAAAATGGGGCGTCACTCAAAAAGTGACAATTTTAACATGCTATAAAATATGATCTGTGGGGTATTTTGAGCTAAAACTTCATATACACACTCTGGGGACATCAGACTTATTTTACATCTTGTAAAAAAGGGCATTATTGGACCCTTTTAAATAAATGTTTGATGATCGCATTAGCCAACTCCTTATTCAGTAATCATATGTCAGAGATATTTTAAATGGTATGGAAATACTAGAAAATGAAAGCAAATTTCAAAATATTTAGAGGATGCTTGTAAATAAACAGGCAAAAGCAGTGTTTTCAGAATATTTTTTTAAAAAGCCACAGAGTATTTCTAGAGACAGCGAGAAGATCTGTACAGAAATAAGCAACAACAGAATTCTGCATTTGCAACACAGTAAAACCTGCCGCTCAAATATTATTTCAGAGGCAAAAGAACAAATAAGACCAGCTGCCTATGCTAAACTATGACACTACATTACACAAATAGAGCTTTATATTCAAAACACAGGATATGTAAAAATGTTTTTTTCTTGAAATTGTTGAAAAAGTGCAATAAAGGTTTGACAGTCTACAACTTGATCGGATATCCCAAATAGGTTGTATTGTTTTTACCAAGCTTTTTAACATGTTCCTATAGTTACCCAGAATTTCTTACAGCCAGAATGACATTCAAGAAAATGTTCGAGGAGACATTGAATTCATAAAACAAAATTATGATTGCTGTTACATATTTTCTTTGGGTAAAAGTACAGAACAAAACCATATCCAGCAGGGTAGGAACAGTTGGGGTTTTTTGCCTCGCACATTGAGATTTTATACAAGTACTTCATATGAAACGAATACAAGAAATATAATGGAAAATAAAAGATGAGCACTGGGAGTTCTGCATAAAAGTCTGTTGCATTGAGTGCCAAGAAAATGTGGCCTGTAAAATCTCACAGTGAATGTCGTTCATTCATTGAGTTTGCGTAAGCTCTGATAAAAGGATTCAGACCAATGCAGCAAGAGGAAATAAACCATACAAAGCACTTTCCAATGTACCAAATTCATTCATTTATCAGTTACATGTGTAGAACCTGAAGTTTGGAGTATCAGCACCAAGTCCAGCATGTGTGATGGAGGTCTACGTTGTCGTATCGACCGAGTAACCGGTTAACAGTTCAGCATTACAGAATAAATATCACAGTGTTGTGTGATAAACATTTTTCCCAGCTGTACTGATTTCTGCCATTCCACACGAATTTAATAAGGCATATCTGAAGGGAACTCCCATTTAAAACAGGCAAAATGTTGAAGGGGGACTGCAAAAATCCATTCTAATCGTGAAATTAAAAAGCAGCGTGTCTCTGACTTAACGGAAACTGTCACGAGAGGTCAAAAACGTTGCTGTGGTGACAACACGAGTCCGTTTTAAACATATATACAAACTGATAAGTGTATATGCATATAAAACAATACAAAACATGTTTAAGAAAATAATAAGACATGGCACATTATATGACATACAAAAGAGAAAGAGACATCAATCAAAATGCTTAATACAAAATGCCTTGCAGAAATAAAAAGGACGATGTCCAACGTTCACCTCACTGGAACGGGGGCAATATATATAGATACAAAAACATACCAAAAAAAGACACAAATGAAACACTGTAAATTGTGCCTTACGAGCACCAACACGTACACCAGCATATTGTAGCTTTCCTTTTTTCGTAGGATAATAAAATGGTGTCTTTTCAAACGGTCTCCACTAAAATAAAAGGAAACATTTAGGATGCTGAGAGAAAAATCGCAATCGTCTCGTTGAAGTAACCACGTGTCCTTTCTCAGAATGTCCACTGTCCTCGTTTGATGGGTTTCTCCTTCCTGAGAGTAAGCAAGGTATCCCAAACGTTATTGTTTTTCTCCTATCTCACTTTCTTTCTCTCTCCGTTTAGCGAATGATTGAGAACTCCTCCGTGCTGTACGTCCTCCCCGTGGCAGGTGAGGTCTAGTGTTAGTGTGAGGATTGTGCTCAGGCTGTCGTGATGGCGTTTAGGTCCTTCATTAAGCCCTCCAGATGGGCCATTTCCTCCGTCAACTCGTCCGTCTCGTAATTCTGAAGGAGATGAAGAAGGTTACTGCGGGGGGTGGGGCTGGGGTGAGCTGGGGATTGGGTTTATAGGGGATGGTCAATGGTACTGCAGAAGGAAAGCAGGAAATTAAATAGCACAGCCACATGCGTGGGAATGGATGAAGGGGTACGGTAGTATGGTGCATTATGCAGGATAAACGAGAACCATTCAGCAGTTTTGATTTGTTTAAACAAGCAAAAATTACAAAATTAATTGTAATGAGCAGACAATAAATACAGCCGTTAAAAGGGGAAAGCAGGTAAAGGTTTGAGAGAAAAGAAAAAACATGTTAAAATGATATCATTATCTTGTTGTACATTTAAATATATATTTGATGTGTAACAGTATCCATAGAACATTGTAATATAGTACATGGCATTCTTGTAGCTCAAAGCGTGGCGCTAGAAACTACTAGGTCATAGGATTTGATGCTTGAAAACGTATATATGTAATCTAGGGATGCGCGATATATCGGCCACCATATCGGTATCGGCCGATATACACTCACCTAAAGGATTATTAGGAACACCATACTAATACTGTGTTTGACCCCCTTTCGCCTTCAGAACTGCCTTAATTCTACGTGGCATTGATTCAACAAGGTGCTGAAAGCATTCTTTAGAAATGTTGGCCCATATTGATAGGATAGCATCTTGCAGTTGATGGAGATTTGTGGGATGCACATCCAGGGCACGAAGCTCCCGTTCCACCACATCCCAAAGATGCTCTATTGGGTTGAGATCTGGTGACTGTGGGGGCCATTTTAGTACAGTGAACTCATTGTCATGTTCAAGAAACCAATTTGAAATGATTCGAGCTTTGTGACATGGTGCATTATCCTGCTGGAAGTAGCCATCAGAGGATGGGTACATGGTGGTCATAAAGGGATGGACATGGTCAGAAACAATGCTCAGGTAGGCCGTGGCATTTAAACGATGCCCAATTGGCACTAAGGGGCCTAAAGTTTGCCAAGAAAACATCCCCCACACCATTACACCACCACCACCAGCCTGCACAGTGGTAACAAGGCATGATGGATCCATGTTCTCATTCTGTTTACGCCAAATTCTGACTCTACCATCTGAATGTCTCAACAGAAATCGAGACTCATCAGACCAGGCAACATTTTTCCAGTCTTCAACTGTCAAATTTTGGTGAGCTTGTGCAAATTGTAGCCTCTTTTTCCTATTTGTAGTGGAGATGAGTGGTACCCGGTGGGGTCTTCTGCTGTTGTAGCCCATCCGCCTCAAGGTTGTGCGTGTTGTGGCTTCACAAATGCTTTGCTGCATACCTCGGTTGTAACGAGTGGTTATTTCAGTCAAAGTTGCTCTTCTATCAGCTTGAATCAGTCGGCCCATTCTCCTCTGACCTCTAGCATCAACAAGGCATTTTCGCCCACAGGACTGCCGCATACTGGATGTTTTTCCCTTTTCACACCATTCTTTGTAAACTCTAGAAATGGTTGTGCGTGAAAATCCCAGTAACTGAGCAGATTGTGAAATACTCAGACTGGCCCGTCTGGCACCAACAACCATGCCACGCTCAAAATTGCTTAAATCACCTTTCTTTCCCATTCTGACATTCAGTTTGGAGTTCAGGAGATTGTCTTGACCAGGACCACACCCCTAAGTGCATTGAAGCAACTGCCATGTGATTGGTTGATTAGATAATTGCATTAATGAGAAATTGAACAGGTGTTCCTAATAATCCTTTAGGTGAGTGTATGTTCATTTTTAATGCTATTGTTATCGGCCTGATAAGAAAATTTGGCCGATATATTAAAGCTGATAAATAATGTATTATTTCCTTCAGCTACAGATGCGCACTGTTTAACATGATGGTTTTGAATTGCTTGAAATATGATTGAAATCATAGGAAAATCAGGAAAATACAGTTCAGAGCAACATGTGCAGCGCAGGTCTGTCATATCGGTTACATAAAATAATAATGAGAACATTATGATTGTGTGCTTGGGTCATGGCTTTTAATGGTAAAACTTTTGTTTTTGTAATCAGGCTCTCAAAAATTATATAAAAATCTGGATTCAGATTTATCGGCCAATATATCGGTTATCGGCTTTCAAATACAAAGAATTATCGGTTATTGTATCGGCCACAAATGTTCATATTGGTGCATCCCTAATGTAAACGCAATGCCAAATGTAGCAAGTAATTTCTACTATGCAGTACATTTTCATGTCCCTATCATAATAAAACCATTTTTTTTGTAGCAGATGTTTAACTTTAACACTTTATTGCTAATCTTTTAGATGCATTTTATTGCCACTGTATAAATAACTATGTTTAATATAGTTTAATCTCCTGGGCTTGACCAGAAATAATTACAACACAAGCATATTACTTCAAAAGTGTTCAAAAGTAACAGAAATGACAGAAGTGTACATAGTTTTGTTCACAAGAAATATAAAGAGACATGGAAGTTTGTATAGCGAATGATATTCCTAGTGTTTTCTAACCTCTCTGTAGTACAGAGCATTATACAGTAGGAACAAGAATACTCACACTCCCTGCATCTTCATGAAGTCTGCTGCCTTCCGAGACATCCGGTGCACTTGGAACTATGACAGGCATAGGAGTTCTCGTCCTTCCCAGCGTACCGATAGAGGCTGTTTTAACTGAGTGAGGGCCTAAAACAATCGCACAAGTTAGGGTCTGTCTTTCTCCTTTTTAACCATGAAACTGTACTATTCATCATAAAGATGCACAAACCTTTAAGTTCTTTTGAGAGCATTGTGACAGTGTGACAACTATTGGTACTGGCATAAATTTGTTTTCAATTTAAAAGACAGAAGCTTTTCCATCAGTATTTGCCGTCAAATTCAGCAACTCTAAAATGTGGCGTCCCACAAGGTTCTATTCTAGGCCCTATTATATTCTCACTGTATATGTTTATGCTACAACTATTGGAACAGGCAATTATTTATATCCTCTAACTCCACCAATGAGATTACTAATAGATTAGCTTTCATTTCAGGTCCTATTATATTCTCACTGTATAGGTTTAGGCTCATTTGGAGTGTGACAACTATTGGTACTGGCATCAATTAGTTTTCTATATAAAAGACAGAACCTTTTCTTAATCAGTATCAGGAATTTGCCTTCGAATTCAGCAACTCTAAACTGTGGCGTTACACAAGGTTCTATTCTAGGTCCTATTATTTTCTCACTGTATATGTTTAGGCTACAACTATTGAAACTGGCAACTGTATAAGGTATTGGCATTAATTAGTTTTGTATTTAAAAGACAGAAGCTTTTCCATCAGTATTTACCTTTATATTCAGCAACTCTACAATGTGGCGTCCCACAAGGTTCTATTCTAGGTCCTATTATATTCTCACTGTATATGTTTATGCTCAATATATTCACCAAACAATTATTGCCAACCAAGATTTGCCCTATTCCAAGCTATAAAATGAGAGCATGTCTAGTACACATGCTCTCATTTTATAGCTTGGAATAGGGCAAATCTTGGTTGGCAATAATTGTTTTATCTCTGCCAATGAGATTACTAATACATTAGCTTTCATGTACTTGACCATGGTAAACATCTTTTTTTATATGTTAAATGCCATTACTTTAGACACTGCAGATCACCCAAGACAGATGTACATATCTGGTGTAAAGGGGAACTTACCTGTCTGAGACAGCAATGGAGTGCTGGGCAATGCTGCTGAGTCATACATGGGATGAGCTGGGATGGCAGGCACTGCAAAACTCTTGAGTGGGTGCGTGGGACGAACGTGTGCTGTGGGCGTAGCAAACACTGGCTCCTCCTCAGTGACTGAGCTGTGGTAGCTAATGTCTGTCTCTGAAAGGTCAGTGGTACAGGAGGGCTGCCCAGACGGAGGGAGCAGGTCGGCACTAGGGGTGTTCCTTACAGACTCTGTAATTACAACAGCACCTGGGTCAGCACATAGTGCATACTGCTAGGCATGCAGGTTCTGTATATAAGCAACCTTAAACAGGCCATACCATGTTGAAGTCAACATGAATCAGCAACCAATTTAACATATAATGTGTATTTCTGAGTGAAACAAGAAATGAAAAGTGGTCTTTCCATATGGAAAGTTTCACTACAAACCCTTGGTCACCAACCAAGTGTACCTCCATTTTGAGAGGAAAAAAAGAACATATTCCAGCTTCATATGGAATGGACTAACACATTTGTGTCCAGGGGTGATCAAGGCCTTCACAAAGCCCCAGTAATGCACTCTCACCTGTGGACTCTGCCCTGTCTAGATGAGAGATGGGGGTGGCGATGGACCGTGTGCTGCTCTGGTGGTGGAGATAGCTGCGAGTCGGCGAGGCCAGGCTGCCCAAGTGATAATGATGGTGATGGTTATCGAGGGAATGGATGGGGTGAGCACTAATCACAGCTGCGAATGGACACACATAATAAAGCGCCATGGTTTAGACCTCGCACACAAGGCTATGAGATTATGGCGAGCATGGTGCATCTATAACATCTGCTCATGCAAACAAAGAACTACAAAGACTTAAAGACATGCTATGTTGCTAGGTTAAAGAATTATTGTAAGACCGGAAACATACTCTAGACAAGTATACAAATGCAGACGCAAATGCTTGGCCAACTCTGCTGTGGTGCTGAGAAACCTCTTTACTCAAGGGGGTGATAGTTAGCTGTTTGTTTTAGTTAGGTAGTTAACTATAAACATGTAGACACTTTAAATAACTTGAAAACTTAATTACCTAAAAAACTAATTTGCTGAGCAATAAACTTGCTCTGCCATTACAGGAAATGCAACAACATGAAATTTTGCTTGTGTAGCCATTTGCGTCCATGCACTTGAGTAAAGAATGTTTTTTGGCCCACAACTACAATAATGAACTCAGGGAACCTTGTTTGAGGACTATACACTCACCTAAAGGATTATTAGGAACACCTGTTCAATTTCTCATTAATGCAATTATCTAATCAACCAATCACATGGCAGTTGCTTCAATGCATTTAGGGGTGTGGTCCTGGTCAAGACAATCTCCTGAACTCCAAACTGAATGTCAGAATGGGAAAGAAAGGTGATTTAAGCAATTTTGAGCGTGGCATGGTTGTTGGTGCCAGACGGGCCGGTCTGAGTATTTCACAATCTGCTCAGTTACTGGGATTTTCACGCACAACCATTTCTAGAGTTTACAAAGAATGGTGTGAAAAGGGAAAAACATCCAGTATGCGGCAGTCTTGTGGGCGAAAATGCCTTGTTGATGCTAGAGGTCAGAGGAGAATGGGGCGACTGATTCAAGCTGATAGAAGAGCAACTTTGACTGAAATAACCACTCGTTACAACCGAGGTATGCAGCAAAGCATTTGTGAAGCCACAACACGCACAACCTTGAGGCGGATGGGCTACAACAGCAGAAGACCCCACCGGGTACCACTCATCTCCACTACAAATAGGAAAAAGAGGCTACAATTTGCACGAGCTCACCAAAATTGGACAGTTGAAGACTGGAAAAATGTTGCCTGCTCTGATGAGTCTCGATTTCTGTTGAGACATTCAGATGGTAGAGTCAGAATTTGGCGTAAACAGAATGAGAACATGGATCCATCATGCCTTGTTACCACTGTGCAGGCTGGTGGTGGTGGTGTAATGGTGTGGGGGATGTTTTCTTGGCACACTTTAGGCCCCTTAGTGCCAATTGGGCATCGTTTAAATGCCACGGCCTACCTGAGCATTGTTTCTGACCATGTCCATCCCTTTATGACCACCATGTACCCATCCTCTGATGGCTACTTCCAGCAGGATAATGCACCATGTCACAAAGCTCGAATCATTTCAAATTGGTTTCTTGAACATGACAATGAGTTCACTGTACTAAAATGGCCCCCACAGTCACCAGATCTCAACCCAATAGAGCATCTTTGGGATGTGGTGGAACGGGAGCTTCGTGCTCTGGATGTGCATCCCACAAATCTCCATCAACTGCAAGATGCTATCCTATCAATATGGGCCAACATTTCTAAAGAATGCTTTCAGCACCTTGTTGAATCAATGCCACGTAGAATTAAGGCAGTTCTGAAGGTGAAAGGGGGTCAAACACAGTATTAGTATGGTGTTCCTAATAATCCTTTAGGTGAGTGTATGTTATTACAAAGAGCATAAACGGTTTAATATCCTAACTGAAAGATTAGGATCAAATTAAGGGTGTCCGGTCCCTGGTTCAGGATAACACACTTACGCTGAGGGGGTTGTGCATCAAAGGGCATCATCATTTTAGGTCTCATTCCACGACGGCCTGCCAGTGTAGACATGCTGTCCTCTGATTCATGGCCTGCAAATCAGACAGCGACCATCTAATCAGATTGAGACAGGCTTACCCTCCCCAACAGGCTCCCAATACAAGTGAAGACTACCAGCTGACTTCCTAGAGTAAGTTGCCAAGATCATGTGATGTTTTCACTAATGCAGTGAGATTCTATTGTTTGTCCTATAGAGGGCAGTGTAAACGCACACATCAGGAGAGCTGTAGGAGTAGGTAGCAGCAGATGGATATCACCATTCATGCCACGAAAACAAAAGAAACTGCACGTTTTTCTATTTTAAGCAAGGAACATGCCAATCTCAAGCAATAATGACAAATAGCAGACATGACTTTGAAGCATCCATCAGAAGCAGCAGCTGGAATGATGTCATGGATGATGCAGCAGGTGAAGGTGTTTTAAAGACCCCATGAAACTGTTCCAAATTTTTTTAGTGTGTTGATGTATTTCCTAATGAAACCGGAGGCTGGGGCTGGACATATCAAAGGGTCTTTTTTAAATAGACAATATCCTTAGCAATGATATGCTACTTGGTATTGAGGGAGGGGTCTGGTCCATTTCCCCATAAGAGCAATACTATAAATATGTCAAAAATCTCCAGAAGTTTGGGAGTTTACTAGTATAGACCAAGGGGCAACCTCCCGCGCCAACACAGAAGTGGCCGCTAGACACAGGCTCCAAAAGGGAGTCAAATCTGTATCTCCCCCATGTTAAAATGCCCAACTTTACAGCAGAAAAAAACATGTTTACAGCCTGTACAAAAAGTGGTTTTGGTCTATACAGCTAATTTTGCCCTTCATGACAACTGTGAGGGGAGTGAATTTTTTTATATAACTCATCTGTTTAAATTATATTAAGCCTTAAAGTTCTGCATAATTAAGGGCGTGGCCACTTGAGTGACAGGTGGATTGCCACTATGGTCGAGCTAGATGGGCGTGGTTTCAGAACCTCGGCTCCACCCACGTCCCGCCACTTTTCAGTTTTCCAGGAGTGACACGCTGCCAAGATGGCCACGGCCCACTTTAGGCTTCAAAAATGCTCTTCAGATTTCTCTTACGTCCATATTTATTTACAGTCTATGTATAGACCCTGCCCCTTTTTAGCACTGCGCTCATTGTGTTCCGTCTTCCAGTCTGTATTTTCACAGCATGAAGGTAAGATCTTACAGATTTATAAATGAACCGCATTTGTTATGACATCCACTTCAAACATTACAATGCTCCTGATAACTTTCGTAAACACTACAATAAGTAAATCCACTTCACCAGCTAATTACTCTTTGACAGCGATGCCATAGAAATATAAAGAGCTACTGCAAAAACGGAAGTTCAAGCACAACCTTCTAAAGATGTTTCCGCGGTTGTTTCTCCAGCACATAAGGTCTAAATAGATGGCCTTAACAGACCGAACTTTTTGATTTCATGGGGTCCTTAAATCAAAGTTCTTACCACGGTACGAGTTACGTCTCTGGAGCATAGGATCCATGGAGCCATCAACCGGGGTGATGTCTTGGGAGGTTCGGGGGATTGGCGTGTCGGTCATAACTGGATTGGGTTCGGGCGATTTGTCAATAGGTTTTAGCTCCAAGCGCTCATGGTGGATCCAGAGGTCTGGTGGTTTCAGATCTTTGGAGTTGCCCTTATACTTGTGGGATCCATTGGCGGACTTGCAGGCTGCACGTTTCCTGAAGATCATATCAAACAGTTTGAGGGAAGGTTGTGGCAAACACATTTACCCTTACGCCAGGACTGAGGATTAGGATTGCTCATCATCGAGAGATCTGAACTTGAACTTTGTAAGGAACTTACTTTTTCTGCTGTGTTGTGGTACGGCGTGTACACAGGAAGGCGCCAACCACCACCACAATGATGGTAAATGCACCCACAGACACAATGATGACAATAACCAGGATGTGGTTATCACCAGTGCCAGACATGTCTGGTTTCCCTGAAACATGGAAAATCTATGGTTACAATGTTATGCGAAAAGGAAAATTTATCAAGAAAATGTATTTGAAGCCTTGAATGTTTATTACAGAATAGCCTGACAGACAGAAACAGAGAAGGAGGTGGTTGAGTACTGCTATGTGGTTGCTAGGGTGTTGCAAAGTGTTTACAATGGTGGTAAAATGTAGTTGATAAGGCATTGCTAAGGTGTTGCTAGGTTGTTATGAAGGTGATGGAGTTGTTGGAAACTACTGGGTGGTTGCTGTGGAATTGCAAAGCTGTTGCTATGTGTTTTCTAGGTTATTAATATACTGTTAATAAACATTGCTAGGTGGTTGCATTGCATTGCTAGGGTGTTACTAAGCTGTTGCTAGGGTGTTACTAAGCTGTTGCTAGGTTGTTGTGGGTGGTTGCTAAAGACTAAGGGGTGGTTCCTATGGTATTGCTATGCTGTTGCAAATTGTTTGCTAGAGTATTAATATATTGTTGATAGGGCATTGCTAGGTGGTAGCTAGGGTGTTATATTACGGTGTTACTAGGTTGTTTGGGTGGTTGCTGAGTGGTTGCTAGTGTGTTAGTATGTTGTTGATAGGCCATTGCAAGATGCTGCTATGGTGTTGCTATGTGGTTGCCACCTTGTTATGAAGGTGTTGCTAGGTTATTGGGTTGGTTTCCAGGGCCTACCAGGAGGTTTCTATGGCATTTGCTTGGTGATTGGTGCTAGACTGGAGCTAGGTGTTTTCTAAACATTGGTAGGGGGTTACAGGGGCTGCTAGGATGTTAAAATATTGTTGATAAGGTATCACTACTAGATGATTGCAAGATGCCGCTAGGTTGTTTTGGGTGGTTGCTAGGGACTGGGGGGTTGCTATGGCATTGCTAAGCTGATGCAAGGTGTTTATATGTTGTTGATATGGCATTGCTAGGTAGTTGTCTCTAGGTAGCTGCTAAGGTGCTGTTAGGGTGATAATAAAGGGTTGCTCAGTTGTTGAGAAGGTGTTCCTAAGTTGTTGTGGGTGGTTGCTATGGACTACTAGGCAGGTGTTATGGCATTGGTAGGTGGTTGCACGGGTGTTAATGTGCTGTTGCTAGGTAGTTGCAAAGTACTGCAAGGGTGTTGCTAAGTGGTTGCTAGGGACTACAGGGTGGTTATGGTATTACTAGGTGATACTAGGTACAGTACTAGGGTGTGTTTTTGCTAGGTTATAAGCCATTGCTAGGTCCAGAGTGTGTTTTTGGAAACATAAAAAACAGCAATTACCGACTGATCCAAAGCCTTGGTCTGGTGCAGAGGGTCTTCCTATTTTCACTGGACCTGAAGCTGCAAGAGGTCAAATAAGAAGAATTGGCAAATGGCACATTGAAATCTACAGCTCTCGTGTAAAGTTCACATCAAGACATGTTCCATCCATTGGTAAAATAACATGCAGTGCAAAACAGATTAACCACCAGCTGTACTTCAGAGAAGAGCATGACGCTCATCTTTTGAGAAAAACGTGCTTGGGGAAAGACTGTTAGTAGTATGAAGTTGTAGCCACATGTGCATTCTACTGATAAAGTCTTAGTAAACGGCAGTCAGGCAAGCAAAAAGGTGTTTTCCAGCTATACGCCAGCTGGATCTTTCTGTGACTGCTGATGAATTTCAGTGTGCTGCTCACTTCAATTTGAGGGCATTAGTGGAATAAGAGAAGAGAGAGCAATTACCTTGGTCATTAGCCATTTTGTCAGAGGATTCGGCTAGCAGGACAAAGCAGAAGGAGAGGAGACAAGTTAGAGGGAGAGAGGCGTGCAGTCAGAGCTAAAGCAGGAGCCCTACGGCCGGCTTGTGCATGAGTCCGCATGAAAGATCAGTGAGGTCAGGCAAAGGGTTAAGCTTGAGATTAGGTTAAAATAGCGTATATGTTAACATCATTTAGCAACCAAAGCCTGCTGAAAAGAACAGCATGAATTTCCATGTTGGTACACTTTGGTTTAGGCTAATTCATTGTGGTTTTCTACAGATCTAGTTGGTCTCTTTTGGTTCATCTTGATGGTTAAGCCACATATGAAGCCTGGTGGTTACACCAGTATCCCAATCGTATCTTGGGATTCATATCCCTACATATGCTGGTCTTTTCATCAGGCAGCAGTGATTGTTATCATTCATCAGATGAAAACTGTCTCCATGAATCAGCTGGATTACCTTTAGGAGTGCGAAACTGGACAGCTTCAGACATGGGACCCATCCCCTTGGAGTTACGTGCCTGGATCTTAAAGTAGTAGGTGGTATCAAGGGTCAGCTCCTGAATTTGATGGGTTAGCCTGTTTCCCACTACTGGTTCAATGACCCAATCATGAACCTCTGCATTCACATCAGTGCTGTAGTAAATGATGTAACCTGGGAAGGCAGAGAAAGTGAGGCATGTTGTAGATGATTATAAGTGGTGGTCACACAACACTTTTTGTTGTTCCACTTCCATTCATATAGATGCGAATGCCGGACACGGGAAATTGCAATTTTCGCTGCATTCTAAAGTTTACAGTTAGTGAACTTTGTATCATGTGAAGGCGTGTGTCCAATAGAAGACCATCTAGTGTCCATTTTGGATGTATTATATGTTGAATAATGGTTTCAAAAAGAGACGCCGCAGTCATATTACGACCATTGCAGTGTCCATAGAAATTTTGCATATTCAAAGTCTAGTGTGACCGTGGTTTAAAACAAAATAAACTGTCACTGTCTACAACCAGTGCTAAGTTTTTAATATAACATTGTCACCTGTGATTTTGCCATTGGCTTCTGAAGGTGGCTGCCAATTGACGATGATGGTTCGTGGTCGCCCCTCTTTGCTCACTACAGTCACATCTTTAGGTGCAGAACTTGGGACTGGGGAGAAAAACAAAATGAATCAAGACTACAAATGCAGATTCCCTCACACTTAATGTTTATTGCAGTTTAATGCGTTTACATGCTCAACAAAACTGCCAAAACCGTTGATACTTCGACTGCTCGAGTTTTGCGATGGTCTGCGCACTGTCCACGTGACGTAATTTTCATCATTGGGATGGTCCGCGAACGGTGCGCGTACAACAGTGCATATGCGAGTGACTTGAGCAACTGAAAAGTCCACTAGATAGTGCGTACATGCCGAACGTTTCTTTCCACGCTCACGGCCAAAGGAGTATACTTTAAAACGAATTATTCCTGGGCCTTAAAGGAATAGTTCACCCAAAACTGAAAATTCTGTCATCATTTATTCACCCTCATGTCGTTCCAAACCCGTAAGACTTTCGTTCATCTTCGCAACACAAATGAAGATCTTTCTGATAAAATCTGAGAGATTTCGGTTCCTCTATTGACAGCTACACAACTACCATTTTGACGCTTCAAAAAGTTCATAAAGAGATCGTAAAACTAATCCATATGAATTGAGCGTTTTAGTCCAAATTTTCTGAAGAGACACGATCGCTTTATATGATGAACAGATTGAATTTAGGCTTTTATTCACATATAAACATTCATCAACTCACACATCAGTTGTGGTAAACGGAAGCTCAAACATGTTCGCATGACGTGCGAGAACCAATGAGGTTCATTCTCGTGTTACGCAGCACGTTTGAGCTTCAGCAAGAACCAATGAGGTTTATTCTCGTGTTACGCAGCACGTTTGAGCTTCCACAAGAACCAATGAGGTTCATTCTCGTGTTACGCAGCACGTTTGAGCTTCAGCAAGAACCAATGAGGTTCAATCTCGTGTTACGCAGCACGTTTGAGCTTCAGCAAGAACCAATGAGGTTCATTCTCGTGTTACGCAGCACGTTTGAGCTTCAGCAAGAACCAATGAGGTTCAATCTCGCGTTACGCAGCACGTTTGAGCTTCAGCAAGAACCAATGAGGTTCAATCTCGTGTTACGCAGCACGTTTGAGCTTCAGCAAGAACCAATGAGGTTCATTCTCGTGTTACGCAGCACGTTTGAGCTTCAGCAAGAACCAATGAGGTTCATTCTTGTGTTACGCAGCACGCTTGAGCTTCAGCAAGAACCAATGAGGTTAATTCTCGTGTTACGCAGCACGTTTGAGCTTCAGCAAGAACCAATGAGGTTCATTCTTGTGTTACGCAGCACGCTTGAGCTTCAGCAAGAACCAATGAGGTTAATTCTCGTGTTACGCAGCACATTTGAGCTTCAGCAAGAACCAATGAGGTTCATTCTTGTGTTACGCAGCACGCTTGAGCTTCAGCAAGAACCAATGAGGTTAATTCTCGTGTTACGCAGCACGTTTGAGCTTCAGCAAGAACCAATGAGGTTCATTCTCGTGTTACGCAGCACGTTTGAGCTTCAGCAAGAACCAATGAGGTTCATTCTCGTTTTACGCAGCACGTTTGAGCTTCAGCAAGAACCAATGAGGTTCTTTCTCGTGTTACGCAGCACGTTCGAGCTTTAGCAAGAACCAATGAGGTTAATTCTCGTGTTACGCAGCACGTTTGAGCTTCAGCAAGAACCAATGAGGTTCATTCTCGTGTTACGCAGCACGTTTGAGCTTCAGCAAGAACCAATGAGGTTCTTTCTCGTGTTACGCAGCACGTTCGAGCTTCAGCAAGAACCAATGAGGTTAATTCTCGTGTTACGCAGCACGTTTGAGCTTCAGCAAGAACCAATGAGGTTCATTCTCGTGTTACGCAGCACGTTTGAGCTTCAGCAAGAACCAATGAGGTTAATTCTCGTGTTACGCAGCACGTTTGAGCTACAGCAAGAACCAATGAGGTTCATTCTCGTGTTACGCAGCACGCTTGAGCTTCAGCAAGAACCAATGAGGTTCATTCTCGTGTTACGCAGCACGTTTGAGCTTCAGCAAGAACCAATGAGGTTAATTCTCGTGTTACGCAGCACGTTTGAGCTTCAGCAAGAACCAATGAGGTTCATTCTAGTGTTACGCAGCACGCTTGAGCTTCAGCAAGAACCAATGAGGTTCATTCTCGTGTTACGCAGCACGTTTGAGCTTCAGCAAGAACCAATGAGGTTAATTCTCGTGTTACGCAGCACGTTTGAGCTACAGCAAGAACCAATGAGGTTCATTCTCGTGTTACGCAGCACGTTTGAGCTTCAGCAAGAACCAATGAGGTTAATTCTCGTGTTACGCAGCACGTTTGAGCTACAGCAAGAACCAATGAGGTTCATTCTCGTGTTACGCAGCACATTTGAGCTTCAGCAAGAACCAATGAGGTTCATTCTCGTGTTACGCAGCACGTTTGAGCTTCAGCAAGAACCAATGAGGTTAATTCTCGTGTTACGCAGCACGTTTGAGCTACAGCAAGAACCAATGAGGTTCATTCTCGTGTTACGCAGCACGTTTGAGCTTCAGCAAGAACCAATGAGGTTCATTCTTGTGTTACGCAGCACGTTTGAGCTTCAGCAAGAACCAATGAGGTTTATTCTCGTGTTACGCAGCACGCTTGAGCTTCAGCAAGAACCAATGAGGTTCATTCTCGTGTTCGCTGATCAAAGTTTAAATGTGAATAAAAGCCTAAATTCAAACTGTTCTTTATATAAAGCGATTGAGTCTCTTCAGAAAATGTTGACAAAATTGCTCAATTCATATGGATTCGTTTTAAGATCTGTTTATGAACTTTTTAAAGCATCAAAGTGGTAGTTGCGTAGCTGTCAATAGAGGAACAGAAATCGCTCAGATTTGATCAAAGATCTTCATTGTTTTTTAAAAGATGAACGAAAGTCTTATGGGTTTGGAACAAAATGAGGGTGAATAATTAATGACAGAATTAAAATTTTTTAGTGAACTATCCCTTTAAGAACTTTACACATAAGTTTTAAACTACTAACTACATTTTCTTTCTTTTCTTTATCGTAGACTCTCTTACAAAGCGATTAGTATTTAGTCACATGACCAACACGATTGCCATGTTGAGGCTGCAACCTGCCCCATGTAGAGTACTTACTTGTTTCAAAAGTTGTTCCATGTGCAGTCATGCTCCAGGTGCTGGTCCTCCGGCCCTTGGTCACCATGACTGAGAACTCATACAAGGTGTTGGGCTTAAGACCCGTCACCGTGTGAGTTAGTGTGGTGGTGTTAGCCACCTAAAATTAATAAATCAATGTCAGTGGTGTAACAACCAAAATTTCTCCATCTTTCTCAAGCTTATCCTACAGCGAGATCCTGTAAGCAGCCTAGATTCTGTTAACCATACCTTAAACTTTGTGTTTGCAGGTATGTTGGTCTTCCAGCGCACTGTGTAGTAGCGTGCGTCTGTGATCTTCTGGTTCTTGGGCAGCGAGTTGTCTGCCCAGGTGACTTTGATTGTGTCGTGGCTTAGAACGGACGCCTGAACGCCCACAGGAGGCAGCATGGGTAAAGGGTCTGGTACTGGAGTGTATGGAGCATGGAAAAGTTCGTACAAATCAACATCAGGGTCTATGGGGTCTGCAAGCAAATTACACAATGTCCCATGGCAAAAATAAAGAGGTGAAAGGAAAAAAAAGTGAGCACGATTACACGCACAAGGGGAGGGTTTTAGGACGGGAGACACGTAACGAAGGGGGAGAACGGGTTAATGGGTTAAAATGGGCGTGAGGAGGGGAGGAATGTGGAGGTGGGATTGGGAAAGGAGAAAGAGAGAAAATATTGTATTAGAACAGGATATCAAGAGACAGTCACAAAACCATCCAGAGCTACAGAGAGCTACATCTACGATGAGTCAAGGAACTACATCAGCTCGGTTCACTAGCAGCTACATTACAAATAAAGAAGGAAAATGATCGGTCAGACAGTGAGTGTTCATATACACAAAGCCTGAAATACAGAGCACAGCCAATAAAAAACAGTTATGACCTTGCTGATAGACCTTAGTCAGGCTAGTCCTCATCTTAATGAAAACAAGGCTGTGAGGGATAGATTTGGTGTTTGCATAACTTTCAAAACTGTTTATGGAGTCATTTTTTACCCTCATGTCATTCTAAACCTGTACGATTGCCTTTTTCCCATGCAATTTTAGTTCATTTTGGCCTGTTCTTCACATAAACCTACTGTTTAGATCCGAAAGGCTTGTTTATGAAGCACAAGCACACCTTATGTTTCTTGTAAGGTTGGAAAATCTATTGAAATCAGGATTACATCAAACTCATAAGTATGCAGCTAACGCAAAAAAGATCTGTTGCTCTAATGAATAATGCTTATACTGCAATTTAACCAAATTAGTTCACAGGAGGAAGCCGAAGAAAGGCTTTCATCTTTCTTTCCTGTCTATTAATCCTGTTTTAGGTGTTGAAACCATGACCTTGTCTAGGTCAAAGGCGTTGGAGATGCACATTTTTTGAATTTTCTCCATTGCTTTATATCAAGCTAAATCTTTCAAATAATTTCAATGTACAGTGCAGCTCGGGTTTGCTGATGTGTGTCAAATACAAACACGGGGAAAAAGTCAGATCCTTTTATAGATTTAAAGCTGTTTGCCTGCCTTAAATCACCTGTTTTCCTAAACCCTCCAAGAATAACAATTTGGAGTGTGAAAATATGCTCACTGGCTTTTAAATGTGTGAAAATGAGAGCATGGCTTAAACATTTAACTGTTTTTAAATGGAAAAGTGGGAAGAGTGATGAAGCAGAGCACCCATAGTGAGCACTATGTGAGGTTGAGCTTTGCTTGTTCCCTGGAATTCTGGTAAAACCCGGAATGTAAACGGACTCACTGTCCAACTAGCATGCAATGCCTAACAAAACAATACATAAATAAAGCAAGGTAATGCACTCTTTAGCACACAGTAGTTCAGTCATCGAACACACATATCTCTTTCTATGCTAAACATGTCTGTAGATCCTGGAAGAAGCAAAATTGTCACCTTAACCTGTTACTAAACATTCCAACATTTTCTCTAATGCTTATGTATGAAAGAATGGGCAAGCTAGTAAGATCTTCAAAGCCCTGCAGCAGGTTCCCTTGAGTTCAGTTAAGGTAAACCAGGAGAAATGAGAAATGCCTTGTACACTGCATGCTGGGAGGTTTTTTGGCAGAGGCTATTTACACTAAGTGCAAATAGGAACTGATTT
The DNA here is from genome assembly GCA_039654625.1 of Rhinogobio ventralis. Classification (NCBI taxonomy): domain Eukaryota; kingdom Metazoa; phylum Chordata; class Actinopteri; order Cypriniformes; family Gobionidae; genus Rhinogobio; species Rhinogobio ventralis. The sequence goes on along the minus strand of CM077193.1, from coordinate 3,802,886 downwards.
TATTGACACTATGTAAAAATAGCTATATTTTCTTTGCGATAAGTGTAAATAGTAGTTAGATGCTATTTATACTCATAAATAGTGGCAGATACTATTTGCACCTCAGTGTTGTTGTACATTAAATGGTATGCAATAACAACAACATAGAGTTTATATAATTATATTTTTTAAAATTATTAAATGGATACCGCCTTATTGGGACAATAAAGCCCTCCCTCCACCTACCCCTAAGCACTTTATTATTAAACACTTTATTTCCACTTTTTGAATATTTTCTTTATTTTTATTGAAAATAAATGCCTTTCCGATCTGATATATGATGGGAAAAGGGAGTAGAGCAAGTCAGCAACGGGCGGATTCAAACTCGGGTTGATTTGCATCAAAACTTTCTGCCACGCATCTTACCCCTACACTATTGCTACTACTGACAATGTGGCGTCTTCTGTAATTTTGTCAGGCCCAACCAGACGTCAGTGGGCGGAGTTAGTGTAAAAAGCCTCGGCCAACACTTTTTATGCGTCCTCCTGTAACAAATTAATACATTTCTGTCACAACATCACTCATATAACAAAAAAGTAGGAGAATATGGAACCTTGAGTCTCAGGCCTTTCGACAATATGTTTCAACAAATGTGATTATAAAACAGTTGTAGTAATATGAAACATGACACCGCCCAGTAGGGGGAGGAGCCTGCTTAAAGGTTTTAAAGAACCGTTTCCGCATGCAGGATGCTGACAGTTAAGGGTTTAAACCATAGACTGTATAAAACAATGGACGTACTGTCTGTGACGTCACCCGTAGGTTTCTGAAGAGCATTTTTGAAACCTAAAGTGGGCGGAGCCGGCCGTCGCCAACATGGAAGCGCATCACCGCACGTCACTCCCGGATAAACGAAAATGGACAAAGAGACGGGACATGGGTGGAGCTGAGGTGCCTGGTTGCAGAAACCACGCCCTCCTAGCTCGACATTAGTGACAGCAGCTGTCACTCAAGTGGCACCACCTGTCTCTCAAGTGGCCACGCCCTTAATTATGCAGAACTTTAATGCGTAATATAATTTAAATGAATGAGTTATAAAAAAAAATCACCCCCTCACAGTTGTCATGAAGGGCAACATTTGCCGTATAGACCAAAACCATTTTTTGTACCAGACTGTAAAAAAATTTCCATGCTGTAAAGTTGGGCATTTTATTCCCTTTTGTAGCCTGTCTCTAGCGGTCAGTCGATGAATTGCAGATTAAGTCACTTCCACGTTGAATTCAAGAAAGACTGGAAGGTTGCCGCTTGGTTTAAACCTAATTTTGCACAAAATGTTTCTAGTTGCTCAAAAAAATCTTTAATTAAAGGATGAGGAAATCATTTAGCCCTGCAGATGATAAGAATGGCTATTTCGCCATGAACCAGTGTTTTAAAATGTTAATTATAATCTTTGTCCAATGCTACTGAACCATGTCTACATGCTCTTCAGTGGTGGAGTGACTCATTTCCTGTCATGTTAAGATGTTCCTGTATGTCAGATAAGAGCAGTGTTTAATCAAAGCTCTGCATCTTCATCATGCGCAGCGCTATTAAGCAGCCCTTCAGTTGTGAAGTGCAGATGGCTTTATCTGCATCATAATCATGAGAATTCCTCTGGTTGCTAGGAAGAAAAGCATTGGAGACCACCGTGGTCTGCTGGAGAACTCTTACGATGGAGAGAACAACATTCGACTCAACCACTATGCAAAGCGTCGATATGATTAGCTGATACTTCAATGAGACATGGCTTAGAATCCATCAAGTTTTGTTCAACAGACAGGCAGGTGCAATGTTATTTTAAAGTAAATGTGGCATCATCCTCCATAAGGATGATCCTCCCATAATCGATCGTCAAGTCAACTTTATTTATATAGCGCTTTTTACAATGCCGATTGTTTCAAAGCAGCTTCACAGTGTCAAACAGGAAAATAATGCAACAGATTATGAATCGGCTGTACAGCCGCTCTGGAGAAAACGGTGATGTTATCCAGCTAATTTCAATTATCATATAGTGTCAATGCGGGCAGATAATTTAGTTGATATAGTTAATTTAGTTTAGTACTTTAATTTATTTGGATATTTAGTGTCCCCAACTAAATAGTGTCGTCATTAAAATGAACGATCAATTAATCGATTAATCGCTAACCTCTTAAATACGAAGCGAGGGGCGCTACTAAGTGATCACGTTGCTTAACCAACACAAAATAGATGTCGTTTAATTCATCCCTCCCTCGCACCTTGTAACAAATTCTTCCCTTGCGGGTCAAAATGACCCGAAACCCTAAAATTATACTTTTTTTTGGTCCAGAAAGAATATTTAATTTCAATACTATTTTTTCTATAGTATAGTTTATTTTATTTACCTTTAAATTACTAGATTTTAATCAATAAATAATAAATAAATAACAATTTAAGCACATTCTTCACATTCTTTCAACTTAAATTCAAAATAACTCACCATTTCATGCATAATCCTTTTAATTTAGCTTAAAATATCTCACATTGGGTGTCTCTGCCGACCTCTTGTGGAAAAATAATAATAATAATATAAGATGATATTTCATGACTCTTGCCACTAGATGTCCTTATAGCTCTATATGGAGCACATGAGCTGTTCAGCTGGGACCTAAAGTCAATTTTGCTTCAGAATGCATTCAGATACACATATAGACATTATAAAATCATTTTTTGGTGAAGTTTTAGCATTTTTAGTTTGAATTTTGAGAATATTTAGGTTTTCCTGTGTACTGAAGCATTCCTCGCATTTCATTCATTCCTAAGGGGGTCAAATTGACCCGCGAGAGAAGGTTTTTGATACTTTTTAACATTTTAGCCACAAAACTCCTCGAATGCAGTCAATTTGTGTGTGTATTCGGGGTTCAAGTACGACAAAAGCCTGAGGTCTTGGACCACTCCGAGTTTCGGGTCAAAATGACCCGAGGGAAGGATGAGGGTTAAGCTTTGAAGCTTTACAGTGAATATAGGGAACGTGACCATCACTTAACAAGTGCTTTTAAATTTGCTGACATATTAGAAGTGCTCTATTTTCATAGTGTGTGAAAAAATAACTGGTTTACATGAAAATGTGATCTGTAAAATCATAGTACATAACAGATATCGTTGAAAAGCAGAATACAACAAGCATATTTCTTTTAGTTAGAGATCAAACTCTATTAAGTATTTGTATGAAAAAGCGCAGCTGACGCATGTCTCAACAGTATACGCATCATGATTTTGCGCCACGTTTTGGTTTGTAACTTCGCGAAACATTAGTAATCAACAGTAGATAACGTCTTTATTTAGAGCAGGTGGTCTCGAACAAGCCCAAACACAACATAAGACAATGCGTCGTTCAAGGCGTGACACTAACATGCTACTAACAGGACTTCCGTGTTTTCCGACATCTTTTGAAAGTTCAACCAATGTAAACTGGATCTCGGGTGTGGTGCTTGGGTATAATGGGTAGGGACGATGTGTAGGGACCAATCGGACACGGTTTTACAGCTGGGGCGCGCTCGGATTGGTTTGATTGTTCAGACTGGCAGGTCTTGATTTACCGTGCGCCTTGGTTAATTATGTTTCGAAATAAACGGCTAGCCTACCTAATCCATGGCATGGCTTGAAGATATTAATACACTTATAATATGTAACTCCCTAGTGAAAAATAAATATATCAAAGTGTATCTGAAATGCATTTATTTTATGCTAAGTATAATACAAATACATTTACATTATGTGTTATTAATGTACCTGCAACTGTACTTTTGGTATACTAAATTGATATATTTAAAGTCTGCTAGATTGGAACAACTGATTTTGTAATTAATGCACTTTTGTTATCTGGAAATAGTGCTGAGGTCCAACTACCCATGCTGGCAAAATGAGTGGGAATGCGCACAGGCTAATTACAAGCGACAGGCGAAACAAGTGAAAATTTAAAATTTTGGTCGGATTTCACAAAAATGAATTCATTAAGCCCTCGTCTAGCGATCCCAATGCTCCAAACAGCAATTAAACATCTAAAAGTCTCTTCATTTGTGTTTTCTAAGAGGAGTACCTTTCTTTTGTCCATGAAAAATGCTTTTCGATGAATTACGTGCGTTAATATTACGTTAATATCTGTCTTTGCGAGTTTTCACATCATCTGTTATGTGGCATCACGGGCAAAAAAAGTTTTTTCCTATAGATAAGGGTTTTGACATGGTGTGCGCCAAATTTGGTGTTATTACCAGGGATTTTAAGGTACCAGGGATTTTTCAGAAAACTTTATATATGTATATTTGATTGGGTAAAACTTTATTTTACAGTGTCATTGTTACATGTAGTTACTATAGTAATAACTATAAATTATGCATAATTACATGCGACTAACCCAAAACCAAATCCTAATCCTAACCCTATAGTAAGTACATGTAGTTACTTAATATTACTCAGTACTTATAATCACAGTGTAACGAAGACGCCTTAAAATAAAGTGTAACCTTTGATTGTGCTAAAGTGGAACTATTGCTAGTACACTTTAAATATCTTGCATTTAAAGACTGATATTATAGAGTGATCACACTATCCTTACTAATAGTGATTTTAAAACACATTTAGGCTTATATTACAGGCTTAAGAAATGTGCATTGTGCAATTAAGAAGAACACGCTCGCACCTCAAAACTACGCTCTCTAATGATGGCCTTGCTTAATCGACCATCGATAAGTTTTATCGATTCAATTACTTTCGACTATTAATCGATCGTTAACATCCCTATTATTAGGAATACAGCAATGCCAAAGATGTTTGATGATCAAATCAATCATACTGCAGGACGAGTGTTTCAGAACGAGTATGTTGAAGCTGTAGGTGTGGCGTGTCATGTGACCTACCTGATTGGGGTCGCGTGATGGCGCTCTCGTACACAGGGATTCCCTCCCCCACATTGTTGAAGGCCTTCAGTGTGATAACGTAGTGCGAGCTGGGATCTGGCAGGGAGAAAGCCAATCATTTAGCTAATCAAGCCCGCAGCTCCTCTGAGAGCTTCAGCCATATTCATCATCCTAGCAGGGGTGCATATTTAAACACCATTATTGATTCTGGCTCTCGTGTAATTAGATGAATTACGAAAACTTAAATTATGCCGTTTCTTCTGATGATTATTTCTTTCAAATGTAATTACAACGGGGTGGAGAGAGGGGTAAATCTCCCACTCTCGAGTACCCACAATCCATTTACCCAGTTCTGTTTCCTTTAATTCGCTTTTAGAGAAAACAGAGCTGCTTAATTGCTACAGTACTTCATGTTTGTTTGATGAAGGTGTGAATGAATGTTCACAATCGTAAATTGAACATGTTACCACTTCAATTTCCAAAAAGCGCTGTGTTATTATAGCAGGTTTTGGGATACAGCAATATAGGAAAAACCATGTTTGCACCACACTAAAATGTTTTTGTTTTGTTTGTTTGTTTTTGGAAATGTATGTATGGTAATAACATGGTATTCTTGGAAGTATCAAGTACTTTTTATGCATATAACAATAATTATATATCATAGTAGACATCAAAATAGCACAGTATTAGAAATCATTACCACCATGGTACTGTCACAGTAAATTTGTTTCGTAATTTACATTGAGATATTTACATTTCATGCGCTTCAGAAAGCTACAAATGGTCAGGTTATATACAGTATGTGCTTCATAGAGTAACTATTTTTTATTTATTTATGTTGATTTATTTAATACGACTAAATCAACCTGACTTTATTATGTTACATCAACTGGAATTATCAAATAGTATATCAATTTTTTTTAATTAAAAATACCTTTTTTTGTAATATAAGTTTTTAATATGAACCTTAATATAAATCTTTCTTTGTTTTGACCCTTTCGGACTTATTACAATTATTATTTAAAACACTTTATAGATATTGTTTTTTTCCTTCAGTATGTTGCAATACACTTATTGTATTTTTATATTTTATTTTACTTTTATTTTTTGTTTGAAATAAAAATAAAGAAAAAAATCAAATAAAGAAAGACCTTTTTAATACCTATTTTCAATTTGAATCTTTAAATATATTTATATTTCCCAAAAAGTACTTGTATTTGAAGACTGAAAATGTCCCTTGAAGCAAATTCTGTAATATATTTATTCATAAACAAAATACATTTTTAATCCGAAATCTGTTCTGTTTACAATATGTTCTGCATTAAACTGAAATTGTATTGGGTGCAAACAGTGTTGGATAAGTTACTCTAAAAAAGTAACTAATTACTAGTTACTAATTACATCTTTAATAGTGTAATTAGATTACTGTACAAATTACTCTCTCCAAAAAGTATTTCATTATTTATTACTAATTACTTCCTAAATGTTATATCAACCTCGACTATTTAAGTGATTCAAGGATAGACATGAAACGGCTCTTTTAATTAATTAAAATAAATTAAATAAAACTACATAAATTCTTATTAACTGACCAAAGTATTACAAATGTGAGAATGACGCATAAAAACATGCATTTTAAAGTTAGACTCCACTGTTGTATTACATATAATTGTTCTACAGTCTATACACAGTATTTAGTTCAATTACATCAGAAGTAACTGTAATTAAATTACAGAAAAAATAAGAGTAATCCCTTACTTTACTTTTTCAGTGGGAAAAGTAATTAGATTACAGTAACTAATTACTTAGTAACTAGTTACACCCAACACTGGGTGCAAAGCGGCATTATTATAATGGAGGGTCTTACTCAGGTTCTCAATGGTGTAGTATCTCTGTTTGTAGTCCACTTTAATGGTCTGGGCGTGAGGGCTGCCGATCCCGTAGCCGATCGTGTAACCCCTCACCACGATGTCCTGGTTCTCCGGGGGCGTCCAACTCACTACAATGCTGTTCACAAGCGGCCGCACATGCAAGGAGCTGGGGACGTCTGGCACACTGGTCTCTGAAACCAAAGAATGAGCCAAATTACACTTTGTCATCCTAATCAACCACCAGTATTTCACAGGATGTCTGCCTGATTTTACCGTCCAGATCGCTCTCAAACGTCTCAGCAGTGGTCCAATCTGTGGCTGGACCCGTGCCGTTGACCGTAATGGCCGACACTCGCAACATGTATTCAGTGCCTCGCTGCAGACCTGAGAAACACAGGAAGAACCTCAATACAGGCCTATACGCTTTGTGAAATAAGGACAACTTTTTTAGCTAAAACTGCACAAATTAACTAGATTTGTCCATTTTTTCACATTGCTATGGGCTTCCTAGGATGTTCTGGGTGGTTCCCAGAGAGCTGCTAGTTCAAATCCCCAACCACAAGTATTAGCAATAGTAGGGTACAGCACGGCGAAAGGCACACCTTAAGAAAAAATTGCTTTTCACCATTGTGTATGATTGCAAAAAAAAAATATATGTTTGTAATATTGATGGAGCAACAGATTTTGTGTGAAAATCATTCATAAAAGTGGTTTGTTATGTTTAAAAATCGTATAAATGTATGACACACACACACATACGAGGCGAAACCAGCATGGGGCAAAAGACAGTATTTACACAAATACTTTAGCTAAAATAATGTGTTAAGAATGTCTAAGTTAATACTTGTTCAAAACAATCACTTTAGCGAAGATTGTACTATTTTCTGTTTATTTTGATGCATTTTTGTTCAATAAATATACTGTCATTAAAATATGTTAATATAAAAGTATATTTTAAAAATACACAAAATTAATTTTGAAAAGGAAAGATTCTGAAAGCATTGAAGGATATCCCATAATAATTTAATATAGATTTACAGTAGTAACAATCAATTATATTTTATTATATGATATGATTAATATCATATTTTTAAATATGATCGGTGGACACCCAACTTAATATATGATATTTACCATGTGAATCTAACCATGCAATGTCAACAAATGGAAAAGTCAGCCAGATATTTATTATCATGTTAATTATTGTGCCTTTCGCCACAAATACCATACTTTTGCATATTCTTCCGTTATTTAAAAACTGTTGCTTTAATTAGCTTGAACAAAACTGAGAATCATTAAGACCTTTGACCTCATTTTAGTGATTCTCATTTGCTACGTTTAAAAAAAACCCATTAAATATTAGATCAAATCAGCACAGAATCAACTGTGATTGCGTCAAGGATCAGCCAAATTTCCACGTGCATCTTGAAAAGTGGCTGTTTTGGAAAGTGCTAAAGGCATGTTTTTGTGCCATCTAGTGGTTTAGAGGAAAATGAAATCAAAGGCGCTTTTACCCCGCGGAGCCTTTAGCCCCGTTGTACTCTAAAGTACTACGTCTCAATCAACAACTCAGCTTATTTCTCTGGAAACTAACAGAAAGACGCTTCACTCATGTGTGTTTCTCAAGCCATTTACTGAAAGAGACAAAATCGATAACCACCCCTGCATCATCATCACCGTCTCCTCTGTACGACATCCTGACCTACACACTACAGCATTGCCTAGAGTGATGATTTATACACTAGACTGACACGAACAACTACAATATGAGAGCTCACTCATTCCAGAGGGGGAAACGCCTGCTGTCTTTAAACAAGCCAGAGGTCGTAATTGCTTTAAAATGTTAATAAGCGTCTGCTTAGAGCATCGAATGCACTACGGCCTTGTGGGATATAGCAACCCATGTCTTCTCTTAACACTTCATTTCAAGCCTTTGAACTGAGAAACATCTCCTCATCTCAACTCATCTGGAAAAGAAAACAACCATTACGCTCTCTATGCCAGCCACAGCGTGACACCCATGAAGCTGTTGAAATCTATTTTGGATTTAATTTAATTTTCACTTTAGTTTCACTAATGGATAGAGTTCGTCACTTGAGGCTCTATTTTTGCAGGCTCATCCATTTTGGTATATGTCTGAGAAATTAGTGGTTCTAGTACAAAATTTACTGGTGCCTTCTAAAGATAATTGCTCAGCCAATTTGGATTTTTCAATGGTTGACGCTGTTGCCAGTTTCTAGAATAGGGTGATAGATTTACAAAATTAAACAAATTAATTACATGACTCACTAATGAATTATTCAAATAGGATCAGGGCGCATGAATAAATGTGTCATTTTTTATTAATTGTGCTAAATTAACTCAAAGTAACTCAACTGTCAGGCCTATAACATATTTTTCCTCCAGTAGAGTTTGAAACAGAGTTGTTCTTTGGCCCAAGTGGCACAGACACAGACTTTTTTGCTCACAGCCACTGTGGCTAGTGGGTTTTAATAGATACTAGCCACTCTGCATTTTCACTGGCCACAATTTTGACATCGATACCATGGAGCAAAACTGCAATATAGATATTTTTAATATTATCTTATAATTTGGCAGCAGGTTTATTAGGCTGCTGTCACTTTAAGAGCTGACGCACGGATCCATTACACTGTTACACATGCATTTTCTTTCTCAACTGTTTACGTTCACTTAAAACAGAACTGACTGTGTTTACGTGAATAGACCGGCATAAATTTAGTACTGAGAGGCGGCTTTATGTGCGCACTTTGTGTGTGAGCACAAAATCTGCAGGAATGAGTAAAATTATGCACAATACGTGCAATCCCACACCGAAATTCAAGCCCTGAAACAGCAACAATATTCATCCGGAGCAAATGAAACGAGTGAGTGAGTGGAGGCGGGTTTGTGTGTAACTCGCTGTCGGAGAGATGAGAGAGAGTGAGAAAGTATTGTGTGTCTATTCTGTGGAAAATGAGTATTTCAGTATAGATATGTATCAAAAAGCAATATTTCAGATGCCTTTTTAAAAGATTACAACTGAAAAATGTATATAAAATTCAACCCGCCAAAGTGAGAGTGAGAGTGTTACACGCCACTGCTGAAATACACACGCATTTGGTGGGTTGGCAGGTGTTAATGTCAAGCCCTGGGCACAGTTATTGGCAGAGGTCGATGATAACTTGAAAACAACCAACCAAATATCTATCAGTCCTTCTGCGTTTGACATGTTGTTGATCTTACCATCTATGAGCTGATAGAGCTGCGATCCTGAAGTGATCTCCGCCACCTCGCTCTTCCTCGTACCCTTCCTGTAGCGGATCTTGTAGCCGATAATCTCACCGTTCTGAGCGTCTGCCGGTGGAGGCTGCCATCTGATCATGATGCTCTACAAAGTTAACAGTTGAGAAAACCAAAAAATAATCTCAGTATGACACATTTTGATTTCCTTTTAGATCAATAAACACAGTCGTTGCATCCAAAATGTAATACTTCCCAAATTTATAGTAACAGTACGCCAACTGAGTAGTAGAGCTGCACGATTAAAAGACAACACCCAGATGATCTCATTCCTAAATGACGATTCGGCTCTATGTCTATTAAAACCTTTTACAAAATCACAGTGAACATTCAGATGTGTGTTCTGATCCAGAGAGAGCCATTGTCATGTTTAGATATGAAACAGCTTCACAAACGGCCTTTTCAACCACACAATATCATTATTTCTGTCTTACAATAATTCAAATGATCACAGAAGTACTGGATAAGAGTTTATAGTTCGGATATAAACACTGATGTCTATAGTAGTGATCAAAATAGAGGAAATCACCTTTTGAAAGTAACTTGACGCTTCAAATAATGATTGTATCATTACATCGTTACACCAGTAGGTGGAGACACATGACTGTTAAAAATGTGTTTGTCATTGAATCATTCATTCAAGAGATTTGTTCAAAAACGCTGATTCATCCAGTAATGAAGTCTTTATGAGGGAGTCATTGAATTATTCACTCAACTGATTTTTTAAAAATGATTCACTCACATTAATTAAACATTTTAAATGACATGTTATTTAGTTTAGTTGTCTGTTCAGAATCATGGGAGAATCATGATCTCTATATGAAACAAAGAAAAAATGTGATTCTCGATTTCAATCGTGCAGCTCTACTGAGTAGTATCAAAGTCCCTTTCCAAGGCAAGTCTGTTCACTCGGCGGCCATATTTGCAACGCGTCCGGCCAGCTATTTCGGGCATACAAGATTAAGTCCTATCTATTTGAATGGGGGAATCCTGGAATCTTAAAAACTGCTGCCCGAAATCACAATTAAATAACATATTTCAAATCAGCAACAAAATCTAACATGAACTGTCCCATAAATGTTGTTTCTGATGATCAAATACCATTTAAAAAGCTTATTTTTCAGGCTAGACGAGCCAATGCGCATGTGCAGTCCTAAGCGCGAGTCTCAGGTTTCTATGGGAACCGGAGCTTCTAACAGCAGCTGCAGTGTCACAATGATTTTACTAATCAATGATTGGCTCTTTTACTTTAGAAGGCGGGACTATTCCGCCCAATAATAGTATTGAACCGTCTTTCTATATCTATAGTCTTTGGTAGTATGACCGAATACATAGTATTCAAAAAACAGTAGGCGAAAAGTGACCTACTACTTCCGGCGGGATTCTGTAGTGTGCATTCACTGAACACTTTACTATCCCATGAGGCCACGGGAGAGGAGATGTGAATGGTGGTGAAGTGATGTAACTGACGGCGTAAGTCACATGACAATGACAACATGGCGAATATAGTAAATCCAAATTTCATTCATACTACCCGTATTTATACTATATAGAACCTTCTTTTTTAGCAGTCGCAAAGTACATTACGAAGCCATTTGAAGCTTCTGCCTTTCAAACGCACCACAGACCTAATTTAAATATTATCCAGATACAGAGGCCACTTGATTCGAACAAATGTAAATGCGCCATGTCCTGATTGGCTAATAATCCAATCTGCTTGATTGTATCACGGTGATCACATGTTAATGCCAAGTGTAAACGCAGCCTATGATTCAATGACAAACTCATTTTTAACAGTCACATGTCTCCACCTACTGTAATTGATAATCGTTATTTGAAGCGTCAAGTTACTTTCAAGAGGTGATTTACTCTATTTTGATCACTACTATAGACATCAGTGTTTATATTGGAACTATAAACTTTTAACACAGTGCTTCTGTGATAATATGAATATTTGTAACCAAAATAACAAAACTGTTTGGTTGAAAAGGCTGTTTGTGAAGCTGTTTCATATCTATACATCTACTCTCTCTAGCGCAAACGCCTATCTGAATCTGTTTTATAGACAGGTGAATCGTTGTCATTTAGGAATAAGATCGTGTGGGTGTTTGAATCGAGATCACAACCTTTTAATGATAAATCGTGCAGCTCTAATATACAGTATGATATTTCTGACGCAGTGAGTATATATTGCCATTAATTCAGCAGCTCCTCCGGGCTCCTACACACCATAGTAACAAGCCTGAGCGCAGGCATCTAACCTAAGTCATTGTCTCCCCGAGGCATCCATTAGAGAACGTGATCGTCTTCCACATAAAGCATGTGCAAGTATATGAGTCCTGCAGCAGAGGGCATTGGGAGAGCAGCAGAGGCTGTCCTGCACCGAACCCATGAATAATAGATAAAGCTGTGATGTGTAGAGGAGCCTGTGGGACGGCGGCTCAGGATAGATGGAGGAGGCTCGCTGCAGGGCCTGCGGTGCCTGCTGGGATAATGAAGGCCGGGAGAGGGGCCACCCAGCGTGGGTGGGGAATTAATTAATAGTATCCACAGTTGCCGTGTTCACGGGCCACGAGGGAATAAACCGAATTAAATCTGCACCAAGTATGCAATTACTGTATTTCAATTTTCTACCAATTCTAGTTTACCTCGCTAACTACTGCTTGTTTTTTCAGCCAAACAAACTTGTTTTAATTGACTTATGGGTCACAGGGGTGCACGCTGGTACCAGTGTGGGCCTCACACAAGTCACTGTGTTCATTATACACAACCAGATTGAATCCAGTCCGTAGGAGCTCACTAATTAACCATCTTCTCATGCAATATACAAAAAGCAAAAAAAGCTTCTGCCTGGGACGTAAAGCCTTCATTATAATTCAGTGCTAATTGCTGAGCCATAAAACCCATTACAGGCTTGAGAGTGTGTGGATCTGTGTATAGCCACAATGCCCATTGATGGGTGCTTCAAAGTCTTTGTTGAATATTTATTGTTATTTAATATTGCATTTATTTCTATCACCCAGATGCATATAGTACACTCACAGTAAACGGAATGTACTATAGCAAATTGCACTTTATTTTACAGTCCTGTTCCCCATGTACATACTATGTACTTTATTATAGTGATTACAACTGGGTAATAACTAGGAACTAACCCTAAACCTAGTTGCTATACAAGTACACATACTGTAAACACACGTTATTTGAAGGTGTCATTGTTACAGTGTAATTATATATTTAATTATATAAACAACATGTACTTACTATAGGGTTAGGGTAGGATTAGGGTTTGGTTTAGGGTTAGTTGCATGTAATTATGCATAATTTACTGATATTACTATGGTAAGTACATGTAACATATGTCCAAGGACACTGTAAAATAAAGTGTTACCTAAAGTAAAGTGCAACCCAAATCTCAACTGCTTGATTGTTATATTGTCAAATTTAACTAAAATATCGGCCGCTGACATATTAACTCTTTCCCTGGCATTGACAACATTTTCTGCCATTTATGACACGGTTCCCGGCAATTGGCAGAATTTTACGGCAATCCGTGTTTTGACTGTTATACGGTAGGGGGCGCTATGACACATCTTCTGACAGAGTACTGAATCTCCGGAAAAACACAGGTGATGAAGAAGCATCGTTTATGCACATGTAGTCTTTGACAAAAAACGCTATTTCCTCAGCTTTTTGTTTAAAACGTTTTTTTTTTTTGTTTTTTTTTATGAAGCGTACCCAGTTTTGAGAAAAAGAATGCATGCAAGCTAGAATAAAAAAAAATTCTTTGTTTGTTTAGAAGCAGAGGCTCTGTTCTTTCTTTTGATATATTTCTTGTTCAGATATTAATTAGAGCTGCACGATTCTGGATAAATTGACAATCATGATTTTTTTTATTTCAAACAGAGATCATGATTCTGAACAGACAACTAAACAAAATAACATGTAATTTACTAGAGGCTCTGACAAAATGTTAATTGCTGCAGTCTATTTAAAATGTTTAAAAAAAATGCAGGTTGAGTGAGTGATTCAATGACTCACTCATAAGGACTTGTTTCATTACTGGATGAATCCGTGTTTCTGAAGGAATCTCTTGAATGAATGATTCAATTGCAAATACATTTTTTAACAGTCATGTGTCTCCACCTACTGGTATAACAATGTAATGATACAATCATTATTTGAAGCGTCAAGTTACTTTCAAAGGGTGATATCAGTGTTTATATCTGAACTATAAACTTTTATCCCAGGACATACACAGATCTGATTATGATTTTGTCAAAGGTTTAATAGACACAGGCGAATCATTGTCATTTAGGAATAAGATCACGTGGGTGTCTGAATCGAGATTGCCATCTTTTAACGATTAATTGTGCAGCTGTAATATTAATACAACAAAATATTCTGGGGGCCATACAATTTTGTAAAAATGATCAAAAATGCTGGCAGTAGCTGGCAACTGTTTTAAAACACGCTGGTAAGGAAAGAGTTAAAATTTGGATATATATATATATATGTATAGTACATCCTATTTTGCCTGCATTCATACAGCATAATTACACAAATAAATATATACTATAAAGCAAATATCAGCTGCATGATTGTTTATACCATCACAAAAATGTTAAGTATATCGCACAGCTCTATATATAAAGTTGGATATATATTTTATCCAACTTTATCCGCATACATACAGCACACTAACGTGAAGCGATATACAGCCTACTACATAATCTCAACTGCCTGATTTCTTTATTTCATCACAAAAACTAACTATATTATCGCCTAGCTCTTTATATAAAGTTGGATATATGTCTGTTTATCCGCATACATACATTCAGTACACTCACATATGACGATATATATATATACTAAATTGCAAATCTCAAGTGCTTGATTGCTTGTATCGTCACATAATATATGTAAACTATATTATTGTAGTGGTTACTTGTAAAACAGTCACACAAATTTTATTTAAATGTATTCTTTTACACAGGCATTTTTTTGTCCATAACTGTTTTTATTTATTTATTTGTTTGTTTGTTTGTTTATGTATTTATTAATTGTGAGGTTATTATTATTATTATTATGTTTTCTGTATTGATGCTTTGGCAATATTGTTTCTAAAACAGTCATGGCAATAAATAAATAACTAAAATCTATGATGTTATGGCTCATGTTCTTCATCCTAAATCTTCGAACGAACCATTTTCAGACTCTTTGAGAAATGAGGTGATGTGCAATGTATATTATGAGAAAGTCTTTTGACCTTTGATGCATGTAAACCTTTTATTAAAACTAAAATTAGGAACCTTTAAAATTGCATAATAGGTGCACTTTAATACTTAGGCATTTGTTCAAACCCTAAAAGCCAAAATCATTCTTGCCTTAGCAAAATAGAGCTAACTGCGCAGCCCAAGACGTGTGTCTATATATGACTAGAACAATGAACACACTCATGAATAAAACCGGAGGAGGAAGTCTCATATTCCCTGGCAGCTAGACAAATATAAATTGTATCTTGAGAAAGAGGGGGAGGTGAACGCAGAGGAAGAATAAATGAGGATGTAAAGCTTTGTGACAGTAGACAGATGTGCCGCTCATCGCAGTGAAATCACAGCAACAGATGAGCGCCTTCATCAGAGCGACTGTACACTTCACCACACGTCATACAGCCTTACCTTAGAGTTCAGCACTTCAACCGTCATGTTCTGAGGCGGAGCGCTGGGGACTGAGCAGAGGATCCACAGCATTAGTTAACATCTGAGACGACTTATCCACATTTATTACATGGCTCTCTGGTTAATGCCAGAACTGAGCAGTCAAACAGTTTTATATAATGACCACTAAACTGTATATTTCACCATTGTCAATGGCTACTTTCATGTTTCTCCTAGCACTCCACCATGACATCTACACTATAATGCCAAAGGTTTTGTGACGCCTGTCTTTACATGCACATGAACTTTAATGACATCCCATTCTTAATCCATAGGGTTTAATATGGAGTTGGCCCACCCTTTGCAGCTATAACAGCTTCAACTCTTCTGGGAAGGCTTTCCACAAGGTTTAGGAGTGTGTTTATGGGAATTTTAGAAGCGCATTTGTGAGGTCAGGCACTGATGTTGGATCAGAAGGCCTGGCTCGCAGTCTCCGCTCTAATTTATCCCAAAGGTGTTCTATCGGGTTGAGGTCAGGACTCTGTGCAGGCCAGTCAAGTTCCTCCACACCAAACTCGCTCATCCATGTCTTTATGGACCGACGCTTTGTGCACTGGTGCAGTCATGGCAACCTATCACGATACCACGCTTGAGTTCACTGAGCTCCTGAGAGCGACCCATTCTTTCACAAATGTCTGTAGAAGCGTCTGCATGCCTAGTGCTTGATTTATACACCTGTGGCCATGGAAGTGATTCGAACACCTGAATTCAGTGATTTGGAGGGGTGTCCCAATACTTTTGGCAATAAAGTGTATATTCATACCAACGAAATTGAGAGAAAATAGTTGGCCTAAAATAGCCTAATTTATAGTGAGCATAAAGAATGTAACCGAAGTCTAGAAGCTCACAAGTCCCAGTTGAAGTATATAGTAATAACTACAAAATACAATTTCATGGGAGGCAACAAATCTTTATGCCCAGTAATTCACTCACCATTGACAGGTATGGCATAAAGTTAATTTTGGACCCTGCTGATATTGCTCTGTTGATGCAACTACAGCAGGGATATAGATGAGGGTTGGTTTATTGCCTAGTAGAGTGATAGGAGTAACAGTTATTTTGAGGAGCAAAAGGAATGACTGCATGGGTTTGGAGCAGAGCGGTGGAAACTGACTAGAGAAGATTTACTGTACGTACCATCAGAGTATGTGCGCACGGATATGTCCTCGGTGGAGACTCCAGGTCCATGTTTGTTATAGGCCACCACTCTGAAACTGTACTCTGTGAACTTCTTCAGTCCAGTCATAGTGTAGGACAGTGTGTTCACATCCAGATCCTGATGAGACATTAGAGATATACACGGATATACATTATACACTGATACTGCGCAGATATAGAAATGAAAACATTTAGCCTGATACTGATAATTAGACATATTTTTATTATATAAATATGATATAATATAATATATAATATGAATATATGTGCAAAATATTTTTTATAATGAATTATTGATTTATATATATATATATATATATATATATATATAGTATATAGAGTTATTAATCAATAATTCATTATAAAAATATTTATATAATTTTATTACAAATTGGTAATAAATTATTTAAAACATTGTATTAATTTAATTAATAATTTATTTATTTTATTTTTTATTAAAAATTCAGATTTATTTATATATTCATCTATCTTGATCTATGATTCATAGGTTCATATTTATTCATATTTATCATTATTACTATCATTATTATTTTAGATAAGAACATAAAAATATAATTTTTATTACAGATTAGTAATAAATTATTAAAAATATTGGATTAATTTCGTAAAAAATTAATAGTTAATTAGATTTGTATTAATAATTAAGATTTATTTACACATTTATTTATGATCTTGATTATATTAAAATTATTATTATTATTATTATTATTTCATATAATTGTATACGCTGCAATTCTTTGGATAAAAACATAAAAATAAAATATTATTGTATTACAGATTAGTAATAAATTATTTAAAATATTTGATTCATTTAATACAAAATTATGAATTAATTTGATTTTAATAATAATTATTTATTTATTTATTTATTCATTTATCTTTGATCCATTATTTGTTATTATAATTTTTTACATATATTTATATACTCTATACTTATTTATATACTATACATATACTATATGCTTTGAATAAAAACATTTGCTAAATTAAAAAGTTAAAATGTCTTCAATGTCTATAAAAAACACGTACATGAATATTTATATTTAGAATGGGACCAGAACTGGTTTTCGCCAGTACAGAAATAAACAAAATATGACTTCAGGAACACTTCATATCAAGCAATATTCTTGATCTGACTGCACTGACACTATTGGATGAGAGATGAACTGATGATGACATCACTGCTTTATAGATGAACTGACTTCAGCTCAGCAATGAACTCTGTTTGCATCACTGAATCATTATTTTCCTGTTATCCCTGTAAAGCTGCTTTGAAACAATCTTTATCCTATAAAGCGCTATAGAAATAAAGGTGGCTTGACTTGACTTGGTGTTAAAATGTGTTATGAATAATAAAGCTGATCCACAGCGTGTGCTCTGGACATCACACCGACCGCAGAGTTCCACCTATGACCATCTCACATGCATCATCAAATATCACAATGCTCTATTTATACATGCATGATATCACAGAGGTTGAAGGTGGATGTGGGGTCCGGTTTTACCTGCTCATTGTCCATGCCTTTCTCCATGTAGTAGATTTTGTAGTTTTGGATCTCGCCATTGCCTATGAGTGGCACGTCCCAGCCGAGACTCACTGTGCTGGGGGACGTCACCACTGCATGCAGGTTTGGAGCAGGACCAGGAACCTGGACTAATAAATACAAAGAATGGAGAAAACATTCATAACAACATTATGAAAGCAATGCATTTCATTCATTTATTTTAATATATTTTATTTCATTTTTTATTTTTATTATTTCATTTCATCAGTTCATTTTATTTTATTTCATTGTATTTATTTTATTTTATTTTATTATTTTCATTTCATTTTAATTATTTTACTTCATTTCATTTCATAATTTCATCTTTTCATTTTATCATTTCATTTTATCTCATCTCATTTTATTTTTGTTTAATTTAATTTATTTTATTATTTCATTTCATTATTTTCATTTCAATTAATTAGTTATTTTATTTCATAATTTCATTTCATCTAATTTTATTTTATTTCATTTCATTGTATTTTTTAAATTTTTTTATATCATCTAATTTTATTTAATTTAATTATTTAATTTATTTTAATTGTATTTAATTTAATTTTACTTTTTCATTTCATTTCAATTAATTTATTTTAATTTAATTTTTTAATTTAATTTAATTTTTTATTTTATTTTATTTTAATATTTTATTTAATTTTTTAATTTAATTATTTTCCTTTCCTTTTTTATTTAATTATTTTATTTCATTTAATTTCGTTTAATCATTTCATCTTATTTAATTTAATTTAATTTCATTATTTTATTTTATTATTTAATTAAATTTTATTGTATTTTACTTTATTTTATTTTTTAATTTCATTATTTAATTTCATCATTTAATTTCATCTTATTGTATTTTTTTTTTTTTTACAATTTTTTTAGTTAATTTAATTTCATTATTTTATTTTATTTAATTGTATTTTATTTAATTTTTCATTTAATTTAATTTAGTCTTTTTATTTAATTTCATCTTATTTCATCTTATTGTATTATTTTATTTTATTTTATTTGATATTATCTCATTTTATTTATTTCATTTCATTGTATTTTAATTTAATTTAATTTAATTTAACTTTCATTTCATTTAATTATATCATTTCAATAAATTTTATTTTATTTGTTATTTTATTTGTTATTTTATTTTATTTTAATATTTTATTATATTTTTTCATTTTATTATTTTCCTTTCCTTTTTTATTTAATTATTTAATTTAATTTCATTTAGTTTAATCATGTCATCTTAATTTATTTCATTTATTTTAATTTCATTATTTTATTTCATTATTTCATTTTATTTTATTGTATTTTACTTTATTTTTTATTTAATTTAATTATTTCATCATTTCATTATTTAATTTAATTGTATTTTATTTTTCATTTCATTTAATTTCATCTTTTTTATTTCATTTCATCATTTCATCTTATTTCATCTTATTTCATCTTATCGTATCATTTTATTTTATTTCATTTCATTTTATTACTAGCACCTTTTGTCTGTCACTGATATGTCCACTGATGCTCTGGCAACATTGTTTGTAAAACAGTCACGGCAGTAAAGCACTTTGAAATGGACGTGAACAGAGAGAGTGATATCTCTCCTCAGCTGAGCATATGTCAGCGGCGTGTGTCGACAGACACCTCTGGCAGAAAGCAGACTAACACACGCCAGCTCAGGCTGCAGGATTGACGTGATTTAATTTGCTTAGCAGAGCGGAGAGAATGGAAATGAGATTCTATGTTGCTTAACTTTTGTTTACTTGCTAGGGTCATGAATCATTACATTCAATTATAGGCTCCGATGAGTGTCCGTTAAATGTGTTGTTTTCCAACACGCTCACAACTGACATGCCTTCAGGGACTCATCATGTAGCGCCAATCGAAACTGAGCTCTACATTAAATGAAATATAATATAATTTAAATAGTACAGACATTAAACAACTGGCCAGTAGTCATTGAGCCGACACTTTTATCAAAAGCAGCCCACAATACACTTATTAAATGGACAATCCCACTGGAGAAGCCTGAATAGTTCAGCAAAATATTCTGTCATAATTTACTACCTGTGTGACTGTACTTTTTCCATGTAACTCAACAGGAGAAATTATGAATAATGTTCACGCTGCTCTTTTACACAAAACAAAGCGTAGAGTGACCACTCTAGTAAAAAAGTTTCCAAACACTTTGGCATACTTTTAAAACGAGTACTTATTATGGAAATAATATACTTTAAAATAATAGAAGTACAAACAAAATGTAAAGTTTAAGAACACTTAACTGCATGTTAACATACAAATAAATTTAATGCAATTAGCTATACTATAGAGTAGTTTTTGATCTACTTAAGTACATATTTATATGTAATTTCATAATTAACTCTATTGTCTTTGAAATATTGTGTGCTGCTGAATGTGCTGACAAGCATTTATGTAAACTACATTTATATTGAAACTTGTATGTATTTAAATATATTTGTAATTGCACATTTGATGAAGTTGCAATTAGTACATTTAAAATAGTTTAAATTTAAATATTTAATAACACACAAACAGTTCAAATTATAAAAAATTCCTGGTTTAATAACACACCATTGCTTTAGTGTGTTATTATTTCTTTAATAGCACAACACACTACTAATAAAACATAATTATTTAAAATGTACTTTAAAGAAGACATTATTACAAATTGCACTTTTTAAAAGTGTACTTATATGTCATAATTTAGTTTTTTAGCACACTTAAGTGGCCTTCTGTATAATTAATATTATATTATCTGGAAGTAAAGGTTTTTATATATATATATTTAAGATTTTAAGTGCACATTAAATACAATTAAGCACACTTATTTTCACAAGGACAGGGACTGTCAAGTCCCAAAAATGACAAAACAGAATCATGAAAATGGTTCATATGATTCATGCACTATATTCCAAGTCTTCAAAATTCATACAATAACTTTATGTGAAGAATAGACTAAAATATAGGTAATTATTTGCTGAAAATCACCACAAAGTGATCATATGGCTTTAGTAGACTTGGAATTTGGCCGATACGATAACCGATAATTCTTTATATTTGAAAGCCGATTATTAAAATGATTAATTATTAACATAAAAAGTGAACATATATCGGCCGATACAGATATGGCAGCTGATATATCATGCATCCCTAGTAAGTACTACATTTTTGGTGCCTTTATGTCTCTTCTGGAACATGACAGTCTCTAAATACATACTTTCACTGTAATGGGAAGAGCAACATGAACATTCCTCATAATATCTTCTTTTGCGCTCCACAGGGGCTTGAACCACTTCGCCACACGCCTGCAACAACCGTTTAACTATATTCATCCAGTTATGGTTACACTGAACCATCTGTCAAATTCAAGCTCTAATATAAACTGCATTCTGTGTCTTACATTAATCATTTTGCAAACTTTGATCAGGCATTTCTGGCATCTGAGTGAGAAATCGCTTTATCTCAGTTCCACAGACACTCATTCTGTCCAACATCAACGCCTGCTTTTGATACCGGGATGGGATGGGGCGCCTACACTGGATTAAGAGCGTTCTACGAGTGTGCGAGTGTGTGTTCAAATTCATTCATAATGTTCACAGCTATATGTGTGTTGCCTCAGAGCCTGATCTCCACGCAGCAGGATTCCCGAGAGCGCCAGAACCCCGCTAACACACATTATAAAGTGCTTACAGCAGCCAGAGCCAAGGACACGCAGAGGAGCACGTCTGACCCAGAAACAGCGCCTCCTGCGCTGAGTTTAAGCTGATAATGTTTCACGTTGATGGAGTCAGGCCATATACCTTCAGTGCAGTTCAAGAGGCGTGTTTGCTTAAAAGTCAGCAGGTCCTTACTTCTATGATGAGATTTTAAACTGAGGTTTTTGGGAAAGAAAACCTCCAGAGCATAATCTCTTAGGCCCGAAACACTCCAGACAGGTGTGTGAGCGTAAACACTACCTGCGTAAGCTTGATTTCATGCATTGTTGCCCACTGAAATTTATCAAGAGCATAATCCGTAACTGTGTTGAGTCAGTAAACATCAGATTTTAATAACTCCATAAATCTCATTAGAACATATTCTGATTTGATAAGAATGTTAAAGCTACACTATGTAACGTTTGGCCCTCTAGCAGTATAAAAAAAAAAAAAAGGCATGTGTATTGCAGAGAACATTGTTTTGGTTGAGCTTCGGCTGTGCTTCAGCTGTTCTTCGACTGTGCTTCGGCTGTGTTTCGCTGTGCTTCGGCTGTGTTTCGGTTGTGCTTCGGCTGTGTTTCGGATGTGCTTCGGCTGTGCTTCAGCTGTTCTTCGACTGTGCTTCGGCTGTGCTTCAGCTATGCTTCAGCTATGCTTCGGCTGTGCTTCGGCTGTGCTTCGGCTATGCTTCGGCTATGCTTCGGCTATGCTTCGGCCGTGTTTCGGCTGTGATACGGCTGTGCTTCGACTATGCTTCGGCCGTGTATCGGCCATGCTTCGACTGTGTTTAGGCTGTGCTTCATTTGTTCTTCGGCTGTGCTTCAGCTGTTCTTCGACTGTGCTTCGGCTGTGTTTCGCTGTGCTTCGGCTGTGTTTCGGCTGTGCTTCGGCTGTGTTTCGGCTGTGTTTCGGCTGTGCTTCGGCTGTGCTTCGGCTATGCTTCGGCTATGCTTCGGCTATGCTTCGGCCGTGTTTCGGCTGTGCTACGGCTGTGCTTCGACTATGCTTCGGCCGTGTATCGGCCATGCTTCGACTGTGTTTAGGCTGTGCTTTATTTGTTCTTCGGCTGTGCTTCAGCTGTGCTTCGGCTGTGCTTCGCCTGTGCTTCGGCTGTGTTTCGCTGTGCTTCGGCTGTTCTTCGACTGTGCTTCGGCTGTGCTCCGGCTGTGCTTCGGCTGTGCTTCGGCTGTGCTTCGGCTGTGCTTCGGCTATGCTTCGGCTATGCTTCGGCTATGCTTCGGCCGTGTTTCGGCTGTGCTACGGCTGTGCTTCGACTATGCTTCGGCCGTGTATCGGCCATGCTTCGACTGTGTTTAGGCTGTGCTTTATTTGTTCTTCGGCTGTGCTTCGGCTGTGCTTCAGCTGTGCTTCGGCTGTGCTTCGGCTGTGCTTCGCCTGTGCTTCGGCTGTGTTTCGCTGTGCTTCGGCTGTTCTTCGACTGTGCTTCAGCTGTGCTCCGGCTGTGCTTCGGCTATGCTTCGGCTGTGCTTCGGCTATGCTTCGGCCGTGTTTCGGCTGTGCTACGGCTGTGCTTCGACTCTGCTTCGGCCGTGTATCAGCCATGCTTCGACTGTGTTTCGGCTGTGCTTCATTTGTTCTTCGGCTGTGCTTTGGCTGTGCTTCTGCTATGCTTTGGCTGTGCTTCGGCTATGCTTTGACTGTGCTGCGACTGTGCTTCGGCTGTGCTTCATTTGTTCTTCGGCTATGCTTCGGCTGTGCTTCGGCTATGCTTCGGCTGTGCTTCGCTATGCTTTGACTGTGTTTCGGCTATGCTTCATTGGTTCTTCGGCTATGCTTCGACTGTGTTTCGGCTATGCTTCATTTGTTCTTCGGCTGTGCTTCGACTGTGCTTCGGCTGTGCAAATGAATGTGGTCTGACTAATAAATGTATACTAATAAATAACAGTTTCTTTTACAAGCAGTAAATGTTTGTCGATTTGAATGACCCATGGTAAATTTTTCTCGTCAAGCTTTAAGCTCCCACACTATTCTTACCTTCTGGCTGGGTGGCGACCCTCAGAGGCGCTGATCTCTCTCCTGGGCCGTTTCTGTTGTGCGCCACCACTCGGAAGGCATACGTGGTGTCTGGCATGAGGTTCTGAATGGTGACTTGCATCTCTCCTGGACGACTGGTGTTCACGATCCTCTCCCTATACAGGATCAGAGAAGCGTCACATGAGTCTGAAACAGGAGATGACTGCTGATTTGTGGGTTCAAAGCAGCTCTTATTTTTCTGCAGTCAAAAGCAGCTCATAGAGAATGGCGTTATAAATATTAATAAGAACAACATGCGACTTAAAATAATAGCAACAAATGAACAGAATACAATAATCAATAGCATCCATAATTAAAGGCTTCTTGGAGGGTGAAGGACACGAAAACATGTCTGGGTCACATTTCACTTCATAGTCAGAATTTAAATAAAATATTTATTACATTTTTAATGTTTTATATATATATAATCAGAGAAGTGTCATATGAGACTATATATTATATATATATATATATATATATATATATATATATATATATATATATATATATATATATATTCTTTGATTAACAGAATAGAACAGCGTTTATTTGAAATATATATATTTTTTGCATTACAAACGTTTACTGTAACTTTTTATTAATTTAATGAATCCTAGCAGAATAAAAGTATAAATTTGTTTCCATCTTACTGACTTTCAAAACAGTAGTGTATATGTAACACATAAATGCCCTACCTGTTAGTGCCCTCCAGGCTGTAGTACACTGAGTAGGTGACATCCTCTCCATGCGGTTCAGCGGGAAGACGCCAGGTCAGCTTGATGAAGCGGGTGGAGACCAGGGAGGCCACGACGTCACGGGGGGCGGAGGGTGCGGGCCCAGCGCCGCCTCTGGAGCCTGGCATTAGATGGTCAGTAGTGGCACGGGTCAGTGAGGTGGGAGGAGGGGGTGAGGGGAGGGATACATCTTTGAGTGCAGACAGTGGGGTGTGTGAGTGAAAGCAGGAATAAAGGGTGGAGAGGGACGGATAGTGAAGTCACACAGAAATACAGGGAGGGAGGGGTGGAGAGCAAAACACAGGAGAACACATAAAAAGAAAAACAAACAAACAAACAAAAAAACATAACACAATGGCTTCCATGACAGGAAATCAACAAAACAGTGAAATAATCATGAAAAATGCGATCATAATGGAAGAATGTCAGGCATGTAGTTGGAGAAAAACAGCTGAAGTGGAAAACATGATGGAAAGCTGAATCACAGGAGGCATATTTTTCACTTTTAAAATAGCTCATCTCAAAATTACAACAAAAATGTATATTGTTTTTAGCTAAAATATGTCAACAACCTGGCATGGCGCTTTTTCTTGATGGGAAGAAAAAGACTTTCTGCGAATGTCATATGGGTTTGGTTGAGTACATATACATATACTTTTGTGTGAAGTTGGGAACAATCCAAGCTTTTGGGTCTGCAGAGCATTCACAGCTTATATTGACTTACTGTATGCCAAAAATCTCTATTTTATGTTCTCTAAGAAATTTTAGGGGACTTAATGTATCTGAGGCCTTCCTTAAGCCTCTTGAGCTATGAAAGAGGAACCTCTGAGAGTTTAAAAGCACCTGTATTGTGTTGAGATGTGCTTTTCATGTCTTATTCAGCTCTGAACAGACAGTGGGAGAAGAGACTGATAATGCAGAGCTCTATAATATACACTAATAGCGGCCCTCATTAGCTTATAGCTTCCCCTAAATGACAAAATCCATTAGACGGAGAACAAATTAAACATTAGTTGTAGCAATTACAGTTTTCCACAAAGACGAGCCATCAATGTTCATCCGTCTAGCCACAGGGAGAAAAAAATTATATCACTCAGCATTTATCTCTGGTTCAGCTTTGTGTGGTGCGTGACATTCTCTGTGAAGCTTTTCTGCTTCCTCTGGCAACCTACACACTTAGAAACTATATAGCTAAAACATGCCACAGTTGTAATGTCAATTTTTAGTGAAAGATCTATTCCATTAAGAGATTATAAATTCTATAAGTTAGTCAAAATTTACCACAAAAAATGCAGTTGAACGTGATAAATACTTGTAAAGGTGGTCATGAAGAGATTAAAAAGCTTTCTAATTTATGTTAGTGCAGGATGATGTTTTTAGGGTCCTTTTCAGGGCTCTGAGTGGTTTGTGTGATTTTTGTCCCACATGTGAAAACTCCAAACAATCTCACACCCCTTCAAAGCAAACTAAACTAAAACCATCTCTTTCAGCTAAAAATGTCCATTATGGACACAAATCAATCCGGGCTCACTTGATTTTTCCATTTGGTCATCAGATGACTCTGTACAGATCGGCTGTTCATTAAGGCTGCTTCTTCTCTCAGATCTCTACAAATTATTCATTCTCAGCGTACACTTGTTTACTGTAATTTCAACCAGTTCCAAACTGTGTTTCGAGTGCTCTAAAATGTTTGATATGCAGTTTTACGAGCACACACACCTAAAGCGTGTGCACAGACAGCCAGCTGTCACAGTGTACTAAACTAAATTCCCTTGAGTGACTAGGATATTATAGGATATTATATATTTAGTTGGTTGTGTCTAAAGTAAATGAAAACATCTGGGAAAGAAATTGTGTGTGTGTATCAGTGTATTGGATCTGTGCATTACTGTAGTTCTTAAAGTGACAGCAGCCTAATATAAGAATCAGTATTTTATTCATACAGTGAAGAATATGCAGTTTTATTTTTTCATTTGATTATTCCATTTCTGACTTGAATGCTGCTTTTAGGTATATCTACTGTACCTGGAAAATTTAAAGCAGTTTTTTTTTTCATGTGCATCTTTCTTTTATTGTATTTGTCCTATTGTATTTTTTATGCTGATGTTATCATTGCCTTCTGCAATAAAGAAAACATGATTCAAAGAAAAACTATTCAAAATAAATGTTATTTACAAAGGTGGATTTGTGATATAGTGCAAGAATATGGATGTAGTATTGCAACAAAATGTATATTTTTGTGCAAACGATAATCAACTTCAGCTCACTGAACAGCATTTGTAGCGATGTCGTTTTACAAAGAAATAATAAAAGTTGTTTGTAAAGATTATTATTATTAAACATTAGATTAATAATAATAATAATAATCTTTACAAACAACTTTCTTGGTTAATAAGGCACATACAATGTAAGTGAATGGGATTAAATGTTGAAGGCTAGTGTCAGCCATCAAACACTGAACTGGACTAGATCCAAAAAGCAGTCACAAAGAGGTCTGAGACCACATTCCTACTTAAGTGGACAAAAAAAGGATCTGAGTCCTCTTTCAGGGACAGGGACAGTGTGAACGTGAAGAGAACTGGGTCCTTTTTCACTTGGTCCACTTAAAGGAGTCTGAGTTCGGATCTTTTAAAGAGGACTCAAGTGTGAAAACACCCTGCTGTTTTAGATCATGCTTGACTTTCTCCAGTGTTTTAAAGTGGTACATTCTCAATAGAATTCAAATGGGTTGCACATTTTATCATCAGCGTCACGATAATCACACTTTTGGAGCGCAATGGTGAACGAGCCTATGGTGATTTGCGCGCCACTCATGCAAAATTAAACAATTGGGCTTTAGTCATTTTGCACAGATGGTCCGTTCAGTTCGTACGGCTTATAAAAGCTCAGAACGTCACAAACTCTGAATGTGCTCTGAAACACGGGTTGACAATCCAACCGCAGCTTTTATTAGGGGTAATCAACAATCGTAATCCATGCAAGAGGCAAGGGTCAAAACCACAGGGAACACAATCCAAAACAAACAACAGGGAAGAAAGCATGGGCAAACAGGGGAATCCAGGAAATCGGGCAGAAGGTCAGAACCAAAACACAGGAGACTCAGTTGCTCAGAAATGCAGTGTGACACATACAAGACTTCGCAATGAGTGAATGAACACACAGGGTATAAATAGGCAAACATAACAGGTGGAAGTAATCAGCACATGATGAGTCCAGGCAAAGGTTTATGGGTAATGTAGTTCATTGAATGATGGCAATGGACAAGGGAGGAGTGCCCTCTGGTAGACATCATGGGCACTCCAGCTGGCCAATGTGACACTATGTATATAATTTAGCTTGATTCTATAATAGCCTGATTTTATGTTTCAGTGTGGGCAGTCAGAGCATGTGAGAAGTGCCAGTACGCAAGAAAAAGGGAGGGTACGCTACAGATTAAAATATAGGAGTGCCGGTACCGGCCCACTTCAAGCACTAAACTATTTAAAAACACACCAAGCTGAAGTTTTAACATCCTCATGACATTCAAAATGCGACGTTTGGACAACATTAATTTGTCAAGTAGGATGTTATCAGGATCATCAGCTTCAGTCTGTCTGATGGTGAATGCAGTCATGTGATGTACGGTGGTTAGCGGCAGAAGATTAATACCGGTTCTATTCATAGCGGAGAGCAATAGCTGGTGCCACTGAAACAGATGGTGACTTCGCCTTATTAATGATACACACTGAAGTGAAGCAAAAAGGTCACAAGGCCTTTGGTGTAAAATGGAATTGTAAAAGAGTTATTCTTAACTTAAATCGATGTAATTATGCGTTTAATACTCCGCAAATGGTATTTCGGGAGTATGCAAATAAGTTTCTCCTTTTAAACAGAAACGTTTGCTCAGAGCAATGATGATGTATACTATGTAGGTTACCAAGAATCACACTAATATCCTAAGTAGGTAATTGTACAACATGAGGACATGGGAAAAACATAAATGTATGAAAAATGGCCTCATTCACCTCCATGTGCTTATGATGTGGCTGTCTGAGAGAGGGAGCGCAGTGCACTGCTAATGACCACTTAGTGAGCTCCTTCTTTCATCTTACACAGATGGGTATAGACTGAAATGGCCACGGTACAGGAGATGTGACACACACAGACTTTATCCTTTGGCATTAAATCCAACCTCTCAACTATTGATCTGAGGGAACATGCTATTATCGTGAAGGGTCTGGAAGGGGTTGAAGACTTTTTCATATTGCGTGGAGGAATAAAAAGTGGGTTATATCATTTATTCTTGCTAGGGTTGATGTTCTTCACCTGCACTCGTGTCATGAAATCGGACAGGTTTGACAGATGCTGAAATGTGGAGCAGCTCTTGATCTATAGACACTGGCTAAAAGCTCTATAGGAGTGTTTGAAGAGGAGAACTGGCCAGCCAAATCACACTTCTCTAGGTTTTACTCTCTTATATTTCTCTTAAATCACTATGTATTCTCTTATTAAAAAAGGTAATTGGTAATTTATCTCAAAATTCTTACTTTTTCTCACAACTGCAAGATTTATCTTACAATTCAGACTTTATAACAAGCAATTGTGAGTTTATATCTCACAATTCTGTGAAAATAGTCAGAATTGCAGATATAAACTCGCAATTCCGAGAAAAATGTCCGAATTTATATCATGCAATTATTTCTCAAATATTTCTCATAATTCCTTTTTTTTTTTTTACAACTCTCAGAGAGTTTACAACTCTCAATCATCAGGGGAAAAAAGTCAGAATTAATATCTTGTAATTCTGACTTTATTCCTTGCAATTCTGAGTTTATAACTCACAATTCAGAATTGCGGGAAAATAGTCCAAATTCTGATATAATCTCCCAATTAAAAAAGGTAATTGTAACTTTTCATCTGACAATTCTGACTCTTTTTTTACAGCAATTTTGAGTTTATATCCAAATTCTCTGACAATTGCGAGTTATAAACTTGGAATTATGAGAAATAAAGTCAGAATTGTAAGATATAAAATCACAATTACAAGTTATAAAGTCCGAATTGTGAGATGTAAATTTGCAAATGTGAGATAAAAAGTCTCAATTACCTTTTTTATTTTTTTTATTCTGTAGCAGAAACAAGACGATAACGGTTTTGTTTTCAAAAACGTGCAAAAGTTTGCGTTTTTTCTTTTCTTTTTTTCGTTGTTGTTTTTTAAAAAGATTCATTAGATATTTCATGATATGGGCCCTTAATATATCTTCAGCCTTTTCCTGGCAATTAAATTTTTTGTAGCAAATATAGACAAAGGAAGGGAAGGACACAAAAAGAAGCGTTTTTTTTTAATAAGCAGAGTTCCTATGATATTCAAGAAGCCAAGTACACGATAGTCTTTGTCATTTTTCATTGGAGATACGGCTGGCCCGCAGCGGTTTTGCATTGGATCTGAAGCGTGTGCCATTGCAGCGGTGACAGCAGTCTATCTCTTCAAAGTAAACATCATGAATATGAGAGGATGATGGATTAAAGGCCATCAACACCCCTGTTGAGATTAAACAGGTCTCTCACGTGATGCAGAGCAGCGCTTCGTCTCCTGAGACGTCTTGCTTCCATAGTCTGAGAGATGAAAGCTGGAGCAGCAGGGCAGATCTAGGGGGAGGAACGGGCACCTCGGCGGGATGTACCGGCCAGCACGAAAGCGCAGGATTACGGGTCGCAGCGTGATGCTGGCAGGGGACTTCCTCTGTGTTTGCTGCGAAGGCCCATCTGGCACGTCATTACTGTATGTCTATACCCAGCAATATCGGCCCTCAGGGTCAGCAAGCAGCCGCCCCATTCCATCCTGCACCTGCTAAACCTCCGCCTGCTCCATCAAAGAGCTCCAAGCCCTCACGCTGAAGTCCTTCAGCTAAATCATTTGTTTTCTGACATGCACTTTAGTCCCATTTGTCATGCTCAGTCCCAATACTAAAAATATCACTGTGCTCCTTTGAGAAGCTTGGACTCAGGGTATTTGTAGACACAAAAAAGTACCAGCCATAGCACTTTGTTTCAATGGTGAGCAAAGATAAGACTATTAAATCACACCGAATAATGGGGAGGTTCAGGATAAGAATTCATGCAGTACAATTTAGCATTTCACAATGTACTTAAACCTGCAGACCTTTTATATATCAGTTGTTGATACCATAGAGACCCCCTTCCTAAAATATAAAACAATTATTAACTCACAAGTGATAGTATTTACCTTGATTTTTTTCGTCTAAAGGGGCTTTCACACTGAGCTCGCAACGCGAATGTATGTTGCGATGAAGCTCTTAAATCGAAACAATAGATACCTATGGAGCTATTCCCACCAATCGCAGCACAACAAAGCTAGATTTTCTTTCCGACCAGTGAGTCCATCGCCCTGCGATGAAAAGAGCCATACAATTAGATTTGAGCTGCTGTTGCACAAAAGTGTGAGTGTTCATTTTCCACTGAATAATGCGATCTGAAGAGCTTGAAACGGCGGTTTTCTTCCGTGCGTGTCTGTTATGAGTCAGAGAGCTCATTCGCTCTAGACCTGTCAATCATATCAAGTGATCATAACTCCCGCCCTTCCGAATGACGACGTCACGTTCAGTTCCATATGGTTCCGCTCATTAACAACTGAGAGAAACATTTGTAAATAAATAAATAAATAAGCCAAATAAATGATTATAACAATATTGATTGCCAAAAGTATTGGGACACCCCTCCAAATCATTGAATTCAGGTGTTCCAGTCTCTTCCATGGCCACAGGTGTATAAATCAAGCACTAGGCATGCAGACGCTTCTACAAACATTTGTGAAAGAATGGGTCGCTCTCAGGAGCTCAGTGAACTCAAGCGTGGTACCGTGATAGGTTGCCACCTGTGCAATAAGTCCATTCCTGAAATTTCCTCACTACTAAATATTCCACGGCCAACTGTTAGTGGGATTATAACAAAGTGGAAGCAATTGGGAACAACAGCAACTCAGCCATGAAGTGGTAGGCCACGTAAAATCACAGAGCGGGGTCAGCGCATGCTGAGGGTCACAGTGCGCAGAAGACGCCAACTTTCTGCAGAGTCAACAGCTACAGACCTCCAAACTTCGTGTGGCCTTCAAATTAGCTCAAGAACAGTGTGTAGAGAGCTTCATGGAATGGGTTTCCATCATCACCAAGTGCAATGCAAAGCGTGGGATGCAGTGGGGTAAAGCACGCCGCCACTGGACTCTAGAGCAGTGGAGACGTGTTCTCTGGACTGACCATTCACGCTTCTCTGTCTGGCAATCCCATGGACGAGTCTGAGTTGGGCTGCATTGTGCCAAGTGTAAAGTTTGGTGGAGGGGGGATTATGGTGTGGGGTTGTTTTTCAGGGGTTGGGCTTGGGCCCTTAGTTCCAGTGAAAGAAACTCTTAATGCTTCAGCATACCAAGACATTTTGGCCAATTTCATGCTCCCAACTTTGTGGGGATGGCCCCTTCCTGTCCCAACATGACTGCGCACCAGTGCACAAAGCGTTGGTCCATAAAGACATGGATGAGCAAGTTTGGTGTGGAGGAACTTGACTGGCCTGCACAGAGTCCTGACCTCAACCCGATAGAACACCTTTGGGATGAATTCGATCGGAGACTGCGAGCCAGCCCTTCTCATCCAACATCAGTGCCTGACCTCACAAATGCGCATAAACACTCTGTGTGGTGAAAAAGATTCAATAAAAATAATTATTGCAATTTTAACCCTTGTGTGTCAATTAAAAAAGTTAAAACATCGAGTATTTGCTTTATAGGCCAAACCTGAGAAAATGGCACCATCTAGTAATTTATTTTATATTTGAAGCCTTGCCAACAGAATGAAAGCCTATTAACGAAGATTGCATAATTTTATAGTGAAATGGCCCTGGGAATAAAAATTGCAGTTTTAATGGGTTTCAATGGGGACATTTTTGTCCAAAAGGTCCTGAGAAGAACTATTTTGTGTTACTAGTGCAAAATCAATTTAATAAAGGAAATGGGTGTGAAATAGAAACACACACCTGTGCCTAAATGTATGCAGTTGGCATTAACACAGGCAAAATTATCAAAAAAAAAACAAAACTGAAAAAGACAAAAATGTCAGATTATCATAGTTTATAATCAAAGTCAAAACTAATAATACCAAATAATTGAAAGTTTGTGTCTGGCACAAGTATACAACAATAAAGTCAACATGAAGCCACTATACAAATCACTGTGATCCACTTTAATAATTTTATTAAAATGTTTCATTAAAAACCAACCGCTGGGAGATAGAAATGTCTGAAGTTGAAGAAACTTGATTCAGTAATCTAGTATTGCATTTCAAACACGGTCATCTGGTGCATCATAAAACTAGTTTATTTTTTTTATTTTGGTGAAATTACATTTCTTCATTCTCAAACAGAATAACTCCTTTGAGTTTAGTTACAGCTACAGGCTTCGCAATGTCAACTAAATCACATCAATATTCCTAGCATTGAGTGATGAATCTTGTAAACAAAGCAGAGATGTTGGAAAGCTGCTCGAGGGCTCTTTTTTGTGGCCATAAATAAGCCAAGCATATTTGCTCTGCTGTTAGCTGTGTCTGGCACACAGGCCTAGTTAAAGTGTCATATGAACACAGTGAGAGGCCTCAGCGGAGACATACTATTTATGTTTTATGGCTCCACAGGCTCCTCAGCTGAGATATAAACACAAATATAGCCCAAATCAGCATTGTACGCTCTCAGATCCATCACCTTGTCTGTGCTCAAACACACATCGAATCTTCGTCTATCACTTTTCTACAAGCATACCTGGAACTGGAGCCTACTTGCAAAGTCCAGTAACAATTAAGCAACCATCAACCCCCATGTGTGACAACTACAGTGTGTCCAAGCTCTTGTCTGTCTTTTCTTCACTCCATCACCTTTCACACTGCTACACACACAACCTGCAGATTACCAGCCCTCAGAAAAATGTAGCTCTGTTTAGAAACAGATGCTGGGAAATGGGTTTTGTGGGGTGTTTGTGCCATACAAGGTTTTTGGAAGAGAAAGAAAAAAGGGAATGAAAAATGTTGCATTTTTCCAGTTGCCATGAATCCTTAATAACAATAATAAGTCACTGCCAGGAAAAACAAGCATTTACATGCAAATATTGAATTAAAATTAATCTAGGGAAAGTAAACAAGCTCAAACCGTAAGACAGCATCAAACTGTCAGGTCACGTCCTGATCTCACACCAGCTATATGACTAACACATCTTTTAATGCTTGTGGTGACCCACATTTCTACTCATAGTGCTGCACAAGTCTCTACAAAGATTCAAATCGATGAGTTTGATGATTACAATGTAGTTTCCATGATGAAGGAATGCTTGCATGTGCAAAGATTGAAAGCATTGTGCTAGGGTGTTGTGGGTGGATGCCAGGGTGTTGATAAGTGGTTGCTGGTTCCCAAACTTGGGAGGGGGGGACTGGAGTTATAAAAAGGAGGGCGGGGCATAGCTAAGAGATAGTGTAGTCAGCAGATTTTTTAATGCAAAAGAAACCTCTTTAGGTAGTTGTGGCCTAATGGTTAGAGAGAGAGTCTAACCCGAAGGTCACAGGTTCAAGTCTCAGTACCGGCAGGAAATCATTCCCTGGGCCCCGCAGCAAAAATGGCTACCCACTGCTCTGGGTGTGTGTTCACGGTGTGTGTGTGTGTGTTCAATACTCACTGCTGTGTGTGTGCACTTGGATGGGTGAAATGCAGAGCACAAATTCCGAGTATGGGACACCATATTCTGTTGTTGCAAGGGTATTATGGGTGGTTCCCATGCCAGGATGTTGCTAAGGCATTCTTAATAGCCTTCAGTGCATTGTTGCCTGGGTGTTATGGGTGGTCACCAGGGTGTTGCTATGCAGTTGCTAGGGTGTTCAGAGTAGTCTTTAGCACATTGTCCTGTTATTGCAAGGGTTTTATGGGTGGTTCCCATGCCAGGGTGTTACAATGTGGTTGCTAAGGCGGTCTTAATAGTCTTTAGTGCAATGTTGCTAATGTGTTATGGTTGGTCATCAGGGTGTTGCTATGCAGTTGCTAGGGTATTTAGCATTGTTGTTGCAAGGGTTTTATGGATGGTTGCCATGCCAGGGTGTTGCAATGTGGTTTCTGAATAGTCTTTAGTTCCTAGTTAAGAGGTTGTTAGTGTGTTATGGGTAGTCAACAGGGTGTTGCTATGCAGTTGCTAAAGGCGTTCTAAGTAGTCTTTAGCACATTGTTGTGCAGTTACAAGGGTAAAAAGTTGCCACTGTCTTCTCAGCAGGACAGTGGCAACTATTTACGCTTGGAACTGCACAATGTTGATGTGTAACAGTTGCTACAATGTTCAGAGTAGTCTGTAGAGCAGTTGCTGAGGTG
The DNA here is from genome assembly GCA_039654625.1 of Rhinogobio ventralis. Classification (NCBI taxonomy): domain Eukaryota; kingdom Metazoa; phylum Chordata; class Actinopteri; order Cypriniformes; family Gobionidae; genus Rhinogobio; species Rhinogobio ventralis. The sequence continues at coordinate 3,767,522 of CM077193.1, read as the reverse complement.
TAATGGGTGGTTGCTAGGACGTTTGTAGGTCTCTTTCAGTTGTCATTCATAAATTCCTTGTTTAAACCACAGACCAATTCTGTGCTTTTTAATCTAAAGATCATGAGCAAATCTACATAAAATCTCTGCAATTACAGTTTCACAGCATGTCAAATCTAGAGCTAAGGGGAAAAGCAATGCTGCATTACACTAATGAGTATGGGAGCATATATTCCCTTACAAAAAAATTATAATGAGCAAGTTTCACAGACTGTGCCACAAACTCCCTGTCTGTAACTTAATAAACTCAGCAATCAGCTCTAACAATAAGTGAAGACAAGCAACCGTGTTTTCCTATTCACCATGTGCTAGTCCAGATGGCAGCGAGAAGTGAGGCTTCAAAAAAAGACTCCAATCAGACCCGTCTAGCAGCTTTAACTAGAACACGTCTGCCAAAATAAAGTGTTTACAGGCCATTTTCGTACAAGAGTAGCAAAGACTACATCAATGGCCCATAGAGAATTCAGAGAGACACTGGCTTCATCTCAGAAAGATACTAATTTCACAGAAAAGGAGTGAAAATCTGACAACAAATCTGTGCATTCAGTGCTGCTCTCGTAGATGGATGCATTTAAATTTTTAGAGTTGCCATTATTATTTCTGTTGCTCATTGGGACAGGGAGTTGACCAAAGCTTATATTATGATATCTCAAAAATCATGCTATACGGCCTGGCAGACCTACGGACCAGAATATTAGAGACTTCAGTGGTTGGCTCTTCTGACCGGGTAAGTAATATCCCAGCAACCATCCAGAACACCATTGCAACCTCACATTTTACATTAAACTCCAGTTCTGGCACACACATGGCCATGAGCACTCACACATACACTGAGCAGGTGGCACTGCCAGACAGGAAGCTGCAGCAGATGGCATTATGCACCTGACTTACACCAACACTAGATTAAACCACTATACTTTCAATTAGTATTAAAGAAAGATCATTTACATGGACAAATCCTCCGGATTATCTGAGATGTTTAGTTTTTTTTTTTTTACAGAACACTAAAATAGTTGTGATATTGTTGTAAAACTAAACGGACCAATATGTAAGGGTGCTCCGACTGATCGGGTGCCGATCGCTATCAGCCGATAATTGCTGTATATAGTTTGATCGGTGGTCTCTATAAAGGCCGATCAATAATGCAAAACTTGTGAGACAATTTTTCAATGCGCAGCTAAAATTTAATCACTACATTCACCGGTCTGGCAGTTCTACCAGGTGTCTGAAAAGGATAATAAATCTGCAATGTCTTTGCTGAGAGTGGAGACAGAAACCCTACAGCAATGACAGCAAGAAACTAGAGCTGTGCGATTTTAGTGCATTTCTTTCCTTCACAGCTGTGCGCTTTCTTTCCTCCCTAAAAGCCCAAATTTAATGCCCAAATCAGCTAGATCAGTGTCGTAAAATGAAGTCTACTGTTGCTAAACTACAGGACATGCTCGATAATAAAAAGAGTTATTAAAACTGCATTATGCATTAAGATACTGTTCCCCAAGCGACTTTCTGTGCACACGCTCCTAGAGTGGAACACGGACAAGCAAAGTGAATCTTGAGCTTCGGGTTCGTGCCTAAACGGATAAAAACACACAGAAATTTGTCAAAATGCCCCACTTGGTGAGTATTCACTTAAACACCATCGGTTATGTCTTAAGTTAACATAAACAGCTGGGAAATAATTCACATGTGTAACAGTATATTGGATCCGTGCATTCTGTCTTAAAGTGACAGCAGCCTAATATTCCGGCTGCCGTCTGTGTCATTAATGTCAAACAACAAAAGACAAAGAGAGATTTAGATTCAGTAGGATTAGGGTCAGATTTACTAAACAGGGCAAATTAGCGTGAGAGCGCAATTCCATTAATGGGCCGATGGGAGTGGACAGTTCTGCGCCTGATCTACTGATGACGCGCAAATTATTGAACAGACGCAGCCGGATCATTTATGACCATAATGACCAATGCAATCTACCCGTTAGCGTCTAGTTTAAGACGACGGTAAATAATGCCGCAAACACCGGTAAATTGACGAGCACAAACCTTGCATGATTCATTAAATATACTCCTCCCATAAATTTTGCGTCTGAAAGGGAAACTCCTACAAATGCATATGCAATAAGATCAGCCGCAAAAATAACCCTGTCCACGCCTTTTCAGCGCTAATCACTGCGTGTCTTTAGTAAATCCTGACAGTAGGTTTTTAACGCCAAAAGAGGGTTTGTGCTGGAGCAAGCTGTGAGTAAATCTGGCCCTTAGTCTACAGTTATTTTGATTACTTTCTGTTAATAAAGATGTTTTTTTTTATCATTTATTTCACAGGAACGCTATATTTGTTAAGCTCTAAGTTGTTTCTAATCACCTCTAAGAGAGGAATATGTTGCTTGCCAATAAATAAGAGTTGTCAATTCATGATACTTTCTCATCTCTTTATTTTTTATACTTAAAATACATTGTTGTTAAGAATGGCTAAATAACCCCAGTGGGTCTATTTGAAATCTTTATTTTGGTGATCGTTAACGGCCAATACTGCCTCCGGTGATCGGCCCCTGAAAACCCTAATCGGAGCACCCTTAGCACTATAATGAGATGTTATGAACACTTATGTAATGAGATGTACATCAAAAATGTTCAGAACTAGGTGATAACTAGGTGATACCAACTTAAGATGGTCAAGCTGATTTTAAGGAACTAGCAGGTTTGGTCCGAGTCTGACAGCTCTGACCAGCTTTATTAAGAAGGTCTATCAGGTCAATCTCAACCATAGTAGTTGCATTCCTAATGATAAACTACGTAGACTAGCTACTGATCATAAATGACCAGCTTGGAGCAGTCAGAAACTATTTAAACCAGCTAAACCACCTTAAGCTGGTTTTAGCTGGATTATCCAGTAGGGTTTACAAAGGGGAAACGTTTCAAAAATATCCATTCTTAGACGTACCTTGATCCAATATGATGAGCTGAGCACTCGACTGCACATTGGCAGCGTCATTCTCAGCTAAACACTGATAGAAACCTTCATCTGACTTGACCAGTCCCAGCACCTGCAAGTTCTGCTCCTTCTATAAAGAGGCAAACAAGAGCATTGCTGTCAACTAGACGATATATTAATCTGCATTCACTGTTATGGTGCATTCTGTATCACAAATTATCATGACAAAAGGTCAACAGCATTTCCTCACTCAAGTAGAGCTAGCTGGCAACTTACAATGATCTTGAAATAGTCGCTGGGAATGACGGCATCTCCGTTCTTCACCCATTTGATGGTGGGAGCGGGCGAGCCGGTGACCTCACACTCGAAGATGATGTCTGTGGCTTCATGAGCATATATGTGAGAAGGTTTCTTCAGGAACTGTGGGGAAGCTGAGAAGAGAAGCAAAAAAACACTTATTTCTTGGGAGAAATGACACTCCAAATGTCTTTTAGTGCCACTTCGGAAAACTACATGATTTGATTTGAAAAGAATCTGCTGCTTTTGACTCCTATCCCTAAACACCAGGATGCGGCTAAAATATTATGTACCTCCTAATAGCCAGAGGAGAATGCAAAACCTCCAAAGGCTTGCCATTAGTAAATGAGGTTATTTGATCTTGGAGAAGATAAACATGACACAGATCATCTCAATAACACGGTAATGTGCAGTAGAATGATTCAGGCCCGTCTGCTGGGATGTAATTGGATTGTTGCTCTGTGTTGTGCCCAATTCGCTACCACACAACCACAACCCTCAGATGCTGTATATTTAATAAGCATTTCACATTACACATAACATGCATTACATCACATCCCATTACACATCATATGCATGATTCATACCCTTAAATAGCACAAAATGCATAAGTAATATTGACTAAGTGATGTTTCCGATAAATAAAATGATGAAATATATCTGTCGCTCAGACTAGTTTTTAAAAAATCTTATAATGATAAACACCAATCACTGACAGGTGAAGTGAATACCACTGATTATCTCTTCATCACGGCACCTGTTAGTGGGTGGGATATATTAGGCAGCAAGTGAACATTTTGTCCTCAAAGTTGATGTGTTAGAAGCAGGAAAAATGGGCAAGCGTAAGGATTTGAGCGAGTTTGACAAGGGCCAAATTGTGATGGCTAGACGACTGGGTCAGAGCATCTCCAAAACTGCAGCTCTTGTGGGGTGTTCCCGGTCTGCAGTGGTCAGTATCTATCAAAAGTGCTCCAAGGAAGGAACAGTGGAGAACCGGCGACAGGGTCATGGGCGGCCAATGCACGGGGGGAGCGAAGGCTGGCCAGTGTGGTCCGATCAAACAGACGAGCTACTGTAGCTCAAATTGCTCAAGAAGTTAATGCTGGTTCTGATAGAAAGGTGTCAGAATACACAGTGCATCGCAGTTTGCGTATGGGGCTGCATAGCCGCTGACCAGTCAGGGTGTCCATGCTGACCCCTGTCCACCGCCGAAAGCACCAACAGTGGCACGTGAGCATCAGAACTGGACCACGGAGCAATGGAAGAAGGTGGCCTGGTCTGATGAATCAATGTTTTCTTTTACATCACGTGGATGGCCGGGTGCGTGTGCGTCGCTTACCTGGAGAACACATGGCACCAGGATGCACTATGGGAAGAAGACAAGCCGGCGGAGGCAGTGTGATGCTTTGGGCAATGTTCTGCTGGGAAACCTTGGGTCCTGCCATCCATGTGGATGTTACTTTGACACGTAACACCAACCTAAGCATTGTTGCAGACCATGTACACCCTTTCATGGAAACGGTATTCCCTGGTGGCTGTGTCTCTTTCAGCAGGATAATGCGCCCTGCCACAAAGCAAAAATGGTTCAGGAATGGTTTGAGGAGCACAACAACGAGTTTGAGGTGTTGACTTGGCCTCCAAATTCCCCAGATCTCAATCCAATTGAGCTTCTGTGGGATGTGCTGAACAAACAAGTCCGATCCATATTATATATGTCCCCATCCTCTTGTTGTATGTTTAGAATAATACAACAATGAATAAAAGTGAATAGAGAAACACAATGAGCAAAGGGGGAAAAAATAGCAAATAAACATAATGGATTTTCATGAACATAAATATTTTTGTGCTTGTCAGTATACATGTCTCAAAATTACCATCCAAAGTTAGAATAGCAAATTGAGCCAAAATGCAGATTACTGGATGTTCTAGAATATCTAGGTCTAGCATATGTAACATAAGTTGCAGCATCAGAGCCAAACTGACAGAGGTAAGGTGATGAATGGCTGTTAGTATGTGCTGAGGCCTGCACACACAACCTGCTGAAAAACACTTGTCACACACTGCTGGGTTCCTGCTCAAGCCAGCTCCACACGGGACAGATGGTTCATGTTTCAATCACTCAGTCTATCTCAAGCCCAGGAGCACATACACAGGGCTAGTGACTGTAAAAATGTTGCATCAGCTGCACAACCACAGATCTACCCTAAGTCAGTTTTCATATTAAAGTCAACACGAAACAGAACTCACAACCTATTTTACTTCCTTAAGCTGATGTACTTCCTCAGCAAGACATGATTTCATTATCAGGAACTTGCTGGATTGGGAAAAGTGGGCGTTCTAAACCAAAACGGAGTCAGATCTGAACGCTTGTTTGCAGTTGAAGGCGCAGGACTGCTCATGTTGCATTAACGTTACATTAACGTTCACCAGAATTAATCTTCTGCATTAACAATGGCAAGATTTTAGAAAGGTACTACCTATAAAAGTGGCCTAAAACCATGCTTTAAACGCTTTTTGGGTATCGGTTAACATTATTTCCCACTTTCACACATCCTAGGTGACGTCAGTCAAAGTTGATGAATGAATATATTCTTTTAGAATAATAGTGATCCATGCACAATAAGAAAAGGAGCGACTATTAAGAAAGTAAACATGTTCAATTGTGATTTGATGTTGACTTTAAGAAATAATCGTGAGGAAATGGTGCTGAGACAACAGAAGAAAAGCTAAAGATAAAGCCAGAGCATTTGTTTCACGGTCACAGAGCGGTTACGTTTCCTATACATTCTACATGGAGATTATAGTGATGATAAAACCATCTCAAATGACCACACAGCTCTTAACACCGCCTCGCTTGCATTCATGAGCATGTCTCAGGTTTCCTGCTATATTACAGACAATGTCAAAGCTCAACACACACTCCTGTTTCTATTCATCTACCCTGCATTTCTGAGTAGGCTGAGAAACAACAGCAACCTACAAGCTACTCGCTTATGTACACAGTCTATCAAAGTTTAATACGATTCTGGGCATTTCACCGACAGTATAACAAAAACACAGAGAGCGCAGAGGTTCCCAGATCAGACTGACCCATTCACACCTCTGCATGCTCACTATGGTTGACATTTAAAATCTGAGCAAACAAGACATAAAAGTTTTATTTCCCATTTGAAACAGGAACACAATAATGTTCTGGATTCAATGCAACCTGCTCTATGAATAGCATTATGTTGATTACCATGGAAAATAATTCTGGCATGCTAAAAAAAAAAACAGTTACAATAACTTGCAATAAGAGTAAACAAGACCAGCATTCCAGAGGGTTTACAAGCCGAAATGTGAATCTCATATTTTTGTGTTAAAGCACTGAATTATTCAGCAAAAGCTACTGTTATAGGCAAATTAACTTCTGGTTGTGTGTTTCCAGTGTAATTCCTGTGAGTGAACATGATACCTTACCAAGTTTACTGGCTTGACATGACACTGAAGTTGAAAGACTGGATATAGAGCCATAAATATTACTTTACTTTGGTATTTTTGCTTTTATGGCCAGTCCTTGTGTACTTCTCCTTGAGAAAAAAAGTACACTTTATCATCAAAATACTGGAAAATAATAATATACTTTCAAAAGTGTGGTTTCAAACCAAATTAGGGTTTGGTTTGGTTGAGGGTTAGTTGCATGTAATTATGCATAATTTATAGTTATTATATAACTACATGTAACATGTGTAACTGACACTGTCAAATTAAGTGTTACCAATATATCAAATAAGTGTATTATCAAAGAATACTAAAATTATAATCAAGTACCTTGCATGCACTTTTGTACGTTAGTCAACACATCAAAATAAGTGTACTTCTTTAAAGCACAACAAAAGATTATTAAATCATAGGATAGATTAACTTTAATCATGTTGTTCCATTACTTTAAACTCTGAGTTAAATCTCAGTTTGGGATTAACTTTAACCTTACAGGTGAGGAGGTTAAAAATAAATGTAATATTAACACAATAACAAATCCATCATGGCGAAAAAAATGACTGATGAAGGTTTTAATCACAGGTTCAATTTTTACTCCCTGATTTGTTAAACTGTGTTTAAATCTTAGTGGAGCAAAATAGCCCACATTAAAATAAAACCTAGATAAACAAATCCTTGATTAGCTCTAATCTTTAGAATTAGCTTTATCTTCAGAAAATATTGTTAGTTCACCTCAGGCCAAAGTTAGTTAGTTACTTATTTATTTATTTCTGAATGTATTTGTTTACGGTTTCATCCCTGTTATCAATAGTTGCCTGAATAAAAAAGGTATCTCTGAATATATTTATTGACTCTGTTACCATTAGTTGTCTGAATACAAAAGGCATGTATGAAAATATGTATTATTAACTATTTTCATCCCTGTTTCCAAAAGAATTTATTTATTTAATATTTTTTTCATTCTTGTTACCAAAGGTTGTACGAGTACAAAATATATGTTTGACATGTAAGACATGACTGAATATATACCAAAAAAATAGATCAGCAAATCCTTGATTAGCTCTAAACTTAATTCAAGGCTTAATTTAATCATTGGTGTAAACCACCCAGTGACTTAAAATGTACTTTAAAGTAAAACTTAATTACAAAGTGTACTTTAGAAAGTGTACTCTCTTTAAGTGGTCTTTTATTTCATTAATATAATATTATCTGCAAGTACGTTTTTCTTAAATATACTTATGCACATTCTCAAAGTGCACATTCAATACAATGAAGCACACTTCTGTTATTAATTCTGTTGAAAAAGTGAACTACTCAAAACACTGAAGCAGAAATTTCTTACCTATTTTTGTCATATTGTTCAAAACAAAATGCATTGCAACAACACACAATGAACTGCAAACAGCCCACGCTGAAAGAAGAACAGAGAGAGTGTTTGACACTCGCTTGGATCAGTTTGAGTTTGGCATTGCACCTCTTCTGTGAGCTGTTGGATTTACTGTACTATCGCTCCAACACAATACCTCTCCCGCCCACAAAGGCAATGTAAGGGTTTGAAAGCAGGGGCTGGCTCCCCCCAGTATCTTTCATCTTTCATCTCGCCACAGTGTAGGATCAATTCTCAGCAGACAGACAGATGGCTAAAGCTCATTACACACCACACATCTGCATGAAATCTACAGTCCAGATTCTGTTCTATTCTTTGTAATTTCACACCTGTCTGAACAGTCTCACGTCCCTTTCATCATCACACAATCAAATCTCATGCACTTTAGTATAAGTCCCACCCAAAAGCTATAGCCTGAGCAATTACAGAGAATCCCATATCTGTTTCTGGAAACGTGTGAAGTGTGATCAGACCGTGCAATCGAATTACAGTAGAAAATGCAACACTTCCTCTGAACATCATTAGAGGAAAGAGCTTTACAGTGTGACATTACGATCACTTGACTAGTCCTTTATAAGTGAGGTTTAAGCTTACCTTTCAGCGTGAGCTCAGTCTGGGCCTCAATGGATCCGTTGATGTTGTCTGCCAGGCAGTTGTACACACCGGCGTCTTCCTCGGTGAGATTGAAGATCCGCAGACTGCCCCCGCCGAGCACCTCAAAGCGGCCCGTGCTGTGCGGAGAAGAAAAAAAAGCCACTGTCAATACTCTCCCTTCAGAAAGTTAAATGTATACTTAGCCCAACACTAATTCAATAACTGCAGTATAAATTTCCCTTCTCACATGCAACAAAATGGAATCTATCTTGCAAAGGGAGAAGGGCAGCCTCAAAATTGTGGCGGTGTGGTTTAGCGGTTAAAGGTCAGGCTTGGTAATCAGATGGTCTCTGGTTTGAACCAGGGGAAAACAATGAACAGGTCACCATTGTGCCCTTGAGCAAGGCACTCAACCCCAGGATGCTTCAGGAGGAGTGTCCAGGAAATAATTTCACTGCATGTTGCTTTGGATAAAAGGGACTCTTTGTGATAGGAGGAGCTTTATCTTCAGAAAACATAGACCCTTTTCACAGACTGTGATGACACGTTTTAACGGTCATCAATATCATAAATCCTGCAGTTTTTTGTATTTTCATTAAAAAAAATACGTTGTATTATATTACGTTTGCATCAAATTACAAAAAAACGAGTTACCGCTGCTGTGAGGGTGTTTCTAATACAGCGTCTATGGGAGTGACGGTAAAATGAACATCTTTCTCTCTTTTCGCTGCCGTTATCAATCTCACTCTATTTTTCCCCTCTTTTTGAAAGTTGTGAAATCACTATTGTGGAGTTTTTCTTTTGCTATTTTAGCAAATGGGGACATAAAAAATATATTTAATGTGTACTCTCATTCACCGCTATAAAAGTTAACCCAACTATGACGACTTCCGCTTCTGAGAAACCCGGAAATGTGAAAAGGGTCTATTGTTAGTTCACATCAGAAGGCCAAAGTAACTATTATATTAGATTTATTTATTTATACAAAAAGACATTTCTGAACTTATTTCTTTACTATGTTTCATCCCTGTTACCAATAGTTGTCTGAATACAAAAGACGTCTGAATTAATTTATTGACAAATTTTTCATCCCTGTTACCAAAAGCTGTCTAAATACAAGACATTTATGAATTTATTTACTTACTATTTTTTCATCCCTGTACCAAAAATAAATATATTACAATTGTTGTTGTTTTTTTAATGGGTAACATGGTTTCTTACAATAACCTTGGTAACAGGGTGGAATGGCTGTTCTTGATGAATGCACACAATAATTTGGGTAAAAATGGATAAAAATGATTTTGCAATTTCTTTGCCCTATTGACAAACGAATCGACATTCAGCTGGGGAGTGGGGTGAATTTTCGGCACAGGGAACATGCTGTGACGCTGGGCAAGGAATCAATCGTTTAGAGAGAAGAAGAGAGTGGCCACAGTAATGGCTGCTCTCTGGCCCAGAAAACACAGGGATGGGGAGATTGCAGAACCTCCGCTCAACCTGATCTCTCAGCCATCGATTGGTATTAAACACCAGCTTTCTCACACTGACTATTTTTATTTCTCTGCCTGTCTCAGCTGTGAAGTAACCAAATCCATGAGTTGCATTCAAAAATGTGATTTTCTAGGACACAAGAAGTATGTGCTTATATTTTTGGGCTTTTCTAAAGAACTGATTTAAACAGGCATTTTATACAGTCATTATAAAATTAGACAAAATATATAATAAATGAACACCTATAAAGAAGAGCAAGTCACTCCTACACCAATTCCAGTACCAAAATATCTATAAATGCAACAGTTCTCTGGTGGATGTCTAAGGCTAACAGTCAACCTGACAGTGTCCAAAACACACGCCAGACCACAGGACTTGCATAAGAGAGAGCAACTCAGAAGTCTTGTGCTCAAAGAAACTCCACCCTACCTCAAGCATAACACATACCTCAACCCAAAGGAAAACCAGCAGGTCTCATAAAGGGGGTCTTTGTCCTTTTGGGCTGAAGAACATGCAGTGAAACACGTAGGCCCACGGTGGAGCTTTTCCACCTAAGACATTACATGTTTTCCTTTCATGGACTGTGACGTTATTACTCGTACACTCTTTTAAGAGTGCTGCAAGTGTCTTATGATCACCGCATGTGTCTCTAGTCAAGTGCCTTTAATGTGAGGGAGACACAGGCTTGGTGACTAATACAAAGTGTTACTGCCAAGATACTTTGTGGTGTTTAGTGTTTAGTCGCATTTAGTCGTCTAAATACAAAAGGCATGTCTGAATATATTTATTTTCTACTTTTCATCCCTGTTACCAAAAGTTATATGAGGACAAAAGAAATGTCTTTATATATTTACTATTTTTCATCCTAGTTACCAATAGTTGTCTGAATATATTTTAATAAATTTTTCATCCCGGTTACCAAAAGTTGTCTGAATACAAAAGACGTGTGAATACAATACATGTGATTTCACTTGATTTTATCTGAAAGACTAACTTAGACTCCTTGTAAATATAATAAAAAATAATAAAAATATATAGACAAGTGGTATTTTCAATGGTAAAAACAAAAAGGACAAAATAAGACGATATAAGACAAAAATGGCTTATAAATAAATAATCAATCTATTTTATTGATTTGACACAAAATGCAGTGGCGATGGCATCATCCATTCAGCCCTGTTACCAAAATTATAATTAACTACAAATTATCAATAACTGCTAAATTAAAATTTGCTCCCTAACTAGCTAGAGTAATTCCCTTTTTGTAGTATTTTTATTTTATTTTACGTCACGACACATATTAACTCTTTCCCCACCATAGACGGAATTTTCCGGCTTTCCGTGTTTTCACTGTTATACAGTAGGGGGCGCTATTACGCACCTTCTGAAAGAGTACAGAATCTCCTGATCAAAACACAGGTAAAGAAGAAGCAGAAAGAAGCAATATCATATGTAAGCAGGGCCGTTTTTAGGCATAGCCGTCAGATGACGGGGTGCCAGTGAGTGCATATCTGACACTACAGGGGTGCAGGGGTGTGTGTAAAGGGTGTCACGGCCACCCTGAAATATGATTGCCGCCCCCACTGGTTCCCCCAACACTATTGGGCTAGAGTACTGTCAATCAGACGATTCCTATATTGGTTCAGAGTACTGTCAATTACTGTCTGACTGTTGCATATAAAGTTTGCATTTGGAGCGCTCAACAACAGCATTAGATCAAAGAGCTCGGTCAATGCTTTGGCAAGGTAGTGCTTTTTTAACCACACAATAAAGCTAAATTCAAAGGCCAATTAAAAAAAACAGGTACAATGAAAAGTGCACAAATCTGTATTTTGTTAGGGCCGTATTTGTGGCAGTCGAGAAATCACACTGTGAAATGGGCAGATAGCGTAATAATGCTCGGTGTGTATTGTAGAGGCAAGATATAACCACACTCACTTAAGCATTTCATGATATATTATTATATTTTGACTCTATAAAGCTTTCTTCTCTTACTTGCACCTCCAAAGCATTGTTAAAGAATCAATGTGTTTTGTAATTGTCCCGTATAAAACTTTAACGGTCTTACTTTAAAAATTGTATAATAAAATGTGCTAATTCACAACATTAATCACATCCTTTATTAACCAGTTTGTCGAATTTAACGCATCTTTACGGATGGTGTCGAAATGCTGAATCGATTCATTCAGTTCTAACAGTGCTTAAAGCACGCAGTGTCATACACACAGAGGGCATAGCGTCGTGTTATTTAAAGGGGAAGTTCGAGCGTCAATGAGCAACAAAGACCGCACTGAATCAATATTTATTCTTGTTACTTTCATGTGACTGATCAAGCTTTTATACGTAGTTTGCGGTAAATTTGGTCAATTTTGTATATATTTGTTAATAAGGATTACATTTCCAAATTATACGTGTATGTATTTGTTAATAAGGATTAAAATTAATAACAGTAATACCATGTTGCTTTTAAAGATTTGGCTGGGGGGTGCCAATAAGGATTTCGCCTAGGGCGTAAAAATGGCTCGAAGCGGCCCTGTATGTAAGCATATGCATATAGCGTGATCACCAGCATTAAACAGCATATAAATCAAACCTGCCTAATGTTACTGAATGAAATGTCGACCCAGGACGAGCTCTAGGACTGTGAAGTTTTGGGGGTGTTGATGGACTTGATCAACTCCGTCTGTGTTTGATCATCGCTCTGAATCCCATCCAGACGTAGTGTCTTGGACAAAAACTCCACATTCAAGTGCTGATAAAAAAAGAATGCATGAAGCTAGAATAAAACAGTTTTTTGTTTAAAAGGCACCAGATCTGTTCTCTCTTTTGATAAATTGCATGTTCAGATATTCATAGAACAAAATATTCTGGGGCCATGAAACTTGTGAAAATGATCAAAAATGCTGGCGCTGGCTGGCAATTTTTTTCAAAAACGCTGGCGGGGAAAGAGTTAAACGCCAAAATTCCTTCCATTCATTTTTCAACAAGTGAGCTGTCTCCTCCCCCTTACAGTGTTCCTTAAAATTCTTCAACTTGTGTAAGTTGGACGCATACTGTTCTCCATTTAGGGCCGTCAGTGCATTAGGAGTGTTTAGGGAGCAGTAATGCTTTGGTTCTATGTGTGGCGTCGCCTCAAATAACCCAGAACTAATGTGTAGCAGCTCACGGCTACAGGCAGGTTAGGACTAACAGCTAGCGCTGCATATGCCGTGATGGATATCCAGTGTGCGGCTCTGAGGCCAAACTACTGGCATCCGTCAACAGAAATCCAACACCAAACTACCGGTGGCGCTGACCCAACCTGCCTCAGAGCAGCCAGCCTGTGATTGATGCCGTCATAAGATACAAGTGAGTGAGATGAAAGGCTGCCTTGTCAACAGCTCAGAAGGTTCTGGCATGGTCTCCATCCTTAACTGTTCAGCTCTATGGCTGTGACTCCAAACAGAGCAGCTACTAAAGCTGTGCCAAGGCTTGAATGAGGGTAGTGACACTATTCCTTCTGATGCCACCATCAAGAGTCGAGTGTTACCCTACTGGAAAATCCAGTTAAAACCAGATGGTTTCCACCCTCATAAAGTCAAAACCGTCAGGGAGATACAAACTTGATATTGTATTGAAGAAACAAAAGAAATCCTTATTGTAACACTTTATTTTAGGGTCCAATTCTCACTATTAAAGGAATATGCCGACTTTTTGGGACTTTAGCTTATTCACCGTATCCCCCAGAGTTAGATAAGTCCATACCTTTTTTATCTCTGTGCATGCCATAACTCTGTCTGACGCACCCACCGCTAGCCTAGCTTAGCACAAAGACTGGAGGTAAACGGCTCCAGCTAGCCTACTGCTCAATAAGTGACAAAATAACGCCAACATTTTCCTATTTACATGTTGTGATGTGTATAGTTACATTGTGTACTAAGACCGACGGAAAATGAAAAGTTGCAATTTTTTGTAATATCATTGCGCCACTGCACCACTGGTACAGCAGCAAAGCTCCTGGATTATTACGCAGGAATGAGAGTATAGTCCCTAGCCATATCGGTCTAGAAAATTTCAACTTTTCATTTTCTGTCGGTCTTAGTACACAATGTAACTATACACATCACAACATGTAAATAGGAAAATGTTGGCGTTATTTTGTCCCTGATTGAGCAGTAGGCTAGCTGGAGCCCGTTTACCTCCAGTCTTTGTGCTAAGCTAGGCTAGCGGTGGGTGGGGAGTTATGGCACGCATGGAGATAAAAAAGGTATGTATGGACTTATCTAACTCTGGGGGATACGGTGAATAAGCTAAAGTCCCAAAAAGTCTGCGTGTTCCTTTAACTAGTTGCTTATTAGCATGCATATTACTAGGATATTGGCTGTTTATTAGTACTTATAAAGCACATATTAATGCCTTATTTTGCATGACCATATTCTACATCCCATATTCTACATTAATAAACAGTAATTAGGGGTTTATTGAGGAAAAGTCATAGTTAATAGTTAGTTAATTGTGAGAGTTGGACCCTAATCTAAAGTGTGACCAACCTTATTTATTAGCATAATCTTTTATCATTATTTCTTAGAAGAAAAAAAAATAGTCTGAACTAACATATCAGACTGTTTATGTCACAGTTATGTTCACATTTGTCACGTTTCCCGCCACTCGTCTGTCTCCTTGGTTACCGTCATTACGAGTTCGTTTAAGTTCAGCTGTGTCTGTTTAACCATCTCGTTTGTGTTCACTATTTGAGTTGTTCCTTCTCCTGCACTCCTTGTCCGGTCACTGTTATGCTAAGTTGTGTTGTGCTATTATCTGTTTGCCTGTCTTTATTTATAATTAAACTACGTTTGGGAACTGTATTAACCTGTCTTCGTCTTCCTGCCTGCACACACCCTTGAAAGTTTACATGAGTCATAAATAAAACATATCTTGATTTTGACTTCAATGTACTCTGAAACTTACTGTAACTCCAAAAGTGGGCAAATGAATATAGCACAGCATATTTTGAAATGTAAAGGATTTCAAGTTTATCGATCGCGTCTCCAGTGAAGCTGAACTCTCCTGTCCACAGTCCTTTTGCACGGACCGACCGTCATGCACAGAAACACATTAATGCAGGCTACAAATGCACACTTCAGAATATCTCACAGCTGGATTTGCTTAAATCTGCAAGGATTGTGAACTCAAATGTTTATTCGATATTCAGAGATTTGTTTTAATGAAATAGATGCGTATTTGATGAATGTTGACGGTAAATGAGAAAGTATTATAGCCTATTGTTTGCCTTTCTGTTACTAATAATATAAAAGCATATACTTTTTTGCCAACCGTTTACTTTCTTTGTTTAACAGGTCTATATAATAACATATTAGATATGACTGTTAAACAGAGACCGTAAACTAATGAAGACTGAGAATGTGAGCGCTGTGTGTCAAAATGAAATTCCAGCCTTCTAACACATCAGCCATCGATATTTAAAAAATGCCCAATATCGGCCAATATATCGGTCGACCACTAACACTAAATACAGGTGTAAACAGGTTTAAAGCGTTTTGAGCTTGTCCACTTTCAACCACTTCCAGATGTAGTGGAAAACACATTGGACCGGATTGCTTTCGAAGTGTAGACGCTCATGTGGTCGAATGTGTTCAAAAAGCCACAAAAGACTGTCTTCTCTCTGTCTACTGACCTAATGCGTGAACATTAGATGGGATTTTAACTTTGTCGGCTGGAGACCCAAATTTGGGTTGAAGACGAAAAACGTACCAGCACAATGTTCTCTCACCATTCCTGATTTCTAACACACACTCACAGCGTGCGGCTGTCAGAGCAGAAACTAAAGCTGATGCTCTCTGTGTTTTTCCGTCGTCTCCGGTCGTGTTCATATGTAAATTATGAGAGGTTATTTCGTCCATTAGATGGAAAGATCTGAAAAAGCCTATACATTTACCCGCCCATAGACCCTCCCCTTGAAGAAATCAGGACAGAAGTGGTTGAAAGTGGACAAAAGAGATGGATTAAAACACCAGGTGTAAACGGGTCTCCCTCGTCTACTTGTGATCCGATCGAACGAAACGCATCTTAATACCAGGTGTAAACAGGGCGTAAAATCAATATGAAGAGATTCCTCTTTAAGATGAGTCGGAGTGTTTGTTTTTCCCAGCTGGACCGTCATCATACCTTTCTTTATTTGTTTTGCAGGTTCTTCCAATGGTTAACCGATATTTTGATTAGCACATTACTATAAGCCCAAAGCCACAGCCTGCGTAATACACGCACATTAGAGGTCTGAATGAACTGGCGGACGAGGCTGGATTTAGCCGTGGATGTGTCATTACTGTGGAGTGCACGGAGAGGACACAGTCATTCCTAAAGGGACGGGACACAGTGGAACTCACAGATGGAAATGGGAGAGAGAAAGAAAACGAGAGTCAGGCACAAAATTCATATGTTTCAGTGACAAACAGCTGCTGGACATTTGGCTAAATGAATCCTGCTATAGTGCTGCACGGTTTGTACAACAGCAGCAATGTCCTGCCAAACAATAAAACAGACATCCAGCACAATGCATTCCAAACCCTTCACTTTCCATTCCAGCAAAGTCATAAATGATGTACTGTAGTTTTACCCTCAGACGGCCCACACATGGACCGTTCAGGGAACATCTGATGCATATTACATGCAAAAAACAGCAAGCTCCAAGCTGTTTACTTTCCTGTAAACACTATACTATAAATTCCAATATATTTCTATAAAATATGTTAAATGAGTTAATAAAAAAAGCTGATATTTAACCCTCTGATACTGTTCGCGTGTCGGTCAAAAATGTCAATGAAATGACTGTACTATATTTTAGTTTGATAATGTTTTTATTTCATATTTTGTACTTGTAGGGGATTTTATGGTACAAAATTATATTTATGCAGTAGCTATAATCCATGTATTCACTTTTTGAGCATGAACCTGAAAATACAATTTCCGACTTAAACTGTCGTAAATCTTGAACGTTTCAGAGCACAGACTGAAGTTTGGTCTCTTTTTAAAGACGACACTTGGCAGATTATTGCTGAAGTTCAGAAAAAGTGAACTTGAAAAAAAGTTTTACATTTATTGTTATGGAAAATGCAATATATATTTTTATATGAAATATATATTTTCCAAAACACGCTTTACTCTAAAACTGTGAGAAAATCAAAGCCACAAATCTAAACAAATTTGAAGTTGATATCTCAAAAAATGAGCTTTCAGTCAGATTTTGTTTGGGTGCAGTACCAAACGCTTCCACTAGAGGAAATGCGTCTCCCCTTCATTTCCAATGCGCTCATTTTTGACAACGAACAATACAAGTGTGACTATTTTTGTCAGGACCATTTAACTATGTTCAGAATTTTTTTGTGTTCACACAGCAAGTGCCAAAACCTTTACCAAGTAAAAAAATTCTAAAACAATAAAATGTGAAAAATTCTGGTAAAAAATGAACAGCACCAGAGGGTTAATCAAATCATAAAAATGTAAAATAAAAAATCTCTCTATTTTTTTAAATAATATAATCATTCCTTACATCTTGTGGTTATACACTAACATAACAGGAACAATAAAACAAACACAATAAATCAACAATAAAACAACAATGAATGACAACAACAAAAGAAGAAGTCAGATGCACCAACACAATCCACAGATTTGCCCATCAAATTAGTATAAAATTATTCTAGAAATCTAGACGCACCCTAGCGGTAGCAAATGTAATTGGCAGCCAGGGTTATCTAGCAACTCTCCGTTGGCATGCGAGCATGAAAAACCAAACTCTAGTCAGGCCAATCACATCGTGCATAGAGTCGGTGGGCGGGCTTAATGTAATGACGGCAGAGTTGCGACGGTTCCGCGTGAATTCCCTGCTACTTGAGCGGATACGGCAAAAGTTTAATCTAATCAACTAGCTCCGCTTCACCTTCCTTGTTGCTCTGGTTGGTTGTAGCGCTGTCCTATTGCGTGCAGAGGGAATTTGAAAGACAACCGTTTATCCTGCTCCTCGGATTGAGCCCTGCCAATGGTGTGTTCCCAGATCCAACATCTTGATGTGGTTCTGGCTTGTCAGGCTAGTATAAAATGTCAAATTAAAATAAATAAAATCAAAAGAATCAAAATAAAACAAACTAAAAAAAGATTAATAATTATACATTTGTTTACCTGCAACTCATGCGACCATTAACTGATTTCAAAGAACATGCAAATATCTAGTTAAAATCTTAAAATAATAACTTTTGACTGCATGGCCCCAAAAAAACCCAAATGAACTACAATATAAAAACATGTTCAAACATGTTTGATCTAAATCATTGAATCATAGCAATGAAATCTGAAATCGAGCAGAGAAGTAAACAACGGAGTGGTTAGGCACACCAATCAGACGACCACTTCCTTTTTCAGTCCTGGGCCAGAATTAGGTGCAACATGGAATAGGTTTTAAACACAAGACTATAAATGATATTACTTGGGATCCAAACAATAATATCAAACTCTCTTTCTCAGCTCCTCTTTTATACACTGAATGGCTCTCCTCCCTCCAGCTCTGTCTTAAGTGTTTATCCTTCAGTGAATCCAGCCTGTTGTTACACTCCCACTAAGAAGCCTGAGTGACTCCGAACCTGTTATTATCTCTCAGCTCTCTGCCCAGAGACTCATCATCTCCGATCCCATCCTGAGAGACGGGCACACAGCTAGTGCCAGGGAATCAGAGCAGTTGGTATGACTCCACGGTCAATAAAGCACTGTTTGGTTTGCGACATTAGAAACACACTTTTCCCCCTACACACACATGAGGGAGCTCCATAGGCTCCATCTGTGTGGACTGATGGACTGTGTTGTTTCTAATTTATTCATTTGTTACTTGTGGCTATTTTTGGTACAGCAAACAAAATCTTTCATTTTTGTGATATCAACTTGGTTAGACATATGGATTTGATTTTATAGTAATTTAAGAGTAAAAATATGTTATACAAATATACACTCACCTAAAGGATTATTAGGAACACCATACTAATACTGTGTTTGACCCCCTTTCGCCTTCAGAACTGCCTTAAGTCTACGTGGCATTGATTCAACAAGGTGCTGAAAGCATTCTTTAGAAATGTTGGCCCATATTGATAGGATAGCATCTTGCAGTTGATGGAGATTTGTGGGATGCACATCCAGGGCACGAAGCTCCCGTTCCACCACATCCCAAAGATCCTCTATTGGGTTGAGATCTGGTGACTGTGGGGGCCATTTTAGTACAGTGAACTCATTGTCATGTTCAAGAAACCAATTTGAAATGATTCGAGCTTTGTGACATGGTGCATTATCCTGCTGGAAGTAGCCATCAGAGGATGGGTACATGGTGGTCATAAAGGGATAGACATTGTCAGAAACAATGTTTAGGTAGGCCGTGGCATTTAAACGATGCCCAATTGGCACTAAGGGGCCTAAAGTGTGCCAAGAAAACATCCCTCACACCATTACACCACCACCACCAGCCTGCACAGTGGTAACAAGGCATGATGGATCCATGTTCTCATTCTGTTTACGCCAAATTCTGACTCTACCATCTGAATGTCTCAACAGAAATCGAGACTCATCAGACCAGGCAACATTTTTCCAGTCTTCAACTGTTCAATTTTGGTGAGCTTGTGCAAATTGTAGCCTCTTTTTCCTATTTGTAGTGGAGATGAGTGGTACCCGGTGGGGTCTTCTGCTGTTGTAGCCCATCCGCCTCAAGGTTGTGCGTGTTGTGGCTTCACAAATGCTTTGCTGCATACCTCGGTTGTAACGAGTGGTTATTTCAGTCAAAGTTGCTCTTCTATCAGCTTGAATCAGTCGGCCCATTGTCCTCTGACCTCTAGCATCAACAAGGCATTTTCGCCCACAGGACTGCCGCATACTGGATGTTTTTCCCTTTTCACGCCATTCTTTGTAAACTCTAGAAATGGTTGTGCGTGAAAATCCCAGTAACTGAGCAGATTGTGAAATACTCAGACCGGCCCGTCTGGCACCAACAACCATGCCACGCTCAAAATTGCTTAAATCACCTTTCTTTCCCATTCTGACATTCAGTTTGGAGTTCAGGAGATTGTCTTGACCAGGACCACACCCCTAAATGCATTGAAGCAACTGCCATGTGATTGGTTGATTAGATAATTGCATTAATGAGAAATTGAACAGGTGTTCCTAATAATCCTTTAGGTGAGTGTATATATATTTAGTACAGTACATTTGATTTACAGTAAATTTACACTTCTATAACTTTTTCACACTTTCAGTTTGCTCTTCACTTCAGCAACAATCTGCTGAGTGTCTTCTTTAAAACAAGACCAAATTTAGGTCTATATTCCAAACTATCTTTGAGATCGGATGGTGCATTTTCACGTCAATTCTCAAAAAGGGGGTGACAGTTAAAGGGTTAAACGCATACCTCGGGTCTTTAGTGACCCGGGATGGCATTTACTAGCCTCCCCCTCATTCATTTTTTTCTTTAAAGTTAGACATCAACCTTCTTAGTATTCATAGTTATTACAACAATATAACAAGAAAAAAAAAGTCTGTTTTTTAATGAATTTGTTTGTAAAAAGTGTATCGGGAAGGTTACTTTGGAAATGTAATAGGTTACAGATTACAAGTTACCCTATTTAAAATGTAACAAGTAGTGTAACTATTTCAATTACTTTATTAAAGTGGTGTGACTGATTACATTTGATTAGTTTTTGATTACTTTTCTAAATTGCTAACGAATGTTTTCAACTGTTAATCATTTTCAAACATTTAAACCAGGCAGGGTTAACCTCTTAGTGTAAATAGCCGCTGCCTTTAGTAGAGTGAAAAACTTACATACAGCACCTTTAAGTATAATCTTTTAATGCATATAATTTCCGTAATAAATACTGTTTTTAAAATGCTAAAGTGTACTTTTCCCTCTCCCTCTGGCTGAACATTACACAGCCAGACTCTATTGCAAAAAGCATAAATTTGATATCGGGAGAGCATGAGCTGAAAACAGCATTTAATCTTGTTAATACATATCCTGAACAAAAGGCTGCAGGAATTATAGGCCATTAACATTGATAAGCAACTCTGCCAATGGCCATCCTGCAATAATTTCACCCAACCTTTATAGAGTGTCAGACAATGATCAACCCCAAATTGGATTTTAAATGGGGTTCCAGAGAATCGAGTGAAGGGGAACAAGGGGACAGGATGAATGGCTAGTTGGTTGATCAGTGGTTTCACTGAGCTGGTGTGGATAATAACGCCTCAGGGATCGATGGACCAGCTGCCCTATTCCAAAGAGTGATGGTATAATTGGATACATTTTGCATTTCAAAAAGTTAAGGAAAAAACTGTCCACTAACAGAAATTATTTCCAGTATCTTATTGGAAACATATTCAATTTTAATAATTCACTGTTTGCCAAACACATTACTATTTTTTAAATGGAAACATTTTTTTTCCTTTATAGTATTGTTTGTCAACTCTGTTACTGTCAACACCGTTACTCTACCTTGGTAACAGAGTTTGACAGGATTGACAATTTTAAACTTTTTAACCAAAAACTCCACTTGCTAGCATAAATGCTAAGACATGGCACTAATGAAATCATGATGAAAAGACATTTAAACAACCCACTGTGTGATCAGTGATAAATTCTGTTTTCCTTTTGATATTGTGGTAACAATTTTGACATTTTACAAAATAACTCTATTTAGATTTGAATATTTTCTCAGAGAGAGCACACACACCGTTCAGTGCTTCAGATCTTATCAGTGAGGGAAAGTGACATCATTTCCTGTATCTCACATAGTTGTGGGAGATAATTCCACCAATTTAAAGGCAAAATATGGTACGGTAACAGAGTTGACGCACAATTTATGGACACATTTTTATAAAAGATAAAAGTTATTTTTAAACTATTTAATGTAGTAGAATTACGAATATGACTATTTAGGGCTTTTATAAATAAAATACATGAAATTTTACCAAAAGAAAATTAAAAAATATTTTGATAACACAATGACACATACACTAAATACACTAATTAAGACAACAAGAAATCATGATTTTCAGCTATATAAGACACTTTTTACAGAAAATATTATATTGTTATGGCTTGTAACATCTCTTTTCAAAGCTGAAAAAAATAATGCCTTTGGGCACCAAATGTACCTGCAATTATAGAATCACCCCAAAAACCATATTGACCACCTTAATGACACTGTTTTCCCATCAGGACAATCAATTCATATGGTAAACTATACAAATGGCATAAATAAATTGTTCAGTGAGAGTTCATTTTATGTGTAGATCCGTTTACATCATAAAATATTCATGCACACAATATGAACTGAATGCTTTTGTACTACGGAAATATTTGGAGATGCATATTGCGCAGTATGATCAAAGGGACTGTGAACGCGTTTTGTACGACGTTTAAATTGTGTCTTAAGATTCGGAGGATTGAAGTCACACTTAATACGGACCTCAATATGAGGCAATCAACAGTCACTCTCTCTGTACCCTTTCATCTCTCTGCTCTCTCTTGTTCTGCTTCTCTGACTCATCCGTTTACCGCAGTTAATCCCTATAGGCGGTGAGCTGCACGCAAAGCGTTTTCATAAACTCAGATGTGTCAAGAAGGGGCTTGAATGCCTCGTCTGATAATACGAACATTCTCACAAATATTCCCCAATGCTCTTCCATTCAACATTCCCAATTACTCACTGACAGTCCAACCCTGTCTAATCTCATAGGCACTTTTTAATTTTCAAGAACAAAAACATCTTTTTCAGTCATCTAAGTTTGAGAATGCATTCGGTGTTAAAATTACCCCAGCCCTTGTTCCACAAGCAAATAGTTTGATTAATGAAGTCATCTTGTGAAGATGGCAACTCTGGGGATACTTCCATTCAAGCCAATGCATGTGGTAATTATTGTTATGACAAACTTACTGGAAGGCAATTATTATTGGTGTTTACTAAGGTAAGCAACACTATTAAAATTGCTCATGCTAACGGTTAGGGATTTGAGCAAACCACTAAACTAAGAACATTACTTTGTACTCGTTCTGCACTTTTTGTGCTATAGAAAAGTATGATACCACAAACTGAGTGTTTTGTTTAGGAGAGGTGTGATATTATTTTTCTAAGCAATCTGGACAATAAAAGTACCAGTTGCATTAAAGGAGGAACATCTCATATCTAGGCAAAAGAATATCATAGAAAGTGGACTTCTTTCTTTTCTCTTTTGTTTTGCAAAGCATGGAAAGCACCACTCACAAATCTAGTTTATAATCAATTTGTGAGAAGTTTACATGGAGAAATGTACTAAAAGTATAAAACCCTGTATAAAAAAAAAAAAAGTACAGGTTTTCTACACCTTTTGGTTTTTCTTTGACATTTCCAGTCATTCTTTAATTGTGCATGCCCATTTATGCATGTAGATTAACTTTGCCATTATCAAGCAATCACTTAATCCTAATATTTAAAAATTTGAATAATTTAAAGGGATAGTTCACCCAGAAATGACAATTCTGTCATTTATTGACCATCTTTAGTTGATTTATTGACCATCATGGCACTCATCACTGAAACACAAATGAAGATATTTTAATTTAACCCTGAGATTGCTGTCCCTCCATTGAAAGTCCATGTAATCAAAACTTTGACTGTTTATTGGTTCTCACGTGTTCACAAGCATGTTTGATGTGCTGTTGACCAATTAAATCTGTTCATCATACAAAGCGATCATGTCATCATTCAGAAGACATGGATTTAATTGCTGGATTCATGTAGATTATGTTTTTATGAACTTTTTGAAACTTTAAAGTGTTGGTGGAAGGACAGGTTTCAAATGGTCTCAGGTTTGAAAATACCTTTATATGTGTTTTGAAGATGAACGAAAGTCTTACGGGTTTGGAAGGAAGTGAGGGCGAGTAATTAATGACAGCATTTTCATTATTGGGTGAACTAACCATTTAATACCACTTTTAAATGTAATCTTAGAAAAGCTCATATAAATTAAAGCTGCAGTCCGTAACTCTTTTTGGTTAGAAATGATCCCAAAAATTTTTTTGAGCAAGTATATAACCAGCCAGTGTTCAAATGATCTCCTTAGCTTAGCCCGATTCACAACAGTAAGCTTGTAATAATGTGTTATAATTTGAGTGGTAGTGGTAGCTTTCCGTGGTAAATTCGAGCATGTCTTTGCGTCATTACGTCACGTCTGTGTACATAAAGAAAGAGTCCGGCTAGTAGGCTATCGCATGTGAGGATGCTGCAGGTGGCGGATCATTTATAGTCTTGTCTCACAGCAGCTGGAATAATTAAATTTATCATTTTGATGGGCGATTGTAATCCAGAAAGATCCAAACGACAATCATCAGTGACAACTGGAGATTCACCCGTAGTCAAAAGCAAAAGATTAGACTGTACAGAGATTGATCTACATGTAACGCTAATACACACTAAATACACGTATGTTAATATTAACAATTTGAGAACAAAGTATAACAATAATAATAATTTGCACGGTTTGATGTGATATGAGCTAAGCGATCGTTAGATTTAATCACTGTTGGTAGTGCGATTTATTGTAATGCTTTTTTCCCTCAGTTGTTCTGAACAAAAGTGGCAGCCATCTTATGCACTTGTTCAGATGACATTTTGCAGGGAAAGTTCTTATTTTGGTCGTACTTCCAAGATGTAGAATCTGTGATTCTTAAGTACAGTATCCACACCGGTGCGATGAATGAATGACAGCCACACACACTCCTCAAAACATTAGATTCGCGCTGAGGAGCCGTGCCGATCCACAACCCACGTAAAAATGATAATTCCACAAATAACTGCAATTTCAGGGTTCAAACAGAGATGGCGACAAAGAGGCAAAACTTACGGACTGTAGCTTTAATGTATAGTGCCCAAATTCACTTGTAGCATTTAAAACAACTGATTTTGGCTTTTAGTGTTTTATTTTTAATTAATTTAGACAAAATAGTGAAAAATATTAAAATCAGTGCATCTTTATTTGAATTAATTTTCCAGACTTTTCTGGGCAATTTTAAAATTCCCATATATTTCCAGGTTTACCATGGCTGTGGAAACCCTGTTGGTATCAAGATCTTTTTTGTTAGTACGCAGTGTTGAGATCATCGGCTGACGACAATCTCTGGGTCACATGTGCCCTTCGGACGCCCAGCAGCTGATGAGAATGAAGCATGAAAAAGTGGCTTCCCAGGTCTAATCTGTGAACAACCTGGCAGTGTTTCTCATGAGAGAGGTGTGAGAGTTTGTGTGTGTGTGTGTGTGTGGTGCAGATGCTTGCAGTCTTGACTGGCATTTACACCTCTCAGGCGGGCGCCGTCACTCTAATTATTTACTCGGGCAGCTGGGACGGGGCTGTATGCCAGCAGAACAGCGGACGTACACAGAGAGCGATCCCTAAAAGTGGACACTGCTGCCACAGCGGGACTCAAAGCTCATATTCGTCACACTGGCAGCAACACACCGAGGAATCAATGACCTGTTAGTGGAAATCACTGTCTGATTTAAAGTGCAGGACTCTGGATCTATTAATAGCAGTGTATCCATCCACCCCAGAGATCTGTGAAGACAAAAATGCTGTTTGATGATGCAAACAGAGATTCAAATCCCTACCTGTCCTCAATGAGCTGCTCTTTGTGCATCCATGTGACGGAGGCTGTGGGATATCCCGTCACCACACAGGGGAGCAGCACGCTCTCCCCGACGACTTTAGACACGTGTTGAGGCTCCAGGAGAAACTCCAGCGTCCTTTCCTCTTCGGATTCTGCACAAGACAGAGTGGTGAACGCAGTCAGTGTCTGCCCATATGCCTCACTTGACACAGCAAAAAATAAAATAAAATATTGTTTCTGTAAAAATTTCTAAACAGTCTTAAGACAAAATAAATGGACATGAGAAGCAAAATTCTATACAATATCAAAAGGTTTTATTTTTTCAGATAATACATTTCACTATCTGTGTCGGGTAAGTTACTCTAAAAAAGAAATTCATTACTAGCTACTAATTACATCTTACATGGAGTAATTTGATTACTGTACTAATACTGTACTGAAAAGTATTACTTATTACTTTCTAAATCCCATATAAATTGAGGATAGACGTGAAGATGTAATTCTTTCAGTAAAATTCTTCTTCTCCCTATTTAAAGGAAGAAGGTTACATTAAAAACGTACATTTTCACATTAGACGTTAAGTTTTGATGTTTCATATAGAATTGTTCTAGTCTATACAGTATTTAATGCAATGACATCAGAGATAACTATAATTAAAGTACAGAAAGATTAAGAGTAATCCCTTACTTTAAACTTTTCAAGGGAAAATAAATTAAATTACAGTAATTACTTAGTAATGCATTACACTCAACATTTGTTCACTATTAAAGTCACCATGAAATCAAAATTAATGATTGTTGTTTTTTTATGGAATACTCCAGTGTTTATTATAAATAATTTATCCATGCACATCATTGTTATAAATTCATATAAATTATACAACTCCTTTTTGCAGCGTCGTCTCATCTCTTCTCAGATGATGAGGGCGGGGCACCCTGTCACTCACATGAGATCGGCCAATAGCAAACCACAACCATCCAATCAATTCCCCATAGACAAAATCAAGCCCCGCTTGTTCTTGTCCGAGAAGCCATTTCACTCGGATATACATTACAATAGGAAAGAAAAGACTATTGTAACTTCAGTTTCATAGCAACTTTAAGTTTATTTTTCTTGCTTCTTTGGAAATCCTTTTTTCTTATTTAAAGTGAGAAAAAAAATCTGTCATTTATTTCTCAGCCTCAAGTCATTCCAAAATGGTTTGACTAACATACGTCGAACAACACAAGATATGTTGAGAAATGTCTCAGCATCCATAGAATGGAAGTCAATGGGGTCCAATGATGTTTGGTTTCCCAATGTTTGGTACAGAAGAAAGTAAGTCATAGAGGTTTGCAACCACATGAAGGTGAGTACATGAGTGGATTTTTTAACATTTACTGTATACACTTAACCTTTCAGGCTTAAGCTTTTAAAAATGTTCTCGTTGATACTCATTGTTTATTTATCTCAGCGGGGGGAAAAGTAATTCAAAAGGAGTTTTTATTTCTCTCTCATGTTGCCTCCTGCTCCATGTTTGGTGTGATAACCTCAGCAGGCGACGGTGCTTCAGGCCTGATTTACGTTCTCTAATATCTCGGTGCTCATGAATGCCTGGAAAAATAAATCTGCCTGCTGAGTATCTGCCACAAAAGAGCTCAATCCTCTTTAACTTTAGCATAAATTACATTGTTCTCTTTGATAACACCACATGTGGCCGTCCTGCTCCACAAGGCTTCCTTTAAAACTCTTTCTCTCCCCACAATTGTGTGAGTTTCAGTAGGGCATGAAAAAAAAAAAAAAAAAAAAAAAAATCACATCTGAATCAATGTCTTGCATTTTTATTGTCAGGAATGCAGGGTAATTGGCCTTTTCCCCCTAAGAGCTTTTATTCTTTTAAGGAGGATACAACTTTTTTGGACTGGACCATTTGAACAATCAGAGCAGAGTTGATCAATCACAAAAGAATGGGCCATCTGACCAATCAGAGCAGAGTAGGCCAATCACAACAGACTGGGCCATCTGACCAACCAGACCAGAGTAGGCCAATCACAATAGACTGGACCATCTGTCCAATCAGAGCAGAGTAGACCAATCACAACAGACTGGGCCATCTGACCAATCAGAGCAGAGTAGACCAATCCCAACAGACTGGACCATCTGACCAATCAGAGCAGAGCAGACCAATCAAAACAGACTGGGCCATCTGACCAATCAGAGCACAGCTGATCAACCATAACAGACTGAGTCGTCTGACCTATCAGAGCAGAGTAGACAAATCAAAACAGGCTGGACCATCTGTCCAATCAGAGCAGAGTAGACCAATCACAGCAGACTGGGCCATCTGACCAACCAGACCAGAGTAGACCAATCACAATAGACTGGACCATCTGTCCAATCAGAGCAGAGTAGACCAATCACAACAGACTGGGCCATCTGACCAATCAGAGCAGAGTTGATCAATCACAAAAGAATGGGCCATCTGACCAATCAGAGCAGAGCAGACCAATCAAAACAGACTGGACTATCTGACCAATGAGAGCAGAGAAACATGGAAATAACTTAATTCAGAACATTATGTTTGTGATTCTAGACAGTATGTAATAATTACCGGGCAAGATCTGTAACTGCGCCTCCTCACTGGTCTTGGTGGGCCCGGCGTTCTCGATCACGCAGCGATACAGACCTGCGTCCGCCTCTGTGGCGTTACTGATGACGAGTGCACCGCTGGGCAGAGCCAACACTCTCTGGTCCAGCTCCACCGGCTCTTTGTTTCGCTCCCAGCGGATAAAAGACACCAGATCCGGATTCACCTCACAGTTCAGCACGTGACTGTCCCCCACCCGCACCGACGCCGCTTCCGGCTGACTGAGATACCGCGGTATACCTGAAAACAGAGACGGAGAGGAAGGGATTAGAAGAATGACAATAAACTCTAGACATGCACCTATACTACATTTCTCCACTGAATGATTCAGTTTATGGCACATCTCATTAATTTCTATGGTATCCACAAACAGTGATCAACTGTCGCACAACTCCATGACATCAAGGCTGTAATGTGATTGGTTATCAAGGCACACATGATCTAAGTTAGCCATTGCACTTTCTCCAATGGTAGAGCCATCACCAGTATCGCCCAATGATAAGACCATCTCTGATTTGAACATCTCTGACCATCTCTATCAAAATTATTGCTTGTATCGGCCGATATATCGGTGCATCCCTAATAAATTCATTATCATATACAGGTTTGCACTGATGATGTTTGATCCTCGTTTTTCTAGTTTGTATAAATTGACCAAATGGCATAAACAGAAAGTGTCAATAGTCAATATGAAATGGTGTTCACATTGGTAAACAGATTGGCATAGCTTTTGAAATAAATATGGTCTATTTTAATTGCATGTTCACTTTAAACGGTTAATTATCTTCCTTTTCATACTCAAGAGTTTCAAGTCCAATAGGCAGCTCTTTAGAGGTGAAAAAAATCTGAAACCCAAGGGCATATTTTACACTCAAACATCTGTAAATGCAATGGCACACAAGTGTTCACACTTCCTGCAGTTCCCCTGCGTCCCTCGAGCGCCAGACCCGGCAGGAGCCTCGTCTGGAAACAGGAAGTGGTGCTGACAGACTACTAAGTCACAGTTTTCTCTGCTCCTCAGCTCTGGCACAGGAACGAAGTCCAGAGAAATTACTCTACATTAGGACCGGGGTGTATTTCAACTGCTTATGATTCATAATTATCATGAAATTATCATGTCCCTGCGTGGCATTGTACTTATACATTATACAAGTACTTAACACTTTCTGTTTATGGTATTTGGTTCTAAATACATCAAATTATACAAAAAATAAGAGCAAACCTATATACTGTATGTAAATATTGCTGTTTATTATTGTTAATATACTGGATTGTTATATTGGTGCATATAATTAATTTATTTTTTGGGTCAAATGTTTTGTATCTACTTTAATGGCGGTTTGATTGTATTTTCAGCATCATTACTCCCGTCTCCAGTGTCACATGATCCTTCAGAAATCATTCTGATAGGCTGATTTGCTGCTTTATCAACTTTGGAAACAGTTGTGCGACTTAATATTTTTGTGGAAACTGTGATTCCTTTTTTTCCCAGGATTCTTTGATAAATAGAAAGTTCAGAAGAACAGCATTTATTTGAAATGGAGTGTTTTTGTAAAACTGTAAAAGTCTTTACTGTCACTTTTGATCAACTGAATGCATCCTTGCTGAATAAAATATATATAATTTTTTTTAAACATAATGTTCAAACTTTTGAACAGTAGTGTGCATTACTAATGCAAAACTTATAAATCTGGGTCGATGTGATTTATGTAGAAGTATTGTAAATAACTGCGGGATCTGCAAATTAAAATGTATTTCACATCTAATGCCAACTTGCTCCTTTTACCACAGCCGTCATCTCATGCTGGGGAAAGTAAATGAAATATCTCTATGAGATTTCAAATAACGCCTGAAAAGCGAATGGCTTGCGGAGGCAACTGAATAGGACACTTCTGATAAAAAAGCACTCCAGGAGTAATGTATTACTTTACTTTACTTTTTATTTTATTATTTATTTTATTTTATTATTTATTTCAATTTTATTTATTTTATTATTTACTTTATTTTATTATATTATTATTTAATTTTTTTTATTTATTTTAATATTTTACTTTATTATTTTATTAAATAATAAAATAAAATAAATATTTTATTTTTTATAATTTTATTTATTTTATTTTACTATTATTTGTTTTATTTTATCTTATTATTTTATTTATTTTATTTTAATATTGTATTTTATTATTTTTTATTATTTTATTTTATTATTTTATTATATTATTATTTGTTTTATTTTAATTTATTTTATTTTGCTTTATTTAATTTTTTATAAAGGCTAAAGACGTTTCTATATTTAAATCAGTATTTAGATCTATATTTAAGTTCCTCATGCCTTCTGCATGATTTTAACACTAAAGCAATGTAGCTGAGCTCATTGAAGCAGTGAGTTCATCACTTCACATTAAGATGAGCAAAGCGTTGAACACTGCCTAATACAATTGACACACTTTATCATAATTTCCTCTCGTTCGACAGTAGGGTAGCTGCTCAAAATTACAAATGAGATCTCTTTAATATCTCCCTTGTGACAAAGTAGACTTCAGCATACTTTTTAAAAGAGCATGTATTTGTCATTTTTGCTGTAAGGTCTCACTACTTAAGCATGTTTTTCAGGTACTCTTTACACCTCTGCCGGTGCATGCGAAGAAGGAATGAGCAGCTTTAGCATCAGCATTACCGTTCAAGCTCAAAACAGAGACACATGCAGGTGAACATAACGACTCGTATACACGAGCATGTCTTTGTGAGAGACAAGGAGAGAAACGTGATGGGGATTTCTTTGTCTGGCATTAGCCCGTTACAGACACGCCATGCTCTCGCTCTCTCTTAATGTGAAAGAGCATGCAGTGAGAGATGCTATCAGCGGCTGAACAGAGAACAGCATTCATTCATCTCCACAGGCTCTGCTTTATAACAGCAGACAGAAAGCTTTCACAGAGCACGCTGTGGGCTTCTAATCCCCCTTCAAACTATATACAAAATCAGCCTTTTACAACAGAACAGCTTTTATACTCTTAAAGGAAAGGAGATTTCTGTCTAATAAGCACTAGTGCTTCTCCATCTCAGAGCAAATCAAGAAAAAACAAAGGACAAAAATCCAGGCATAGTTAGACGCACTTCTGTATGGCTACAGTATAAAATATTTACAATATATTTAAGGGATAATGCAAGCTGGTCATTATTGCAAAATAAAACCCCTCAGTGCAGATCCGGACCCTGATGTAAAGTGAATGGCTATATCAGATGCACTACATGTCTATTTAGCACATAAATAAATGCACTGAAAAGATTATTTTATTATGTGAGAAGGCAGAGAGTGATACCAGACATGAAATTATGTAGAGAAACATACCATACAACTATACAGTTTACCAGTTATTATGCAAAAATATATGACGACATAAGGCCACGGCTGACCAATCAGGACTCCTAAACACCGTTTCAGAAGGTTTTGTCTGGTTTTGTCTCACAATTCATGAGTATACTATAAGAGCGCCAAGAACTAAATATGTTAATAACATCAAACAAAATAGTAGGACTGGAACAAAAGATTTTTTTCAATCGATTAATATGTTGATTATTTTTCCGATTAATGATCATTCATAACGATTATTTTTTCCCTCCTGGTTAATCTATAGATTTTTTTCCTGAATAGTTGATTGATCCTTTGGTTCATTTACTGATAAATAACAACCAATAATTTACCAATAAATAATAACTGTAACTATGAACTTTTACCTAATGATATTATTTATCACAAAAGATAACTTTAATTAGGAAAGGAGTTTACTATGGTTTACTAATATATATATATATATATATATATATATATATATATATATATATATATATATATATATATATAATATTGATGTGCTACTACTATTAAATATTGGTGCATATTAATATTATAAACTAAAATTGAATAAAATAAAAAGTATTCTTGTAAATGTCAGTCTTTCTTGCGTCCATAATTTTGAATATATTTTACTGTTTTTATTTATACATAATTATTTATACAGTGCATACATAATTCAACATTCATATATATATATATATATATATATATATATATATATATATATATATATATATATACACACAGAATTATGCCCTAAATTGACAGTAAATATTGCTCCAAAAAACTAAATGTTGTTCATTTTAAAACTTCAGTTCATCAAATAAATAAACTCAATAAAACATTTTTTATCACGGTTTCCACGAAAAATATGATGCAGCTCAACTGTTTTCAACATTGATAATAATAAATGTTCTTGAGCAGCAAATCATGATATTATTATGATTTCTAAAGGATCATGTGACACTTAAGTCTGGAGTAATGATGCTGAAAATTCCAGCACTAACCAGCATAAACCAATCTGGATCAGCATGGGAGTTCCTGCTGGTTTAAACGGGTCTTTTCAGCAGGGTCCAGTAAAGCAAATATTCATAGTTTAGAGTACGGTTCAGGCAATGTGTTTTGGTGGCAATGGGAATCCTCCCTGCTGTTATATTCTTCCTCTGTTTCGTCCTTTCCCGCCAGCTAGTCCAAGAGCAACATTTGCTGAGTGATTCATTACACTGGTGTGGATGCTACATGGGAACCAGTGCTGTGCTGTAAGATTGGACCGCACACACACAAACACACATGCACACACATGCACACACATCCCGTCCTGGTGGCCTGACCCAGGCATCAATCTCAGTACACATGAACACGCTACACACTGGATATGGGGATTGACAGAGCCATTAGAGTTTATTGGCCAGACTCTTGTGTGATTTCACTGGACAGGACAGCCCTGCCACTGTTTAACAGCACATCACCAAATCGCTAATCTAACATGGCCATTATAGCGCTGAGGCACAAAAAAACGAAACAATCGATTGGATGATGAGAACGTCCAACTAAGGCACATATTTGAAAACGCATCTTTTTCTCTATGTTTTGGCTATATAGGGATGCACAATATATCAGCCGCCATATCGGTATCGGCCAATATATATACATTTTTAATGTTATCGGCCCGATAAGAAAATTGGGCTGATATATTAAAACCGATAAATAATGGATTATTTCCTTCAGCTGAGACACTTCAGATGCGCACTGTTCCCCATGATGGTTTTCAAAATATGATTGAAATCACTTCAAAAAGGAAAATACAGTTGCAAGCGCAAGTCTGTTATATAGGCTATATAAAATTATAATGAGAACATCATCATTGTGTGTTTGGGACATGACTTTTAATAGTGAGACTTTTGTTTCTGTAATCAGGCTCTCAAAAATTATATAAAAATCTGGATTTAGATTTATCTGCCAATATATCGGTTATCGGCTCTCAAATATAAAGAATTATCGGTTATTGTATCGGCATTATTGTATCATATCAGTGCATCCCTATTGGCTATTCGTCCACACTAAGAAAATGTAGCTTTTACAAGACGCACTTCCCAAGTATATAAAACCATGTTTTGCATGACTGTGAAAATTGAGGTATTCGAAAACTATGACACGTTTAGTCATTTGACGCATATTGTACTAATAAATATCTATGTCTAGAATAGTATGTGCTATTCACTTTCACAGTGTTGTTCAAGATAAATATTGCTGTCCTGTGGCAAAACATGAGGAATTACATTTTAGACACGCTTTTAGACATGTTTTACGCATGCACGTGATTCTATAATTAAAGATGCATTTTGCATTTTAAAAAAACGGGTTCACTAACAGAATTTCTTTCCAGTATCTTTTTGAAAACATATTGAATTTTAATAATGCAGTGCTTGCCAAACACAAGTTACTTCCTTTTTTACTGTTAACGAGAAATTTTTATTTATTTATAGTATTGTTTGTCAACTCTGTTACTGTCAACACCGTTACTCTACCTGGGTAACAGAGTTTGACGGTAACAGGATTGACAATTTTAAACTTTTTAACCAAAAACTCCACTTGCTAGCATAAATGCTAAGACCACATGGCACTAATGAAATCATGATGAACAGACTTTTAAACAACCCACTGTGCGATCAGTGATAAATTCTGTTTTCCTTTTGATATTGTGGTAACAATTTTGACGTTTTACAAAATAACTCTATTTAGATTTATATATTTTCTCAGAGAGAGCACACACACCGTTCAGAGCTTCAGATCTTATCAGTGAGGGAAAGTGACATCATTTCCTGTATCTCACATAGTTGTGGGCGATAATTCCACCAATTTAAAGGCAAAGTGCGGTACGGTAACAGAGTTGACGCAAGATTTATCGACACATTTTTATAAGAACTTTTTTTTTTTTTTTAATACTGACTTTGGACACCAAATGTACCTGCAATTATAGAAGCACCCATGCACATTAAAATGATTTTAGCCATTTCTGACGTTTCAGTGATTGAAAACGCTATAGTGTGGACAGAGAACGCTTTGAAACAAATATTTCCAAATTGATGTAGACATAGCAGATTGCACACAATGCCATAGTGAGGGTACAATCCTGCAGAGAAAAGTAACCACCTCAAATCAGGGCCCCCTTAAGGCCCCTAGTGTACCATGAAGTGACCCCCAACTTCATTTACTCCAGTCAAACCAAGAGAAGAATATGAGCGGGTATAAGGTCTCCTCTTCCCCGCTGGGCTGAAGCCCATTCATGGTTCCGTCAACTCTCTGGATACTCTTCTTTATTGGGTCTTAGAGGCGGCAGGCAGCTCTTTAAAAAGCTCCAAAAAATTTACAGGCTCTCGGACAAACAGCTCCCTCCATTTTGCGACAGGGTTTTTAGGCCTGCGGAGAGCGAGTCGTGCTGAGCGCGATTTACAGAT
Organism: Rhinogobio ventralis; assembly: GCA_039654625.1. Lineage (NCBI taxonomy): Eukaryota > Metazoa > Chordata > Actinopteri > Cypriniformes > Gobionidae > Rhinogobio > Rhinogobio ventralis. The sequence continues at coordinate 3,732,197 of CM077193.1, read as the reverse complement.
GCTGTTAAAGCTGGATATAAGGAGATAAATCTGGGGCTGGGAAGGTCTGGAATGAAAACAAAGAGACCAACCTCACAGCAGCGTGGCTTTGAGCAGCAGTAAACAGAAAGGTTGTAGCTTATAACCCAAGCAAAGGCCCCACCTCAGTGAGGGGAAATAAATAGGCTTACCTCCCGTGGCCGTACACATTATTATCAGGAAGTGGCGCCCACTGTGTGATATATATCACCATTACTTACTACTGGTACAGTAAACAAGATGAAGTGTGTATAATGCAGAATGAACATAAAAAAAAAATGTTAATTATACTATTTATAAATGTTTGGAATATCAAGAAATTGGCATGTACCTATTACTTCCCATTACATTTCAATTAGAAAATATAATGTAAAGTTTAGTTTGAAAAAAAAAAACCTAAATGTTGTTTATTGAAATCATGGTACTTTTCTATTACTGTGTAATAACAAGATATGCAATTACCCTGGCTCTTTGTTTATTTTAAATGCTTTTTGCTACATATATTTAGCCTTCCCTTGTGAAAAAAGAAGTGCACTTAATTGTATTGAATGTGCTATTGTATTTCAAATCTTAAAAGTATTTTTTTAAACTGTATGGCATAATATAATTAATATATAATATAATATATTAATAAAATAAAAGACCACTTAAGTATACCTAAAGAGAATAGACTTTCATGACTTTCTTAACACACTTAAATGCAAAGTACACTTTGTAATAATGTCAAATTAAAAGTTTGACTTCAAAAGTATATTTTTAATTAATTGGTGTAGAAACTATTTTCATTCAGAAATTGCTAGTAAAGTATATTTTGCAGCGGCTAGCAAACAATTACAAAGAAATGACAAGTAACACTGAATTAAATGTGAAATTTTGAAGTAGAAAACCTGAAATAGTATGTACACCAGAAATCTTTGTTTTATTTACAACTTCGAAAAATCCTTTTTTTACAGTGAATTACACTTATTTTGAAGTGTTGACTAATGTAAAATTGATTATAATTTTTAAGCATAGCTAAAGTTAATATATTTTAATTTTACTAAATTGCAACTTCAATCCTATTTAAAAGACAATAGAAATAATTATGACCACATATGAAATTTACACTCACCTAAAGGATTATTACACCTGTTCAATTTCTCATTAATGCAATTATCTAATCAACCAATCACATGGCAGTTGCTTCAATGCATTTAGGGGTGTGGTCCTGGTCAAGACAATCTCCTGAACTCCAAACTGAATGTCAGAATGGGAAAGAAAGGTGATTTAAGCAATTTTGAGCGTGGCATGGTTGTTGGTGCCAGACGGGCCGGTCTGAGTATTTCACAATCTGCTCAGTTACTGGGATTATCACGCACAACCATTTCTAGAGTTTACAAAGAATGGTGTGAAAAGGGAAAAACATCCAGTATGCGGCAGTCCTGTGGGCGAAAATGCCTTGTTGATGCTAGAGGTCAGAGGAGAATGGGCCGACTGATTCAAGCTGATAGAAGAGCAACTTTGACTGAAATAACCACTCGTTACAACCGAGGTATGCAGCAAAGCATTTGTGAAGCCACAACACGCACAACCTTGAGGCGGATGGGCTACAACAGCAGAAGACCCCACCGGGTACCACTCATCTCCACTACAAATAGGAAAAAGAGGCTACAATTTGCACGAGCTCACCAAAATTGGACAGTTGGACTGGAAAAATGTTGCCTGGTCTGATGAGTCTCAATTTCTGTTGAGACATTCAGATGGTAGAGTCAGAATTTGGCATAAACAGAATGAGAACATGGATCCATCATGCCTTGTTACCACTGTGCAGGCTGGTGGTGGTGGTGTAATGGTGTGGGGGATGTTTTCTTGGCACACTTTAGGCCCCTTAGTGCCAATTGGGCATCGTTTAAATGCCACGGCCTACCTGAGCATTGTTTCTGACCATGTCCATCCCTTTATGACCACCATGTACCCATCCTCTGATGGCTACTTCCAGCAGGATAATGCACCATGTCACAAAGCTCGAATCATTTCAAATTGGTTTCTTGAACATGACAATGAGTTCACTGTACTAAAATGGCCCCCACAGTCACCAGATCTCAACCCAATAGAGCATCTTTGGGATGTGGTGGAACGGGAGCTTCGTGCCCTGGATGTGCATCCCACAAATCTCCATCAACTGCAAGATGCTATCCTATCAATATGGGCCAACATTTCTAAAGAATGCTTTCAGCACCTTGTTGAATCAATGCCACGTAGAATTAAGGCAGTTCTGAAGGCGAAAGGGTGTCAAACACAGTATTAGTATGGTGTTCCTAATAATCCTTTAGGTGAGTGTAGATATGTACTGAAGTGGGTCAAAAAAGCACTCTAAATTTCAGCTAATTGCATTTCATATAAATCTAAACTATAATGCATTTTTTTCTAATTGCCATGAACATGCAATTAAGTGTCCAAAAGCATTGAAACGACGTACTTAAGAGCGAACAGAACGTAAAGTATATTATATCCACAGTAAGTACTTATGTTAAAATTATGTAAATTATGTAACAATTATGTTAAAGTGTACTTATTTTCACATTGGTTATAATAATTATGGTCACACTTTTAATTTGGGTTCAATTCTTACTATTAACTATGACTTTTGCCTCAATAAACTCCTAATTTACTGCTTATTAATAGTTAGTAAGGTAGTTGTTAAGTTTCGGATTAAGGGATGTAGAATATGCTCATGCAGAATAAGGCATTAATATGTGCTTTATAAGTACTAATAAACAGCCAATATCCTAGTAATATGCATGATAATAAGCGACTAGTTAATAGTGAGAATTGAACCCTAAACTAAAGTATTTTATGCATTTTCTGAGAATTTGACAATAATTTGACTTTTGTCCCTTAAAAGATTAGGGTTTGATATTTCTGATATCATACAAAAGAAAGTTTCTCTTACAGTCTTTATTAGTATTTATGTTTGCACTTACTGTATATCGGCCTTGTCAAGCTCAATATTAAAATTTTGTTATGCAGAATGATTAGTCATCATTAAAAAAATAATCAACACTGTTCATTGAGAATCATCTTTCACTAAAAGACGAGATTTAGGTTGACCACCCTTCTTTTTCCTCTCATGAAATATTCACACTGAGGTTTGTGCAATCTTAACATGGCGTCTGTCCAAATTAGAAAGCAGTTTAAGCTCCAGTCATGTCATGTGCTGTCTAAGAAGGACCTGAAGGAGAAAACTGCCAGCCATAACATGACCCAGTTCAGGGAGGAGTCACACTGAGAATTGCATGTCACCTTTCCCAGCCTGTAAATGTTGCATGAGTCTTACAAGCAGAGATACATATTTTATAGCGGTCTGCAAGATCTTCTATTATGAGTTTAAATGGAGTCAACCAGAACAGCTGGTTCCAAAACTAACCAGACCTCCTCTGTGTTTGGTTAAATACTTAAAGTGTAGATCCTTCAGTCAATGCAAGTTAAGATGGGAGTTAAATTCATTGCACAAAGCCATGATAATATAGGCTAAATAATGACTAGACGCTTAAAGAGTGATGACATTTGGCATAATTTATGGTGATACATAATCAATCACTAAATGTTTAAGGAGACATATTAATGTAACTTCCTCAACTCAATGATACATGGAAATGCTTTTAAAACCTGACAGAGGTTGTGCTGTCACTACTATTACCATCTTCTTGCACCATTCCCAACTGGAAAAAACAGATCAAGCAGATTTTTGACCATCATTGCTGGTTTGTTGCTGGTCCAAGATGGTTTAGCAGTTTCAAAGCAGGAGCACCAGCTGGAAACCTGGACTAGAAACCTCGGGTCAAGACGATTCTATTGCACCCTATTGGCGTCATTTTCCGCCATGAATATTTTGCTGACATTTAAAGTTTTGCGAAAAAACATACTTTTTCGTTGCTCTGATTTTCATGAAAATTGAACCAGATCATCTTCAGACCATGCTGACAAATCGTTATGGAATTCAAGTTGATTCGTCAAACTGTTCTCGAATAACGCACAAATGAATTCCACGAAGAGCACGCCAAAATGAACGTGAGGTTATATCTCTGCAACACTTTAGCGAATTCTGTGTGTTATGACAACCATGACCTGAGACTACCTGGATAGTTTCGGCGCAGTGCCACCTAGTGGTCAGGAGATATGAAAAAGGGACATTTTTGCTTATAACTGATTGCTGATTGGTTTAGCTAAAAATCACAAATCACAGCATGCCAAGTCAAACGATACCCAATTTTCCCGTATCCGCCATTTTGGGCGTCAGCCATTTAGAATTTAGTCGTAAAATGCGATATTTCATGAACGCATTGGTGTATCGTTACGAAACTCGGTATGCGTCTTCGGCACCATTCCCTGACGTTACTCAAAGTTTCGGGGTAGTGCCACCTTGTGGTCAAAAGTTATAATGAGATTTTGTTCAAATGCTAATAACTTTTGAGTAAATTAGCCTTGGGTCATGCCGAGAACACAGATACCAATTTTCAACAAACTTCCTGTCCGCCATTTTGATTTACTTTCAAAACCTACTTTTCAATCTCCTCCTAGACCGTTTGTCTGATTTTCACCAAAATCGAATCGTATCATCTTCAGACCGTGCCAACAAAAAGTTATGGATTTCGTGTCGATAGACGAAACCATTTTCGTATAAAGCAGCAACAAATTTGAGGCATGATGCCAAAATGACTCTTGCATGTCATTGTCACCTCACTCTGACTGCACCAGATCAAATTGGTCACAGCGCCACCTATGGGTCAAAGGTGATAAACCATTAAATCAAATTTCTAATGATTACTAAGGATTTGTTTTAGCCATTTTGCCTAAAATGATCTCAATATGTCTTTAATTGCTAATTGTTGGCATGACTTATCGTGTGTTTGTGCCCGATATATATCGGAAAAATCACAATTAGATTTGTTCCCCAAATTGTGCAGCCCTACCAGTCACCAAAAAAGATTGAGAACAAAAGTATTTATATGATGAAATAATGTGTGTTTACCACAGGTTCATCAATTTCCTTTTAACTACCGAGCTGTTCATCTCTTCTAACTATAGAGGTGAATGTCAGTGTATGCCCGTGGGTTATATTATATTTTGAGCCGGTTTCCCAGAAGTGGCCGGCTGCTGACGGACACACACATTAGTGAACGAGCAGCGCTTTCCCATGAGGCTGCCTCATCAGAAGTCTAACACAATAAAACTTCACTTCCCATCGGATACATTAGCACTGCATCAATGTGAGATATCACCAGCGTACTGTATATATTCACATCTGCCTCCACTGACTGAAACACAAATCCACAGTGAGACAGCAGGTTCATACCGAGGTCAAACGTTGACTGTAAACTGCCTGCATTTGCATACTATAGAGAAAAATAAGCAATCTTATTCTAAAATGTAGAAAATATATGTGTAAGTGTAAAGCCCAGTAGCTGATAAATCTGGATTATTTTATTTATTTATTATAAAATATTATTTATTATATTATATTAATATAAAATAAAATTGATTTTATATCAAATAAAATCTATATATTTTTATATATAAAGTAAAGTAAAAAAAATAATAAAATAAAATAATATAAAATAAAATAAAAAAATATTTTATTTTATAAAATCTGATAGTACATGATCCAGAAAAGCAGAAAAGGCCGGAGGAATGAGAGAAAGAGAGAACATCAGCAGCTGACGCAGAAAGATTGTCGATATCGACAGTTACCCTGAACCATTTTATCACTGCCTGTAATTCTCAAGTCAATGGAGATTAATGGAGATAAAATATTAAATTCGGCCACCCAAACTGTTACAGGACCGAGAGGGTTATGGTCAGGTGATCTCGCTCAAACAGCTCAGATGACATTTATTTAAAGGAAACACCAGTGACAGGTTTGCATTAAATCCTCTGGTCTCTTGTCAAACGTTCTGTTGATTTTTCCTGTGATCAGCTGCAACACGGTCACCACACGAGAGTTTTCAGAAAGCCCAGCACCACCAAACAGGATGACATTTCATTTCACAGTGCCGTGGAGGTAATTGCAAAAGAAATGATTTTCAGTCATGGAGACTAGATGGCAGGAGAGCAGCAGAGAGATGGACAGTGTATTACGGCTCCTGTCCACAGCGGCCAGCAGGGATTCAGCTCAAGAGTGGACCAATCATGGGAAAGATGGGCCTGATTACGTTTAACATTCTGCAAAGTGCTTCTCTAAAGATATATAAAGCATGTTTTATGAATGAATTATCTTCTAATAATCAAATGCATAATAAATTATATTGTTAAATGTGTTTTTTTTTTTACTGTATCATCAGTAAGAGGTGTCAGCGGGTTTGACCCGTTCTGCTAAAGGGGAGGGGCCTCTGTTTGATCTTGAATTTGCATACAGATGAGCTCATGAAAACACACACCAGTCCTTTATGCCCTTAAGACATGTCTTGAATACCAACCGCGCAGACAGGAAAAACACACTAATAATTATTGATGTTGGAACCCTTTATTATTTATTGTGTTGTAGAAGTATGGAATGCGTGTGCTGCTCTCAGAGGGCTTTCATTGCTCTTCCTCTGTCAGATGTTTGTCTCAGATTTTTGTTATAAATATATGGGAGAAATAAAAATACACACACATTGTTGATACACAGTAAGGAACATAAAATCGACGGGGATAGTAGCTCAGATAATGTAGTCTTAGAAAAATGCAATGAAAGATTAAATTGAAATGATAGCAGACTTTGGTATCTTGGAAAATCTGCAGTTTAAGACGTAAAAATATTGTAATATTTCTCATTTGAAATTATATAATAATTATACTTTTATACATTTAATCTCATTACTGTCTGAAACAGTTGATATATAAAAGATATTTCATTATTGTCTTGTAAAAGCAGAATTTGATTAATGATTTTTTTTGCAGCCATGAACCCCCATGTATATTATATTATATTATATTATATTATATTATATCATATTATATTATATTATATTATATTATATTATATTATATTATATTATATTATATCATCTCATCTCATCGCTGTTTTGGACAACTGAGATATAAAAAATAATATCATTGTTGTCTTGAAAAAGCTAAATTTGATTCATGATTTTTCATGACAAACCCTTATGTATTTTGAATGCTTATACGTTGTGTTATGTTTTCTGTTTTGTTATATGTTTTCTGTTGTTTTATGTTATATGTTGCTTTATGTTATATGTTTTGTGTTACATGTTATGTGTTATGGTATATGTTATATGTTATGCAATATATTCTGTTATGTTATGTGTTATGTATTTTATGTTATGTTATATGTTTTGTGTTACATGTTATGTGTTATGTTATAGGTTGTTTTAAGTTATATGTTATGTTTTATGTTATATGTTGTTTTATGTTATGTTATATGTTTTATGTTGTTTTATGTTTTCTTTTGTTGTTATATGTTTTATGCAATGTTTTGTTGTATGTTATTTGTTGTTTAATGTTTTATCTTATATGTGGTTTTAAGTTACATGTTACACGTTTTATGTTTTGTTATGTTATGGTGTGTATTATAAATCATTGTAAAAATCGAATCTGTATTGCTGTACTGGTGAAAGAATTAATATAAAAGATATAATTTGTCAAAAAATTATTTTTTCCCCGTTTGCAGAATAATTCTTCTATTTGATTAGATTCTTTCACATCACATCATGCTTCAAAAGAGCAATGAGAGTCAGACTATCAATCTTGTTTGTGTGTTTTTTCTCTTTTTGTGTAAAACACAAGCGCAAGAAACCCAACACTTTTGGTTTACACTATTACGGTGACATTTTACCCTGATCGACTTGTTCCCCATTCTCAGCTATACTGACCTTCACGAGAGGTCGTTGCCAGGGGAGACGGCACCACCGCAGGGAGAGGCCGATCGCATTACAAAGCATAGATAAATGTGTTGTCAGGACCTTGTGTCTCCCCTCTTATCACAGATGGGAGGAACGGTACCTCTACAGGGCTGGACTGAGCACGCTCTGTAGTGCCAGCTGAACAAGACTCTGAACAGAGCTGCCAATCAAAGCCTTTCAAGGCCCGACGTCCACACAAAGTCTGCACACTTTTTAGCCAATGAGGACAGAGCCGGGCCTCATCACCTGCCTGATGCAGTCAGCGCCCTGCAGACAACCCACCAGTTAACCTGATTAATGACAGCTGCTGAGAGATGCACAAAAGGAATAGTGACCCATTGCTCTGTGTCTGTTTGTCCCTCTGACTCTCTGAGCATCTGCAGATCTGTGTCAGTCTGTCTTCCACAGGAAACTCATAGTGCACAGGAAGATGGAATGAGAGAACGGATGAGGGTGGTATTGGTAGTGTCCCACATTCACAGGGGTCCAAGTCATTTGAGCAAATGAAGAAAATGCTATAAATACTGTCATTGTTTATTGTCATGAATGCCCATATATTTTGCAGTATTTGTATTATTTTATTTAACTATATATACACTCACCTAAAGGATTATTAGGAACACCTGTTCAATTTCTCATTAATGCAATTATCTAATCAACCAATCACATGGCAGTTGCTTCAATGCATTTAGGGGTGTGGTCCTGGTCAAGACAATCTCCTGAACTCCAAACTGAATGTCAGAATGGGAAAGAAAGGTGATTTAAGCAATTTTGAGCGTGGCATGGTTGTTGGTGCCAGACGGGCCGGTCTGAGTATTTCACAATCTGCTCAGTTACTGGGATTTTCACGCACAACCATTTCTAGAGTTTACAAAGAATGGTGTGAAAAGGGAAAAACATCCAGTATGCGGCAGTCCTGTGGGCGAAAATGCCTTGTTGATGCTAGAGGTCAGAGGAGAATGGGCCGACTGATTCAAGCTGATAGAAGAGCAACTTTGACTGAAATAACCACTCGTTACAACCGAGGTATGCAGCAAAGCATTTGTGAAGCCACAACACGCACAACCTTGAGGCGGATGGGCTACAACAGCAGAAGACCCCACCGGGTACCACTCATCTCCACTACAAATAGGAAAAAGAGGCTACAATTTGCACGAGCTCACCAAAATTGGACAGTTGAAGACTGGAAAAATGTTGCCTCGTCTGATGAGTCTCGATTTCTGTTGAGACATTCAGATGGTAGAGTCAGAATTTGGCGTAAACAGAATGAGAACATGAATCCATCATGCCTTGTTACCACTGTGCAGGCTGGTGGTGGTGGTGTAATGGTGTGGGGGATGTTTTCTTGGCACACTTTAGGCCCCTTAGTGCCAATTAGGCATCGTTTAAATGCCACGGCCTACCTGAGCATTGTTTCTGACCATGTCCATCCCTTTATGACCACCATGTACCCATCCTCTGATGGCTACTTCCAGCAGGATAATGCACCATGTCACAAAGCTCGAATCATTTCAAATTGGTTTCTTGAACATGACAATGAGTTCACTGTACTAAAATGGCCCCCACAGTCACCAGATCTCAACCCAATAGAGCATCTTTGGGATGTGGTGGAACGGGAGCTTCGTGCCCTGGATGTGCATCCCACAAATCTCCATCAACTGCAAGATGCTATCCTATCAATATGGGCCAACATTTCTAAAGAATGCTTTCAGCACCTTGTTGAATCAATGCCACGTAGAATTAAGGCAGTTCTGAAGGCGAAAGGGGGTCAAACACAGTATTAGTATGGTGTTCCTAATAATCCTTTAGGTGAGTATATATATATATATATATATATATATATATATATATATATATATATATATATATATATATATATATATATATATATATATATATATATATATATATAAAGTCAATGCGGAAAAAGCATAATTTGATTTTATTAGTCAAGGTCCCTTATGTATTTTACAGTGTTTGCATTATTTAATTTAATAAAATAAAAAATAAGATATATAAAATAATTGTAAATATTTGTCTTAACAAATTATAAAACAATTATAAAAGTGAAGTGTAGAAAAAAAGTTAAGTACAGCAATAAATAAATAAATAAATATAACTATTTATATAATTATAAATATATGTGGATCTTTTTTTGCAGTTATTACCCTCCATGTATTTTGAATTACTTTCTGTATGGACAGACGGACGGATGGATGGATAAAAACCAGATAGATAGCTCAATGGGAGCAGGTGTCTTTCTCAGCTCGTGACTTGTTGGATGCGTCTTTCTTAATGGCTCATGGCAAATTGGCACAAAGAACAATAATCTGTCAAGTGTAATTGTGAGCTTCAGCCAATCGCACTTATATGAGAGGTGACTGCGCAGTGTGAACGGGCCAAAGCTGAGAAAGCAGTCAGCAGAAGGAAAGCAGGGCATCCGCGCCTCCAGACAGCGGAGAGAAGGGAGGGCAGGACACACAGCCAGAGGTGACAGACGCAGCAGCGGAGCCGCCCTCCAGCTCGCCTTTCTGTTCTACAGTTCAGTTGAGAAGAATAAGCCTCTTTAGTCCAGACACCTGCAAAACTGAGGGTGCGAGACGAGTAAGAAAGCCAAGAGCTGCGTGAATCCTGGGCTCGCTTTCCTTCTCCCTCAGGGCAAATCACAGCGCCACTGACAGCTTCATTCTCAATGCTATTATCACACGCATCAACATTTAATTCATGAGTAAAAAAAGAAACATCTGACATTTGAACCTAACCTTAGGAAAGACAATCACAACTGAGATCTCTAATAACACAATTGTTTCCACTAAACGGCAATTAGAATAAAATTTTTTTTTAAATGTGTCTGTAAATCTATAGTGAGAGATTTCAACTCATATTTCTCATTAGATTTCTCCAAATTGCCCATGCAATGTTCTTTATTTCTTTTGTTTGGGTCACAGCGGTATAGCAACCATTATAATATGATTTTCCTGCGAATTAATCATTTCATTCAAGATTTTCAGCTGCCGTGCGAAGAAGAAAAAAGCCAGCCAAATAAATATTTTATGGCTAGGGCTCATCATCGAATTAATATTCATAAGGTTTATACAGACACATCGATAGATTTATTCAAATATATTTATTTATATGTGTGTGGTTAATGTGTGTGTTCATTTATTAATATTTAATCATATTTATATGCACTTAGATTAACTTATTTAAACAGGATTATTTTACCAAATAACTGTTAATTTAATTTAATATCTAAATAACATTCACATAAGACATGTAATTATAGTAATTATTAATTTATATGTAAATAATGACACATATATGATTTAATAATAAATAAGTAATGCATTAATGCGATTTTTGATTTTTCCTGTCTGTGTTTGTGTAAAATCATAGAACATGATTCATGATTTTTGCAGTTATGAACCTCCATGTATTTTGATGGATGGATGGATGGATGGATGGATGGATGGATGGATGGATGGATGGATGGATGGATGGATGGATGGATGGATGGATGGATGGATGGATGGATGGATGGATGGATGGATGGATGGATGGATGGATGGATGGATGGGACTATAGCCTGGATGGATGGATGGATGGATGGATGGATGGGACTATAGACTGGATGGATGGATGGATGGATGGATGGGACTATAGACTGGATGGATGGATGGGACTATAGACTGGATGGATGGATGGATGGATGTGACTATAGACTGGATGGATGGATGGATGGGACTATAGACTGGATGGATAGAATGATGGATAGAACGATAGATTGGATGAATGGATGGATGGATGGAACTATAGATTGGATGGATGGACGGACAGAACGATAGATAGAACGACAGATTGGATGGATGGAACAATAGATAGAACGATAGAATGATAGATTGGATGAATGGATGGATAGAACGATAGATAGATAGATAGATAGACGGATGGATGGATTAAACTGTAGTGCGCACTTATAATAAACAGAACAATATCGTCCACTGGTGTGAATGCTAATATACACTCACCTAAAGGATTATTAGGAACACCATACTAATACTGTGTTTGACCCCCTTTCGCCTTCAGAACTGCCTTAATTCTACGTGGCATTGATTCAACAAGGTGCTGAAAGCATTCTTTAGAAATGTTGGCCCATATTGATAGGATAGCATCTTGCAGTTGATGGAGATTTGTGGGATGCACATCCAGGGCACGAAGCTCCCGTTCCACCACATCCCAAAGATGCTCTATTGTGTTGAGATCTGGTGACTGTGGGGGCCATTTTAGTACAGTGAACTCATTGTCATGTTCAAGAAACCAATTTGAAATGATTCGAGCTTTGTGACATGGTGCATTATCCTGCTGGAAGTAGCCATCAGAGGATGGGTACATGGTGGTCATAAAGGGATGGACATGGTCAGAAACAATGCTCAGGTAGGCCGTGGCATTTAAACGATGCCCAATTGGCACTAAGGGGCATAAAGTGTGCCAAGAAAACATCCCCCACACCATTACACCACCACCACCAGCCTGCACAGTGGTAACAAGGCATGATGGATCCATGTTCTCATTCTGTTTACGCCAAATTCTGACTCTACCATCTGAATGTCTCAACAGAAATCGAGACTCATCAAACCAGGCAACATTTTTCCAGTCTTCAACTGTCCAATTTTGGTGAGCTCGTGCAAATTGTAGCCTCTTTTTCCTATTTGTAGTGGAGATGAGTGGTACCCGGTGGGGTCTTCTGCTGTTGTAGCCCATCCGCCTCAAGGTTGTGCGTGTTGTGGCTTCACAAATGCTTTGCTGCATACCTAACGAGTGGTTATTTCAGTCAAAGTTGCTCTTCTATCAGCTTGAATCAGTCGGCCCATTCTCCTCTGACCTCTAGCATCAACAAGGCATTTTCGCCCACAGGACTGCCGCATACTGGATGTTTTTCCCTTTTCACACCATTCTTTGTAAACTCTAGAAATGGTTGTGCGTGAAAATCCCAGTAACTGAGCAGATTGTGAAATACTCAGACCGGCCCGTCTGGCACCAACAACCATGCCACGCTCAAAATTGCTTAAATCACCTTTCTTTCCCATTCTGACATTCAGTTTGGAGTTCAGGAGATTGTCTTGACCAGGACCACACCCCTAAATGCATTGAAGCAACTGCCATGTGATTGGTTGATTAGATAATTGCATTAATGAGAAATTGAACAGGTGTTCCTAATAATCCTTTAGGTGAGTGTAGTTATCTTCATAGTTATCGTTCCTGGAGTGAACGTGCCTTTAAGAGAGGAGGCTGTAGTAGATCCTGGTGTCACAGAGAGCCCACATACATAAGACAGCCTGCATGGTTGATTTCAGAGTGTGAGACAGCCTGTGACTGACACTAGCTGGTGATAAAGCCCCTCTCCGGTCCCAGTGATGGCGGCTCCACTGACACTGAAACAGGCCCCTCTAGTGTTGTTGCTTCATATCTGACCAGTCTGAACAGGTTCCTTCTGTGAGGTGTGAAGCTGCAGCTGCAGGGGCCCCTCAGAGCCGTGAAAACATGTCCTCTCACACCTCTCCTATACAGCCTACATACTGTACACACATCAGTGCTAGAGAGTAACTGAGCAAGAGTAGTCTAGCAGCTGTTACTAGCTCAGTATTCTTTCAAAATATCGTAACTTTATGTGGTACCAAGCAACTTTTAGCGGTGTGATGTATTGCTGATCACTTTTTACACATTGTACTGTTTTTGTCACACGGTATTGTACATGCAGCTTTAGAGCCAAGAGAGCTGGGGGGGGGGGGGGGGGGGGGACAACTAGTATTGTTTAGGAAGTCTTCGCTCCCCACGTGCATCAATGAGCCTTGGCCACCCATGAACCTGTCGCCGGTTCTCCACTGTTCCTTCCTTGGAGCACTTTTGATAAATACTGACCACTGCAGACCGGGAACACCCCACAAGGGCTGCAGTTTTGGAGATGCTCTGACCCATTCGTCTAGCCATCACAATTTAGCCCTTGTCGAACTCGCTCAAATCCTTACACTCGCCCATTTTTCCTGCTTCTAACACATTAACTTTGAGGACAAAATGTTCACTTGCTGCCTAATATATCCCACCCACTAACAGGTGCCACGATGAAGAGGTAATCAGTTTTATTCACTTCACCTGGCAGTGGTCATAATGTTATGCATGATCGGTGTATATATACAGGTGCTGGTCATATAATTAGAATATCATCAAAAAGTTGATTTATTTCACTAATTCCATTCAAACAGTGAAACTTTATTTATTATATTCATTCATTACACACAGACTAATATATTTCAAATGTTTATTTCTTTTCATTTTGATGATTATAACTGACAACTAAGGAAAATCCCAAATTCAGTATCTCAGAAAATTAGAATATTACTTAAGACCAATACAAAGAAAGGATTTTTAGAAATCTTGGCCAACTGAAAAGTATGAACATGAAAAGTATGAGCATGTACAGCACTCAATACTTAGTTGGGGCTCCTTTTGCCTGAATTACTGCAGCAATGCGGCGTGGCATGGAGTCGATCAGTCTGTGGCACTGCTCAGGTGTTATGAGAGCCCAGGTTGCTCTGATAGTGGCCTTCAGCTCTTCTGCATTGTTGGGTCTGGCATATCGCATCTTCCTCTTCACAATACCCCATAGATTTTCTATGGGGTTATGGTCAGGTGAGTTTGCTGGCCAATTAAGAACAGGGATACCATGGTCCTTAAACCAGGTACTGGTTGCTTTGGCACTGTGTGCAGGTGCCAAGTCCTGTTGGAAAATGAAATCTGCATCTCCATAAAGTTGGTCAGCAGCAGGAAGCATGAAGTGCTGGTATACGGCTGTGTTGACCTTGGACCTCAGAAAACACAGTGGACCAACACCAGCAGATGACATGGCACCCCAAACCATCACTGACTGTGGAAACTTTACACTGGACCTCAAGCAACGTGGACTGTGTGCCTCTCCTCTCTTCCTCCAGACTCTGGGACCCTGATTTCCAAAGGAAATGCAAAATTTACTTTCATCAGAGAACATAACTTTGGACCACTCAGCGGCAGTCCAGTCCTTTGTCTTTAGCCCAGGCGAGACGCTTCTGACGCTGTCTGTTGTTCAAGAGTGGCTTGACACAAGGAATGCGACAGCTGAAACCCATGTCTTGCATACGTCTGTGCGTAGTGGTTCTTGAAGCACTGACTCCAGCTGCAGTCCACTCTTTGTGAATATCCCCCACATTTTTGAATGGGTTTTGTTTCACAATCCTCTCCAGGGTGCGGTTATCCCTATTGCTTGCACACTTTTTTCTACCACATCTTTTCCTTCCCTTCGCCTCTCTATTAATGTGCTTGGACAAAGAGCTCTGTGAACAGCCAGCCTCTTTTGCAATGACCTTTTGTGTCTTGCCCTTCTTGTGCAAGGTGTCAATGGTCGTCTTTTGGACAACTGTCAAGTCAGCAGTCTTCCCCCATGATTGTGTAGCCTACAGAACTAGACTGAGAGACCATTTAAAGGCCTTTGCAGGTGTTTTGAGTTAATTAGCTGATTAGAGTGTGGCACCAGGTGAAAGTTCAATATTGAACTTTTTCACAATATTCAAATTTTCTGAGATACTGAATTTGGGATTTTCCTTAGTTGTCAGTTATAATCATCAAAATTAAAAGAAATAAACATTTGAAATATATCAGTCTGTGTGTAATGAATGAATATAATATACAAGTTTCACTTTTTGAATGGAATTAGTGAAATAAATCAACTTTTTGATGATATTCTAATTATATGACCAGCACCTGTAAATATATTTAGTAGTCAAATCGATTAATCGCATACAAAATTAAAGTTTGTGTTTACATAATATATGTGTGTGTACTGCATATAATTATTATGTATAAACTCATTCATGTATACATTTAAGAATTTTTTTATTTATATATAAAATATTTATATTTATTACATTTATTAATTATATTTATACTTAAATATATACACGAATGAGTGTGTATTTATATATTATGTAAACAAACATTTATTTTTTGGATGCGATTAATCAATTTGACAGCACTAAATATATACACACTTTAATTTCTATTTCATTTGTGTGTCATGTATTTAAATATTTGGAATTTAATATAAAGTTGCAATTTAGTACATTTAAATATATTAGCATTAAATGTAATATTGAATGACACAGCAGTTAAACCTATAATCAAGTACATTTCATGTATTTTAGTATGTTAGTCAACACAAAAATAAGTGCACTTGAGTGTGTAAATAAATGTCATGAAAGTACTCTCTTTAAATGCACTTAGACATTAATACTATATTGTCTGAAAGTACAGTTTTTAAATATACTTTTAAGATTTAAATTACACTACAAGTGCACATTCAATACAATTAAGTGCACATCTTTTTCACAAGGGATGAAAACACCGGCTCACCGGAGTGTTGGGTGGGTCTATCTGATGATGGTAGTGTTTAAAAAACCTGTTTAAAAACAGTTTTTTGGGTAACACTTTAGTTTAGGGTCTTTAGTTGCTTATTATCATGCATATTATAGGATATTGGCTGTTTATTAGTACTTATAAAGCACATATTAATGCCTTATTCTACATCCCTTAATCCTACCCAATACCTAAACTTAACAACTATTAATAAACAGTAATTAGGAGTTTAAGGCATAAGTCCCAGTTAATAGTTAGCTAATAATGGAAATTAGATCCTAAACTAAGTATGACCCATTTTTTTAATATTTCAGTTTGGTGATGCTAGGGGCACTGAAATTACACACTTTAACTTAAAATATGTGAAACTTGTAGTTTGGTTGCTTCAAAGTAGCGTCCCCAACACTGCTATACACTTACACATTGCTTTTGACCTGGGTTCACTGTCTAATCCTGGACACACTTCACTCGCTACATACTGACTGAAGTTAGTTAGCAGGCAACTTCCTCAAGGTTCCTCAAGGTTCCCCAGGGCCCTTGCACACAGGGTTCAGGGCAGCCTCATGAAACAAGGACCTTAAACACTCATTCTCATCAATATGCTGTAGTTGCTCAAAGAGCCATTCCCCGGCAGGCACGTCCAACTTGGAAACCGGATTTATTTCATTCAGAGAGCGAGAATCGTCTGTCTGCTTTACTTCTACAAGCGTTCACTCCCCTGCTGCCCGAGAGAGAAAGACGAGAATCCTGTAACGTGGCAACGGCGACTGCCTCCCCATCTTTTATTAGTTTTGAGTGACACTTTGAAACCGCGGCCAGGATCGAGACAAAGTGTTGACACAAATACAAATGAGCCTCCCGCTAAAGGCTACTAAACAGAATAAACAACCCCGGGTTCAAACTGTTTTGACTTCACTGACGGCAGAGACAAATCAATAACGCTACAGTGAGAGTTTAGAAACTGAAAAACACAGATATAAGCCAAATATTCTAATAATGAAGGGTTTTAAAAAGCAAGCGCATTCAGCCGGGAGGGGTGGGGGGGTGGGGGGGTGGGGGGGGGGTGTATGGGGGGTGTGTGGGGGAGTTGAATGCTACTGGAAGCAAGCTGAGAATCGGCTGGCTGTAGACAGATGGCATTCTGGGGCTGAAGGGTCGACCGCGGTGCCTGGATCTGCTCTGACAAGGGAGCTAAGCAGGAGCTTACCACCTACAGACTGAAGTCTTACAGAAACTGACGACATGCCTGAAGTTTAGAAGGTGTTAACTTAAATTAAGAAACTTTCTAACAATCTATATAGAGCCTGTGACACACCAAGCTGACGTCCAAAAACTAGCGGCGACGAAAGTCGACTGTAGCCACGTTTCCATTACAGATTTGCGCAAAACGTTTGCAATATTTGCTAAATGTCGATAAAAAAACAATTGCGAAATGAGGGCGTTTCCACCGCAGCCACCGCACTAGCCATTATTTTTCATTTAAAGGAGACGTATGTGTGTTATCCAAGCATTAATGAAAGGGGAAAGCCCCTTATACTTGAGAGCGTCACGTATGAGGTGTTTCTGGGTGTTTCTCCCTCATATCTGCTTCAAGGTCTGCTTCAAATTGTGGCATTTCTTTGTTGTTTAGAATCCAGTACTCCCGTAATTCTTTTGTCTTTTATGAGTTTAATAAAGAACTCGGTCTCGTCTTCTGTCCAAACATACCACATCTTTAAAGAGTGATCGACAATAACATATGCCAGGTGACCATTGTTTCCATTGCAGTTTTGCGAAATATTCCTTTTCGAATTGCCTGAAAAACTACCTTATGCAAGCGTGAAAACATTTTTGCGATATATATGTGAGTTGTTACAAAATTGACGTGTTTCCATTGGGCGTATTATTAATTTGCGCAATTTGAAGGGTAAAGGAAACGCGGCTTGTGTTGTTGCATTTCAATCTCATATCAATAGTCTATATTTGTCATTCAAAAAGGGAAACCGGAACTAGGACTGCAGATATACAAACCATAAACAAAGCAGTGCTTTCTTACCATTTTGCTTATCAATCGTGCAGATCACTTTCTTCATTCCAGGAAGCTCATGTTGTTATGAAAATATTCACGTATTGGAATGCTCAGTAAGATGACGTAAAATTAGAACAGCCTTCTGTCTGCGCCGTCTTGACCTCTTTGCTCGCTGTTATTCGTTAAACTGAACAGCCAATCAGAGTGATCTCTCTCACCGACTCCCGGGCCAATATGAGCCAATATGTGGAACACAACGCAAAAACTAGCCCAACAGAAGCACACCGATGGTCCGGCGTTGGCCGACCGTCAGCTTGGTGTGTTACGGCTCTAAAATGATCCACCTACAACTGGGAGCTACAAGAGAGTGTAATAGGCATGCTTCATTTAGCATCTTGCTTGAATACTTATGCTAGCCAAGACTGGAAAAAAAATGGAAAATGGAAAATGGAAAAATCAAAATTTGAGGTTGATGGCAAAGTAAATCACTGTCCATGGCATGAGGACTGTCACTGCAATGTTCTCAACAAATGTGTCGATCCTAATGAAAATCCAAACGGATACAGTTCAAAGGTCTGTCAATCTGATGAAGGACAGCCGTGCATGGCGTTGCTTGTGTCCGTCTCAATCAGAGTGGTGTTGAAGAGCAGATTTCCCCTGGGGTAGAAGCTTGAGTGGAGCGATCAGGATTTGTAAGCGCCAATTTTTAGATGAGAGGCTTTTGGCATAATGACACTTCAGCGCAGAGTTGAAAGAGCCAAAGAGTCCTGCTCCGGTAAAGACGTGCCGTCTACCATCCAATCTCACTCTCCACAGCACTGCACAATGAATCTTAATGTGTTGTGGGAGTACAAACAATGAACCAAGTGCATCTAGATTTGCTTTGTTATGCAGATTCACTTCTGAAGACTTATCTACAAGAACCCATGGCTAAGTGGTAAGTGACGAAGAGTGATAAATAGATCCCAAAGGTAAAAGCGCTAAACGGGAGAGTTTAACCACGAACGCTAGATATAGGATGAGAATTCTCTAAAGGTTTTTTAGGGAACTTATCTGAAAGCATAAATATTGTGGAGCATTTGCACTTTGAATTGCCCCATATCAGACACAGTTTTAGCGTCTTTTTATAGTGTAGGTGCGGGATGCTAGTGTTCTTCTTCTTCTACTCGAGTCTATGTCAGCCCATAGTGAAATTTGACACACAGATAGAGGACAGTCAGAACATTAACCACAGCCATTTTAGAGTCTCTAACTCAATTCCTCTAGCGCCATCAACTGTCCAAATTTGCACTTATGTTTATGTTAACAACTTTTGAACTTTTGAAGTTATATCTCTGAAATGCTTAACCATGTCCAGACCAAACTTGGATTGTGTTATGACAACCATGACCTGAGGGTACCTGCACTTGGATCATCTTCAGATTTATGCTGGCAAAAGTTATGGATTTTATGACCGCTTTCATTTACTGCATCAATAGGGGCTTTTGCACCAGAGGAACCTTTTCATAGTTCCTAGAACTAATGGTGGAAGTACGGCAGGTTTGCACCGCAGGAACAGGGAATGATTTTAGTTCTAGGAATGCCTTTTAGGGGAACTAAATCAGCTCCTACTTCAGAGTAGGGTCTAACCCAGCACATTAGGAACTACCAGTGACTTAAGTGTACGCTGACTGGCTGAATGCACATGAAACACCAGCACCCGCTTTTTTTGAAAGAGCTGTGTACACAGAGATTATAACCTATACATATTCTCCACAAACTAACTTAATGAACATGGAAAACAGTGATAGATGGACCTCTCAACCTTTACGCTAAGGAGAAAATCCAACGCAACTTTGAGAGGACCAAGCAAAACATGATTGTGTATTTCTGCCAAGCTAGCGACATTGGACATCAACCACACGGCAACCGTTAATACTTTTTCATACACTGTCTACTTTCTTTGTATAACAGTTCTATCTAATAGCATATTGGATAAGAATGTTAAACAGATCATAAACTAATGAAGCCAGAGAATGTGAGCGCTGTGTGCTCAGGCTCTGGCGTTCTCAGTGCCATCAAAATAAATGTCTGTTGCGCAAGTCACAACAACAAGCGCAGCTTACGTCACTTCAGAGTTCCTACTGGCAGTGCAAATGCAACCAGGAAAATGGCTCTAGGGGAACATTTAGTTCTCGGGAACCACCCTGGTGACTAGTTCCTAGAACTAAGTTCCTAGAACTACCCAGTACAAAAGGGGCTAATGAATTTGATGGCATGATGCCAAACAGCATCTGATGCTGTATCTCTGCAAGGCTTTGGCATATTGACTCCAAAATTGGTGTGTGTCATTGCCACCAATTACTGACCACACCAAATAAATTTGGTGTCAGCGCCACCTATTGGTCAAAAGTAAGAAGCAATTATATGACATTTAAAGTGATCCTATTTATGGTTTTTCAATCATTTCGCTTAAAATCGTCTCCAAATGCCTTTTACTCATTTTTAGAGTTGGTCTGATGGTCATTATTTTTCCTCTGTAGTGCTTGCTGCTTGCAGCTATTTATTATTATTATTATTATTATTATTAACAAAATGGTTGATCCATATTGGTGGTAGAAAGAGACTGAACATTTTTAATGCATATATTTTCTAAATGTGAAATGTTTTGCAGCACACTTGAGGCTTGAGAAGCACTGGTGTAAGCTAAAGCACAGCATGATAACTAAAGCACAATCAGTAAAAATATCAAAACTAAGAAATATAAATATAAACTAGAAAATCCGATTTTGGTCATCCATTGTTACCATCTCAGACCTCGTGAAATAAAAATGTGAGATTTGTGGTTTTTAGAGAGTGTGTTAGCTTTGAAACCATTGTTACTAAAGGCACATCCATATGAAAAAGACTAATAATTAATTTGATTGATGGTTTTCTTTGAAATTCATTGCACTGTTCAATCAAAGTCACTCGATCTAGCAAGCGTTTGCGGCCCAAATCACCATGTCGATCACCTTCTCTAAAGTAGAGATTTTCTACTGTATATTTTTCTTCTTACTACAGCTATACATGCATGTATTGTCAGAATTATTACTAAATCATGAGGCTCTAAAATGTAATGTTGAACACAACATCTTACAATCAGAGTGCCTTTGGGAGCCACTGGCCTTCTTGCTTGTTGCTGCACTGCTGTTTTCATCCTCTCACATTACCATGCAGTAGACATCTAACAGTCAGCACATCGACACTGAAATCGACTTTTAGATGATAACAAAAACAGACCTTAAAATAGAGCAAATTCCTCCACGCACAGACACCATCTCTCAAATATGCTCTGGGTCCTGTGCTAAATATTATTGATCTATTCCAAGATCAACACAGTAACAAATGGGAATTGTACAACACATGCAATACACCAAGCCAAACGATGTCTCTTTAAGGCAAGTCAGTTAATTTTGTGGCCATTTTGGAAATGCCCCCAGACAGCTATTCTCTAGCCAAGCTAATACAGCGCATATGTACTTGAATAGGGAAAGACTGCAAAACTTCTGGCTAAGATTAAGTTTCAACAGCATGTATCAAATCTGATAATAATAGCAACATTAATATAAAGATATAGCTCAAATTAGGCTAAAAAGCTGCATTTGGTTTGGTCTACTCATAGCTAGTGCACTAGCTATGCTTATTTTTCCTACAGCCGTCATATTGAGTACTGTGGTTTCATTCATTTTTCTACAAGTGATCCATCTTCTCCCTTTTATACTCTCTCTGCGTGACTCTGCTTTTATGTGTATGGGAGGTGGAACGCAGCAACAAGGATAAATGTTGTTGACCTGTACACAAGCTAAAAATGCACCGCACAGGCAGCACAGCTGAAAGCCACAAGCGCGGGCAGTGGAGCTGATCCAAAGACAGACCTGAGTGCTCACAGTGAATGACAATTCAGGTCACAGGAATCATGTGCCAAACTTTGCCACAAAACAACAGATCTGTGTTCTCTTCCTGAGTGTGGATGTTGTGTAAATATTACTCTCTGGGAGGTTTCTGTGTCCCTATACTTAGGAATAGGAATGAAACCTAAGCTCCTAAATGTGATCAATAATCGCTGTCCACGCCCATTCATTTCATCAAAATACCCTTCAAATGACATATATAAATACACAAGCACACACTTGAACCGATACAGACGTCAGTGGAACAGTAGGGGCATGTTCTGAGAAAGGCGCCTATCTGGGGAGCAGCACTGATAAAGCATTTCAAAACTCAAATGAGCACACAATGAATTTCAGACAGCATTCATTGTCTGAGATATTATCTCTGGCTGCAATTCATTTCAGTGTTCAAACTGAAAGCTGACAAATAACCAGTGAAGAGGGCAATGCTTCTTCATAGCCTAGCATTTTAATGCATGTGCTCTGACACGCTCTACCATGGTGTGCATTCAGCCAATGCAAGTTCGATTTTGGCTCACATTATTAGATCTTCCACTGTTCATGAATAAAATTGGGAAAAGGCCAGAGCAAATACCGCATTGTTCCGAATATAAGATGACCCCCAAGATGTACCTTTTTTTCAAGATGTACCTTTTGGGAGAAGGCTTTATGAAGACCAAATCTTCTATTCTATTTTATTTTTCATATTGCATATTTTTCACATTTTAATTTTTGTATTGAAAGTATGGTAAATACTTGTAAAATGTACCAACAATCACATTTAAAAATACCTGTAGGCCATCTGAATTATATAACAATTAGGCTATCCATCACTTAGTGAAAACCACGTCGACTACCACGTTTTAAAATCACGTACGGGGGAAGTTTTGGTCCAGAGGCACGCAAACATGAGTCACTTATACGGTAAGCTTTTCTTTGACTATGATGCACCGTATTTTCCATATTTGGCGCCACCTATTGTTGCGAGTGTATTATTGACATGTAAAAGTCTAGACCCTGAATATAAGACAAACCCGTTTTTTTAGATGTATTTCTAAAAAAAAATCATTGCCTTATATTCGGAATATGGTAAAAAGAGGGCAACATCATTCATAATTGGATGTGGGATATTCCCACTTCCAATTGCGACATCACGTTTGTGTCATCATGCCGGGCTAAACATTTTCCGCCAGAGTTTCAAAGCCGAAACTGTTGCACTATTTCCTAAATCAGAAATTCAGACTTTTCCAAACATAAGCATCAACAGAGCTTGTCCAAAACTTTACAACCAGTACAATTGTACCAGAACCAGCACAAAATGAAACATCTGAAATATGAATGTTTCCAGTGTCACTGGTGTTTGAAATTCATAGCTGTTTGAATTTCATTGCTGGGCGGCAGCCAGCAGGGCCGGGTGAGATCTGCGCAGAGGGCTGAAGTGTGAAATGAAACACTGATTGATTGAGAGAACAGCAGACAGCATGGAGAACGGCACAAACCCACTCGAGCAGAGGTCACAGGAAGACGGGGATGGAGAAGGGTGAATGAGGGCTATACAGGCGGGGTTAGGAAAGATCCTGGATTAGTGTCACATCCTGACCCCGGATCAGTTTGTATGGCACAAAGCATGCCCTGACTATGCGGAGAACCAAAACTCTGTAAACCGAGGGCCTTCTGAACTACTTCAGATACAGAATCTGCAAAATGTTAATTATTTTAACAAAATAAGAGGGATCATACAAAATGCATGTTATTTGTTATTTAGTTCTGTCCTGAAAAAGATATTTTACATAAAAGATGTTTACATATACTCCACAAGACAAAAAAATGGCTGAATTTATAAAAATGACCCTGTTCAAAAGTGTATGCACCCTTGATTCTTAATACTGTGTCATTACCTTAATACTTGTGTCGAGTCTCTTATTTGTCCTGAGCAGTTAAAATGCCCAACGTTCTTCAGAAAAATCCTTCAGGTCCTGCAAATTCTTCAGTTTTCCAGCATCTTTTGCATATTTGAACCCTCTCCAGCAGTGACTGTATGATTTTGAGATCCATCTTTTCACACTGAGGATGATTGAGGGACTCAAACACCATTATTAAAAAAGTTCAAACATTCACAGATGCTCCAGAAGGAAACACGACGTATTAACAGCCGGGGGTGAAAACTTTTGAACAGGATAAAGATGCCCAAATTTTTCTTATTTTGTTAAAATATAAAAAAAAAAAATTCGGAAGCAACAGAGTATACTTACATGTTTCCTGGAGGACAAATTAAGTACAATTTACCTTGATCTTCAAATGAAAAAGTCATACAGTCACTGTTGGAAAGGGTTCAAATTTGCAAAAGATGCTGGAAAACTGAAGAATTTGCAGGAGCTGGAGGATTTTTCTAAAGAACATTGATCAGTTTAACTGATCAGGACAGAAAAGAGATTCAAGAACAACCATCACAAAACACACACACAGCCGTGGATCATCCAGGTAACGACACAACTTTTGAGCACGACTGTATATTCATGGGAAAACAGTTGTGTCACTGAGGCCATTTTATCACTGACGCGGTTCTGGTGTGGTTTCCGTGCTAGTTCTTGAACTGTTCTGCGCATTTCCGCCACAGAAAAGGCTGTTCCGAGTCAGAAAAATTCGACTCTGGCCCTAAATGCTTGCTGGTCTGGAACCAAGAAACAGTGTCTTGTTGAGAAATAGGATCAACTGCACAAGAGAAAGCAATCATGTCCATGTGGTTGGAGGATAAAAAAAGAGAGTACTGGTAGTTAATCCATATCTAGTTTCAATCTCTCTTGAACAATGACACAAGGCAGTACCAGCAGGTGATGGCATGATCAAGAGCAAAGACGTCAGTTTTTAGCATGTTTCAGAGGGGTCATGTGCCGGCCAAGCAACTGGCATTGAAATGAATCGAAATGCTAATAACAGGGCTCGACAATATTTCTGTACCTGAAAATCTAGTTTAGACCTACATGAAAAACCTGAAAAGAACAGTTTTTCATTTGTATTTTTGTTCTGTTGTATTTATTTGTGCTGTTGCTCGTAATTTGTTCTTTTTTCATTACAGACGGCCTTTAACAATATTAAAAATGTATATGAGTTAGGCTTTTTGGAGTCAACCTTATTTATCAAGGTTACATGGATCAAAAACAATAACTAGGCCTATTTTATTTATTACTTTTTTGTGGTAATTTTGGCAGGGCAAGTAAAAATTGGAACCACTGGCCCGACTGGGCCAGTAGAAAAAATCCTTAGCGTTGAGCCCTGTAATAGATAGCTTTATCCAGGTAGTACAGACCTCCTTGCCCTTAGCAAGGACCAACAAGAAAGGTAATCCAGGAACATGTCCTACTTGGCAAAATCACCTCAACAAAAGTGATTCTACACAGCAACGTTTTGTCTCATTTTTAGAGACAGGAAGAAATGCAGAAAATTATTGCAGAGTACCAGTGGAGCATGCAAACGAGGTCTTTCATTTCAGGTGTTCTCCTTCGCAGCTTGCACGACTCTGCCTCCAGCCCGCCTTGAGGACTCAGGTTCAAAGTGTGGAGCGTGCTGTGAGGCGGCACGAGCTAGACAATTCCCATTACCCACGTCTTGCTCTCTGCCCTGCCATCTCGAACCGCCGCTCCACGAATACAAATAACCAAGGCTGCGGCTAATCCCCTTCTGAATGAATGCGTACGTGATGGCCGCTGTCTGAGTGCCACAAAAAGGGCATTTGTTTGCATGTGTGGTTAAGCAGAAAAAGAAGAGGAAAGTGAAAGAAAACACGACGATGGAAGAACGGACACGCCTTTCTTCCATCCATCATGTTGATTACTCTCGCATTTGTCTGAGTGCCTGTCGCACTGACGTCTCGCAGGTTGTGGCGGCAGCAGAGCTGTTCCCAGTGCAATGGCATTGTAATAGCCCACAGCAAAGATGCAACAATTAACCTTTTTATTACACGCCTGTCAGCCACAGCAGACGGTTCACTGTTTCAAAGAGAATGAAGCGAGGGAGTGCAAGTAAAGAAAGGCGACTTTCATTTGGCTTACCGGAAAACAGAACAAAACAACAGACATTGTTTGTGCTAGTAATCGAAATTAATCTGCTTTTTAGGGCAGGGGTTTTCCAACCTGTCCTGGAGCAGATTAGTTGAATTAGGTGTGTTAGATGAGGGAGACATACAAAATGTGCAGTGGGTGCGCCAGGTCAGGTTTAAAAACCTTGTTTTAGGGTACCAAAATGCAAAATTTCATTTTGTACAAACCAACCAAAAATGCATCCAGTGCAAGCATACAACAGTTTCTCCATAGACATCCATTGCCAGTGCATGCATGTATTGTGGAAGATGATGGTACTGCTGTATGTGATTTATTGATGATCTTCCTCTCTTTGACTCCCAGACACCAAGGGTCAAGGGCCACACAGTTAGCAAACCAGCACACACAAATTTAATGGCTCAGAGTTTTTCTCTCTCAAGCTCAAGAGACTTGATGGAATTCGGTGTTATTTGTTATTTAAATATCAACTTAGTCACAGATATTTATATATCGTCCTAATATAGAATTACAATGGATGTACATATGCTAAATAAATCTAGTTACAGGTGTGCAATACAAGTCGGGTGCTTATTGAAAAATTAAATGATTCAATTTGTTCTAAGTTTAAACACAGTAAGAGTACAGAGTTATACAATGAATGTGGACAGCATAGCTCAGATAACTTTATCTTGAATGAATTGACCATTCACTACACTCTAAAAAATCTTGGGTTATTTTTTCTACCCAAATCCTGGGTTGAGGCTTTTGGGTAAATTTTTTGGGGTTATTTTTTCAGTATTTTGGGTAGTTTTTGTGTTACCCAGATCCTGGGTCAGACGTTACAACCCAGGGGTTGAGTTATTTATCACGTGCTTTTTGCGCCCTCTTCAGGAGAGAGCAGTGTAGCGTCAAATTGGTGCATGTCTTCGGTAAAATACAGGTTTGTGTACATTTTATTTTATCTATAAATTCGTTATTGTGCTGTATATCGTTTAATTTTATGCAAAGCAACATACAGGGGCGCGATGTGAGTCACCTAAACGAGTGAAACGCCTGATGCCTTGCGTACAATTTTATGATTTTCTAAAAAAATATACAGAATATAAATACTCAGGATGTTAGAATATGTCCTCAGAAATGTACACTGATTGTTTATGGACAGGTTATGGAGTCAGTCACCGGATATTTTGGCTACGAGAGAAACGCAGGGAGGCGGTCTGAAGTTAGAAGTTCCCCCGCTGGACATGATACAAGCTCCGGCACGAGATCCAGCGCCGTTACGGTGGAAACAGGACAAATGTGACTGGTTGATTACACGTGAATTACTTCTAAATGTTTAATTTTTACTTCTAATATTTGTTAAACAAGCTTAAATGTAGGCACTATGTATTAAAAACTATGTAAAATATGATCGAAAATAAAGGAATTATCATGCAAGCCAGTGGTTGTGTGGAGTATTTTAAAGTTTAGAGGATTTAAGTTAATCCGTAGACATTAATTCATGTATGAAGTAAAAAAATAACGTATTATAGTAAAAATGAATCAACCCATTATGTTTAAGTTGCTGTTTAAATAAACAACCCAATTTGATGGGTAAAAAAAAAAATCCCATTGCTCTCTAGGAGAAACATTTGCGATATTAAAGAAGTTTATCTCTATGTGAAGATCCCAAAAACCAGTTGTGGGATTTCTGTTGAAACACCATTTAAGCAGTGCAGACTGTCAGTAAACCACACGCTATGGTCCAATCTGTTGCACAGCTGAGAATACCTCACTAAAAAGCCCAATGAAAATCTCCTGCTCGCACTCCATGTCAGCTTTTGAGAAATAATGAGCTTGTTCACTCAAAACAGACTTCCACGTGGGAAAGACTACTTCAAATAAGCATTGGTCTCTGACTTTTCAGAGAACTCCTTCAGAGAGATTTCAGTGAGGTTACAGTCAACTCTGCAAGACTGTAAGGGCTTGATGTAACTTAATTGCATTTCTTTTTTCCCTCCAACGGCAAATTGAATTTCAGGGTAAGACCCAACTCAAACACCTCATAATCCCTGCAGCTTGCCTCCTGCAAATGAAACAAGGTCACTTTGATTTCAACTCAAAGCCGCAGTGCTGCCAAACGTACCTGCTCTCAGACATTTACAACATTGGTGCTGCATCAGCGGACGCCCTGACTGATTTATTGAACTCCACTCTTTCACTGTCATTCTGTCCTTGCATTTATAACAACATTGGTCTTGAGGCAAAACCAGTTGAGAACCATTGCCGAACAAAGGTCAATATATGGTGCATATATTCCGTAGTTTGTGAGAATGCTGTGTATCAAACCACGTGTCTTACCTGCTACATTGAGTCTAGCTGTACGGCTAACGATGGTGCCCAGGTTGTCTATAGTGGCCACGCACTGGTAAACCCCTTCATCGGGTTTATTGTGTTTCGAGTGCACCACTGAGCTGATGAGCAGAGAACCGTCGGCCAGGATCTGCCTGCGATCATCTGAGGCCAGGCTGAGGAAAGAGCCGTCTTTCTTCCATTCGATCTTGGCAGGAGACTCGCTGTGGACTGAGCAGTTGAGCAGCGCCAGCGCTCCCCGAACCGCCAGCGTATCTGACGGCTCCGTGGAGAACTGGAATGGGCTGAAGTTCCTCACCGCTGATCCTACGGAGGAAGAGGATAAAATCAGCACTGGATTTCTCATCATCACACAATATGATGAACTGAAATTAGGTTGAACTCTGGGTTTAGAGGTTAGGAATTTAATAACAGAAGGTATTTGCATCACTGCTTAATAAAATTACATTTGCGTGGATGAACATGGGCCGTAGCTTTTTATTCCAAATATTTAATATATTTCAACATTTGTTCATCTCAGTTTCTTTTACTTTTGCATTTGAGAGCCAAACCCATCCATTAAAAGGTCAAAACTTTATTACTAGTGTCCAGAAAGTACGAGGTTAAGAGAGGATAGCAATGAGCGAATGCATTATAAATCATTTTAATTATAAACGTACATTAACAACAGAGCCCTTGGACATCGAGAGACATTTGAATATCTTATGTTGCTCACTCGAAAAGCAAATGGGGGATGGAACTAAGCACAAACTAAGCACAATTTCTTTGCATTTGTCCTCATAAATTATTAAAATCTTGCCCCCAAGAGTCATCAGGACTTTATGTGGATAAATAACTTAAATCATCTTTACTTCTTGGATGGGAAATGAATAATGAGCTTTTTAAGGCTTTTTTAAATACCGCACCAAGTGATGAGTTGAATGCTAAATATAGCTGGAAGCAGTTGAGGCTGGTTTATGGCAAGTCTACAAAGAGCTGGCATGACTCGGGCAAACACAAGAACCAAAAGTCATCATTCTGCCATTTTAACTGGAGGGTTAATGTCCGGGACACTGCTAATGGGGGCGCCCTTCATCCCCTCTTAGGTTTTGAAACTGAAGCTGTGTTAGAATCACATACTGCCAGACTATGCACTGTATTTGATAAAGAATTTACTTTATGTTCTACAACTTGCGTGGGAATGTGAATATACGCATTGATGTCAAGGCACTTTCAGGGAAGTCACTATTCCAAGAATCCTGCAAAATGATCAATTCCACTGGGGAAAGTAACACTCCAGGACTACGACCAAAAGTTGAGAGTTTTAAGAGTAACTACAGTTCACTTTGAGATATGCATACATTGCCCAATGAGAACTTTAGACAGGTGGGTCCAATTGTACCATCCAAATCTATTTTCCAGCTTGATTTGAAAGCTACTTGAAAATTATAGGCAGATGTGTTGGAACTGAAGTCTGCTGGAAGGTAGTCCTCCAGGAACATGGTTGGCAACCCTGATGTGGAGCCTAGTGTGTAGGCATTCCAAAATGTGTCATAACTCAATTCTTAGTGCAACCCAACTACGTTGCATTCTCAGCATTGCCAAAAAAGGGTCATTAGCATATAGTAAGGTCAAATTTCAGTTGGAAGTGAGCATCCCTATGCCCTACTCAAGCCCTTGAAGTGGAGGCTTTGGAAGGAGCAGGGAAATTGTCTCATTACGGGCTCACAACGCGACTTCCAAGGGGACAAAGCGAAACATGATTATGTATTTCTGCTCAGCTAGCGACATTGGGCATCAACCACACGGCAAACGCTAATACTTTTTCATATACTATCTAATAACGTATTACACAGGAATGGTAAACAGATCGTAAACTAATGAAGAGACGGATAATGTGAGCGGTGTGCTCAGACTCTGGCGTTCTCAGCGCCTTCAAAATAAATGTCCGCTGCGGCGTCTAAATAAAAGTCACAAAATACAAGTGACGTCACTTCAGAGTTCCTGCTGGCAGTGCGAAAGCAACCAGGAAAATTATCATAGAGGAACATTTACTTCTCAGGAACTGCCCTGGTGGCTAGATCCTATAACTACCCAGTGTGAAAGCCCCTAATATGTGGCTTTTTGGAATACACTTGGCCATTGTATGAACCCTTAACTAACGACCTTGAGGGAGGGCAATTTGGGAAGGAGTTAAGTTGCTCACTTTCGTGCAAAGTCCCCTTCCCGCAGTGCCTTTTAGGGTGCAAAAATGCTGTTTGAAATTCGTCCTATAAAGATGAATTTAGCTGAACTGTTGAAGTTCTTAGCTACCTACTTAATAACATCTTGTTTAAAGGCACAGACATTTGGAAGTAACTATTGCCCTCTTTAGTACTGGGGATTCTCGGGCCTATTCTATGGCCCATTTACAAAGTGAAGGCATATTTCCTACAGCACACGGTCCTGTAATGGAGTTTGGGGGTGTTGGTCAGTTTCAGGGTCTGTGGGTAGTAATTGTGGTCAACCCTCTGCCCACTTAGAAAGGCCTCCTGGAACTAAGCACTTATGTCTATGTGCTGACTCGCATTTGGACTTCTATAGAAACGCCACAGAGAGCTTTACAACATCTGCTTTCGTTGGCTGAACTGTTCTCCTGCTATACTAGATAATTGCACTCTGGCAAATGTTAAGCTTTCCTCGAATAGTTTCCTTAAGACTGATGTGAGGCAACGGTGGTTCCAGCATAAACACATCTGGATTGGATTAATTCCTGTAAGATAGATGCACTTTCTGGTCACAAACACTCCGTAGTCCAGAGGTAACTGTTATATAGCTTTCAGCAAAGAATTCATAGTGTTTATAACAGACACCACCAATAAACCGTGGTGTACAGTGGTGTCTAAATGTCTGAGACCACTAGTTTCTCTAGGTGTAGTGCTTCAGTTTATATTATCATCATAAAAAACGTGAGTGAGATGTTTAATTTAAACATTTACATAATTTCAGGCACAATATGTCTCACTGCTAATGATATCAGCACAGATATTAAACTGTAGAAGGTTTCTGTGCAACAAGGGAAAGAAAACAAAGTGCCATGCAATTACCATCCAAAACTACCACTATACCATGTTACCGCCATAGTACTTTCTAATAAGAGTAGTAGGTGACTACACATTAATGAAGGGAGATCTCACAGATAGAGAGGCCTGTATTCCACTGGTGAGAAGGGGATTCAACATCACAGCAGAGCATCAGAAGATCAGCATACTTAATCATTAGCATGTTAGCGGCTGTTTAAATCATGCACAGAGGAGGTGTGCAATACAGCTCCTCTAGCTACCACTTCACCATCAGCTGCAACTCGTGACCATCTGCTGCTGCTCAGACATTGCATCCCAGAGTCCCACAGTAGAGCTGAGACTGAGACCATACCCATGTTCTTCACTTTTCAACTATTTATATAGTACATTAACCTTTTAAAGCTCTGCTACACATCTATGAGCCATATCAGGGACAAAACAACTACTTCAAGATACAAACAATTGTGCTGCTACCTCAGGCTATATGAATATGCGAACACTCAGTGGTTTAACTGAATAAACCAGTCTGGTCTGGATTTTAAGTTGTCTTAAAATGGATTTTGGACGAATTTAAGGTTGAATTTTATTAACTTCCTATTTTTCTTTTCCTTCAAGGGTATTCATCAGATATCATCTGTGCATTATAATGTTTTAATTTCACTAAAGCATATTATTTAACTCAGTGTAAATGTAAAAAAAAATATATATATATAATTAGATTTAAGATATTGTATATCAGCCATGAATTAAGTATCTGCATCTGTATCACTCAAACATGTCTATAGATCTCTAAGGATAGTTTGTTTGATTAAATATTACAAGGAATGTCCACAAACATGCAAATATAAGTGGCACTTCTAATGAGTCTTATTAAGTTTGCAAATATTTATGCTGAAGATTTAAAAAGTCAGCACCGTATTTATCTTTTAATGGCCTCAAAACACAGTTCAGCAAAGACCAATTACACAATCTCTTTAGAGTCACTTAAAATACAGATTAGATTCGAGGACTTTTCGGCTGTGAATCATTTTAAATACTAAGCAGGTCAGAAGAATATTGGATTTCCACAGGAATATTGTCATATTAATGATGAATAATGAAAAAAGAGAAAGAACAACCTTGACCATCCCTGCTGGGATATTTCTAAAATGGTTACCTACTAACCACCTCAATGAGTTTGAACTTGTCAAGCCCAGTATATGGCACATTAAATAAAATATTTGCCTCATGGTAATAGGAAATATGTTAAATGGATGGATTTCTATCCAAAAACAAAGTCTGGATATGCTAATTAATGCACATGTACTAAAGAATACCATCTATTGTCCAAGACACAATTGTACCATCACATGTTTTTGTTAGTGACTAAATAGAGTGATCTTTGGAAGCATATTACAGACAAGTCTAATCTATTCTACTTTTCACTGAGCAGATATGGACTTCAAAATGTGTTCTGCAGTCCACAGTGCAGGGAACCAAGAGAAAATGAGGCTGTCTGTTTGATAAGTATGAGCCGTTACCCCTGTCCCTAGTCCTGTGAAATCCATTTTATTCCACATCCAAAGAGCACTTTAGATCTACAGCTCCAGTCAGTAGAAATTTCTGAAGTCAGGCAGAAAAAAGGGTTTGTCTTGTGCCTCATTCAAAGACTTTCGCCTCTATAAAGTGTCTGTCAGACTGTTGAGGACAGATGAGTAAGATAGATATAGAGAGCTCTTCATAATCACCAAGTATAACTGCGACTATAAATCATTTTTAATAGAGATCTCAGGTCAGGAAAGCTAACATTAAAGATACAGTGCCCTCCACTAATATTGGCACCCTTGGTAAATATGAGCAAAGGCAGCTGTGAAAATAAATATGCATTGCTTATCCTTTTGATCTTTCATTCAAAAAAATTCACAAAATTCCAAACTCTCATTGATGTAAAAGAATCGAAAGTTGGGGGAAACTTCACATTATGAAATAAAGGCATGTTGGCCACAATTATTGGTACCCAATTATTGCAACATCCTTTTCCCAAGATAACAGCTCTGAGTCTTCTCCTTTAATGCCTGATGAGTTTGGAGATCAGAGACCATTCCTCCATACAGAATCTCTCCAGATCCTTCAGATTCCCAGATCCATGTTGGTGCTTCTTCTCTTCAGTTCACCCCACTCATTTTCTATAGGGTTCAGGTCAGGGGACTGGGATGGTCATGGCAGAAGCTTCATTTTGTGTTCAGTGACACATTTGTGTGTTGATTTTGATGTTTGTTTTGGATTGTTGTCCTGATGGAAGATCCAACCACGGCCCATTATAAGATTTCTAGCAGAGGCTGTCAGGTTTTGATTTTTTTATCTGTGGTATTTGCTAGAATCCATGATACCATGTATCTGAACAAGATGTCCAGGACCTCCAGCAAACCGTGGGCATGGGGTACTTTTTATCCCTGTTTGCACCAAAGCCATCTGGTGGGTTTTCTTTTTTAAATTTCATCTGACCACAGAACCAGGCCCCGTCTGAAGTTCCAGCCGTGTATGAATATGCTGGATGATACGTCGCTTTTTTGTTACGTCGGTTTGTTTTTGGATGAGCAAGGAGGACTTTTCTTGAAACCCTCCCAAACAACATGTGGTGATGTAGATAAAAAATGTTTGATAAAAAATGTTTAGGCTTTCTGACCCCAAGACTCAACTAATCTCTGCAATTCTCCATCTGTGATCCTCAGAGAGTCTTTGGCCACTCAAACTCTCCTCCTCGCCGTACATTTGGACGATATAGACACGTCCTCTTCCAGGCAGATTCGTAACATCTTTAGTTGATTGGAACTTCTTAAAGGAACATGCCGACTTTTAGGGACTTTAGCTTATTCACCGTATCCCCCAGAGTTAGATAAGTCCATACACACCATTCTCATCTCAGTGCATGCCATAACTCTGTCTGACGCACCCACCGCTAGCCTAGCTTAGCACAAAGAATGGAGGTAAACGGCTCCAGCTAGCCTACTGCTCAGTAAGTGACAAAATAACGGCAACATTTTCCTATTTACATGTTGTGGTGTATAGTTACATTGTGTACTAAGACCGATGGAAAATGAAAAGTTGTGATTTTCTAGACCGATATGGCTAGGGACTATACTCTCATTCCTGCGTAATAATCCAGGAACTTTGTTGCCGTACCAATGCAGTGGTGCAATGATATTACACAGCGCCTGAAAATAGTCCCCAGCACACTCTCTGTGCAAGCAGGTTGTCACGTTGGTTATGTTGACGGAAGTTAGCCTATTTTCAGGCGCTGCGTAATATCATTGCTCCTCTGCACCCATGGTACGGCAGCAAAGTTCCTGGATTATTACGCAGGAATGAGAGTCTTAGTACACGATGTAACTATACACATCACAACATGTAAATAGGAAAATGTTGGTGTTATTTTGTCACCTATTGAACAGTAGGCTAGCTGGAGCCGTTAACCTCCAGTCTTTGTGCTAAGCTAGGCTAGCGGTGGGTGCATCGGACAGAGTTATGGCACGCACGGAGATGAGAATGGTGTGTATGGACTTATCTAACTCTGGGGGATACGGTGAATAAGCTCAAAAAGTCCCAAAAAGTCGGCGTGTTCCTTTAATTATAAGGGGAATTTTCAATGCTTTAACTATTTTCTTACAGCCAAATTTTGTGAAGCTCAACAATTTTTGCTGCACATCAGAACCATATTCTTTGGTTTTACTCATTGTGATGATGATTAAGGGAATTTGGCCTTTGTGTTTCCTCATATTTGTTACCCTGGAGCACAAAACCAGTCATAAGTCGCACGGGTATATTTGTGGCAATAGCCAACAATACATTGTATGGGTCAAAATGATCGATTTTTCTTTTATGCCAAAAATCATTAGGACATTAAGATCTTATTCCATGAAGATATTTAGTAAATTTCCTACCGTAAATATAGCAGAAATGTATTATTAGTAGTAATATGCATTGACAACTTTAAAGGCGATTTGCACCCTCAGATTCCAGATTTTCAAATAGTTGTATCCTGGCCGAATATTGTCCTAACAAACCATGCATCAATGGAACGCTTATTTATTCAGCTTTCAGATGATGTATAAATCTCACTTTCACCAAGGGTGCCAATATTAGTGGAGGGCACTGTATCTTCTTAATATTCTTATGTTATATTATGAGAAGTGTGCTCTTAGTTAGGGACATACAGTAGAGAAGTTCTTCCAAAACAAAGATCCCCTGTACCTGGTTTCTTCCCAACAGGAAGCCACATGGTCTCCATTGGCTCTCACACAAAGACTGAGCTGTGCCAATCAGGTCCTGTACACAACCTCCATTTTCCACAGAAACAGCAGAGCGACGAAAGACCACTTTCCCTCCAGATCACCTCTTAATGAGGCTGGGGTCTTTTCCAGAAAGCATTATGGGAACTCCACAAAAACCCCAGAATAAAAGAGCTCGCATTAAATTAATACAAAGCAGCCTTTGAGACTAAACTAAAACAGGTAATTGTATTACATCACATGGAAAGAAGAGTAATAAGTTAAAATATAAGTTTCATTATTAATCAACGGGATCACGTCTGGAAATTACATTTGAGGACGCCTTTCACCAGAATTTCTGTTTCTAGTTTGTCCACAATTGGGAAAATGCCCTGCGGCTTTGCATTATTGAGTAGAAAGGGGTTCTGAGCTCTTTGACCTTCAACTAAATAAATATACTTAGAGCAAAAAACGTTTGCGCTCTGGAAAACAGCCAGTCACATGCAGGTACAGATATTATTTCCAACATATCAAGCAGCTTCCTCGACTCTCCTAGACTCTATCTCAGTTCTTTGTCATTCCCTTTCAGGCTCATTAGTCCGACTGCAATGCCTTTCCTTTCATGTCTGTCCACCTCCAGTTTGCCTGCTTCTCCCCAGGCTTGCCTTCATCTTCCAGCATCATTTCTTCCCCATCTGTCACTGCAGAACACAGCGAGGAATCAGAGAACTGACTCAAGGATGAGTAACTTTGGTTTGGACTTCCCTGTGGAGATCTCACATATTAAACCAGTCTAATAAACTGTTCTCTCCGTGTATGCTTTATGATCACATGCTGAAAGCTGAATCTGAGCCTCATTCTCATATAACACAGGAAGATAAAAACAGATTTAGCACTGTTCCTTAAGGGCACCTCAGAATGAAATGCTGAAAAATTTACCATCTTCAGATATTCTTTGTCCTGTGAATTTCATGAAACCAGTTAACCACATGCCTAGATCACATTTCACCCCAAAAACCAATGGGAAAAAATTGCAATAATTGAAGTATATGTTCAAAGACTTTCACAGATCAATTAATGCAAAAAATATATTATTTATTTAAATTATTTAAATAATTATTATTATTTTTGTAATTCAATTAAATTTTTGTATTTAAAAAAAATATATAAAAAAAATTATATATCAGGGTCACATTTTTTGTACTGCTTTTGATTTATGCTGATTTTGATAAAAATCATTTTATTACAGTATTGTTTAACTATAATTTATATAATATGTAATGCTATAAATAATATATTATTTATTTATTTATTAATTATTTTTTTACATAAATTAAATAAAATTATAAAGATTATGTTATTTCTGTATTATTTAAAAAATATATTAAAATAATACATTTATATATCGTGATCACATTTCTTGAACTGCTTTTAACTAATGCCGATTTAAAATTAATTATGCTGATTTTGATAAAAATAATTTTATTACAGTATTGTTTTACTATCATTTATATAATATGTAATGCTATAAATGATATATATTATTTATTTATTTTTAATTACTTTTTTAAATAATTATTTTTTTACATAAATTAAATAAAATTAAAAAGATTATGTTATTTCTGTATTATTTAAAAAAATATATTAAAACGAATACATTTATATATTGTGGTTATATTTCTTATATTGCTTTTGATTTATGCCGATTTAAAATAAATAAATAATGTTGATTTTGATAAAAAAAAGAATTAATTATATATATATATATATATATATATATATATATATATATATATATATATATATATATATATATATATACAATATTGCTTTTACTATAATTACAATAATATTTCATGCTATAAATAATAAAATTAATTTATAAACTTGAACTTGTGGATGAAAATTAGTTTGTCTAAAAATAGGATTGATTTTCTCAGTGGGAAATAAAAATCTAATTTCTATTGATTATTGGCTAAAAAATGATGACTTGCAATATTTTTTGTATTACATAGAGATGATGCATTACATAGAGTAAATTTCACCCAGTTATGTTTGCGCTCTGGTATAGAGTCGGCTTGTATCAAGTATCCTTTAGGGTTTATTGACCCATTTAAACGAGTCATGTTTTATTGTTTGGCTGTAGAGGTCTATTTAAAAACTCTTGTCAAATCTTAGAAAGGATAGTCTACACTGATAATAGTGGGGTGGGAAGATGAGCCATTTTTAAAGGTCACTGTCACCACAGAATAAAGGAATGCCCAGAGAATATGGTCTTCTGTATTGTCTTCAGCACTCACGCACTTCCTTTTTTTTTGTGTTCCACAGATGCCCACATCATCCACTAGGAACAAAGGCTGCTCTCCCACTCAGGACCCCTGGCCATTGGCAGCCCCTCACCCCACAGTCTGGATGCTCAGATAGTGGCTTTGCCCTCTCAACAAGGGTCCAAGGTGTAACGGCTGTACAAAATGATTGGTAGGCCTCCATGCCGGCTTTATTAGTTTGGCACACGCTCAGCTGGCAGAACAGAGGCGAAAGGATACAATTTTCGCAACTCAAAACACCTCAAGCTACCCTTCTTCCTCCTGCCAGGGAGCATTTCCAAGGATTAAAAAATCCTGAGCATAAGCGTAAGCCAATTCTGTCCCTCCGCTACTGTATTTAGCAGAATTATGAGATATTTAGCCAAATTAATTTTGACTCTGATAGACTCGCGAAACAAAAGAAAACACCTTTCTTTTGCTGCAGTGGTTTCCAACACAAATTTGGGTCAATTATAGACAAACCAAGTTGCTGGGTTAAATGTTTAAATTAAATTTTTTACCCAACGGTTGGGTTTGTCCATATTTGACCCAAATTTGGGTTGAAACAACGCAACATTTTTTAAATATATAGTGGAGTCCATGCCTCGATAGATCAGGGCTGTTTTGGCAGCAAAAGGGGGATATATATATATATATATATATATATATATATATATATATATAATTAAACAATTCCTTTATACACCAAACAGCCATAACATTATGACTAATATTGGTTTGTCCCCCTTTTGCTGCCAAAACAGCCCTGACCCGTTGAGGCATGGACTCCACTAGACCCCTGAAGGTGTGCTGTGGTATCTGGAACCAAGATGTTAGCAGCAGATCCTTTAAGTCCTGTAAGTTGCGAGGTGGGGCCTCCACTTGTTTGCTCGGCACATCCCACAGATGCTCGATTGGACTGAGATCTGGGGAATTTGGAGGCCAAGTCAACACCTCAAACTCGTTGTTGTGCTCCTCAAACCATTCCTGAACCATTTTTGCTTTGTGGCAGGCGCATTATCCTGCTGAAAGAGCCACAGCCACCAGGGAATACCGTTTCCATGAAAGGCTGTACATGGTCTGCAACAATGCTTAGGTTGGTGGTACGTGTCAAAGTAACATCCACATGGACGGCAGGACCCAAGGTTTCCCAGCAGAACATTGCCCAAAGTATCACACTGCCTCCGCCGGCTTGCCTTCTTCCCATAGTGCATCCTGGTGCCATGTGTTCCCCAGGTAAGCACGTTGCCACTGTTGGCTCTTTCGGTGGTGGACAGGGGTCAGCATGGTCACCCTGACTGGAGCTACAGTAGCTCATCTGTTTGAACGGACCACACGGGCCAGCCTTCACTCCCCACGTGCATCAATGAGCCTTGGCCGCCCATGACCCTGTTGCCGGTTTACCACTGTTCCTTCCTTGGACCACTTTTGATGGATACTGACCATTGCACTACTAATATATATATAAAATTAAACTATTCCTCTATATTATATATATATATATATATGAGGGATAGTTCACCCTAATATTTTAATTCTGCCATCATTTACACACCCTTCTTTCTTTAATGATCCACAGAAGAAAGAAAGTCATACAGGTTTGGAACGACATACGGGTGACTAAACGATGACCGAATTTTTTATTTTGGGTGAAATATTCCTTTAAGTTGAAAGCATGGTTCGCCCAAAAATGAAAGTTCTGTCATCATTTACCCACCCGAAAGTCAATCCCTTGTGATTTTCCTTCTGTGGAACACAAAATAAGTAATTCATCTATGCTAAAGACTTGGAATACAGCACATAGACAACTCTCTGAGCTTTTAAGGTGCTTTTTTTTGCCCTATTTGGCGCTTGGAAGTAAAAATTACAGTCCACTTTTATTGTACGGAAATGCGCAGCTTGGGCATTCTGCAAAATGATTATTCCTGGGATGATAGAAAGTCCTACGGGTTTGGACCAAGTAAATTATGACATTATTATAAACTATCATGTTGGTTTTGCATGTGATATTTAAGCTCTAGAAGAAAAAAAGCCTTTTCCGTTTGGAAATTTTAGTATTACAAGTTTCTACGAAATGTGTCTTTATAACATCACATGAAAAGCACACATCATATAGGACTAGGAGAGAAACTGTGAAGTATATAATGCAAGCTATATCAGATATGACATCCAAATAATATCAATAGTGTATATATATATATATATATATATATATATATATATATATATATATATATATATATATATATATATATATATATATATATATATAGAGTGCAAAAATAGTGCTCTTCATGTGAAATGCACAAGAGACTCAATTTAGGCCCTGTCCCAAATTGCAACCTCAGCTCATGTGTTTCCCCTCCGAGTCTACACTTTGCCACTTGGGCAATTGGGTAATAGTCCACAGTGGAGTTTGCACTGGTGAAGCATAAATCATAAAATGACAATTAGGATACCCTACGGTCCTGTGGACTTAGGGATGTGCCACAAAACAAAATATTGGAATGCTCAGGTAGGATTCTTTGCTCGCTATCATCACTTTTGCTTTTATTCTTGTTTGCTAACCTGAACAGCCAATCAGAGTGATTTCGCTCTCTGACGGCCCCGACACTAATTCAACATATTGAATGGGCCAGGCTGTCACCGACGGGGCCCGACTAGAGCTGACGTGTGGAACACGCTGCAAAACCTAGCCCTACAGACGTTCACAAACGGCTGGCCGTCGACTTGGTGTGTCACAGCCCTAATGGATCTGAAAGTATAGATATGCAGATGGAAACCCCACAAAGGTGCAGCTAAAGCAAACGGGGGAAGGGCAGGGAAGTCCATGTGCAGCAGAAAAGCCTTCCAGCAGCAAATGAATGAAAATAAGATGATACGAATCTGATATTGGGAGTCGGCGAGCTGTCTCTAACAGATAGCGAATCCCCGGAGCACACAGGTAATTTCCCGGCTGCAGTAATGCCTCGCTGCATGCCGCACCTCTCACCTCAGTTGGACATAGTAATTAACCACGCTGATTGGAACTCGATCTCCCTCAATCATCAAAGCCGGCCAGCTCGCTCGTGAATCACAAGGACACAGTCAAAAAAGACTGAAAAAACATTCACAAAAGCTTCATCTTTTATTCTCCGCCAGGTGTGAAAGCAAATGAGATGAAACAGACTTGTCACAAGAGACACAACTATGCAGCGTTGGCTTGAGCACTGTAAAAAAAACTGAAAAATCTGATGCACACATTGTACCTAATATGAATTTTAACTTTTTGGGACGTCAAGTGAATGTGTTAAATACTGAGGCTTGTGTGCAACTGTATCAGTTTAAATGCATTATGTGACACATAACTACATTAAGGGTGTGTTCACACTTGTAGTTCGGTTCACTTGGTTCGGACCAAAAAGAAAACATTTAGGGTGTGTTCACACTTGGCATGTTTAGTTTGATTGAAACGAACCCTGGTGCGGTTCATTTGAACCCTGGAGCGCATCAAACAAGAGGACCGAGAGCGCTGTTTGTTTTTTGGTTAGTATGTCTTTGGTCTGTGTTGCGTTCATATTTCAGTCAAACTGCTCCAGAGTTTGTTTGGAAGCGGAGTGAGACTCATCTTTTCAGCGCTCTCGGTCCTCTTGTTTGGGGTTCGGATGGCAGCGTTCACACTTAGGCCCTGTTTACACCTGGTATTAAGATGTGTTTTGGTCGATCGGATCACAAGTGGGCGACACTAAATATAGGTGTCAACGGGTCTAAAGCGTTTTGAGCTTGTCCACTTTCGACCACAGAGGTAGTGGAAAACACATGTGTTCAAACAGCCACAAAAGACCGTCTTCTCTCCGTCTACTGACCTATTGCGTGAACATTATGGGAAGCGCGCTGGCCAGACGGGATTTAAACTTTGTCGGCTGGAGACCCAAATTTGGGTTGAAGATGAAAAACGTACCAGCACAATGTTCTCTCAGCATTCCTGATTTCTAACACACACTCACAGCGTTCGGCTGGTATTGCGGCTGTCAGAGCAGAAACTAAAGCTGATGCTCTCTGTGTGTTTTTCCATTGTCTCCGGTCGCGTTCATATGTAAATTGCATGAGCTTATAACGTACATTAGATCGAAAGATCTGAAAAAGCCCATACATTTACCCACCCATAGACCCTCCCCTCATAGAAATCAGGACAGAAGTGATTAAAAGTGGACAAAAGAGACGGATTAAAACCCCAGGTGTAAACGGGAATGTGTCTCCCTCGTCTACTTGTGATCCGATCGAACGAAACGCATCTTAATACCAGCTGTAAACAGGGCCTTATTCAAATTAACCGCATTAACAGAGCAATCGCAACAGGGTTCGTTTGACTCGACCCAAATATGCCAAATGTGAACACACCCTAAGAGTGAACCAGATGAATTTACAGCAATATGACACAGCAGGGTAGACAAATTCTATCAATAAATAATGGCACTGCTTGAGGCAGGACCTCCAGACACTGAGGGGGGTTTGTAGGGAGTGCAGTGACCTGATGATGGGCTGTCCACTCAATCCTCACTATAGAGATCATGCCGAAAGCATACTTCCCTTGTCTCACAGACAGATTCTCATCATCAGAAAAGTCCACGTACATGGTCTGCTTGCTGCACGAACAACAGCGTATGTGCAATTAGTGCAATGTCAATGTAGTGCACTTTCAATTCTCATGCAGTTTGCACAAAAATATTAAGCAGCACAACTGTTTACAACATTGATAATAATAGTAAATGCTCAAAAACTTCTTTCAAAAACATTTTTAAAAAATGGTAATGTTTCCAAACTTTTGACAGGTACCATATATCAGGGTCTCTGTTAGCAGAAGCCTTTTGCTCATCCATTGAGAAACTTCATTGTTCTGTTTGTCACTGAAATGATAGAATGGTCGTGTCTCTACAAGCATATCACAGGGAAAGTGATGCGTTGCACTTTACTAACTAGAAAGCTTGTGCTGTGCTCTTCATCTCCAGTGGCCTGAGGCAGATGAGCGAATAATACAGGAGGGACAGAAACATTTATCTTTCTGTCCTAATAGTAAAGAAAATGAAGTGGTCGTAATTAGATATATTATGGATTTTTTTAATGCAATACAATACAGCGTTTTTTTCCCGTTTTCCTCCTTCACATGCACACCAGAAAAATCAATATACTCCAGCAGAGCTTTGCAAAGTCAAGCACTGAGGTGCATCGGATTTCAAAAACCAGGAAATCAACTCACACTGCGTTCAGTTCTTTCTCTCTGCAGAGCGATTGGCCGGCTAGAAGACGCCGTTAGGATGGTCTGTACATTTAGTTAGGGGTCATTTCCAACACTTCATTTGATGTCTCTATATGCATGTCTGGTTTTGCTACCATAAAACCACAAAACTGCATAACAAATATTTTTCCTGACATCACGATACGTACACCACCATTCAAATTTTTTTAAAGAAATTAATACTCAGCAAGGATACATTAAATTGATCCGAAGTGACAGTAAAGACATTTATCACGTTAAAACAGATTTCTATTTCAGATAAACACTGTTTGTTGTTTGAGCTTTCTGATCAAAGAATCCAGATACAAAAAATATATGTATCACAATTTCCATAAACAAAGCAGCAGAACTATTTTCAACACTGACAATAATCAGAAATATTTCCTGAGCAGCAAAATTCAGCTTTGCATCACAGAAATAAATTACATTTTACAATATATTCAAATAGAAAACAGTTATTTTAAATTGTAATAATATTTCACAATATTACAGTTTTTTCTGTATTTTTGTTTTACTGTATTAATGTCTTTCAAAAACCCTCTCCAAACTTTTCAAGTATGTTTGTGCATTCATTTAACTTGCAAAGGTTTAAAGGTGTAGTGCATAGTATTTATGAGGATCTATTGACAGAAGTGCAATATAATATACAT
Organism: Rhinogobio ventralis; assembly: GCA_039654625.1. Taxonomy (NCBI): domain Eukaryota; kingdom Metazoa; phylum Chordata; class Actinopteri; order Cypriniformes; family Gobionidae; genus Rhinogobio; species Rhinogobio ventralis. The sequence goes on along the minus strand of CM077193.1, from coordinate 3,688,024 downwards.
AACTCTGTTTTCAGTGGTGTATACAGACCTTACATAATGAACCGTTATGTTTCTATTACCTTAGAATGAGCCATTTCTATCTACACACACCGCGGGTCCCCTTACAGTGAAGTCACCATTTTTGGGCCTTCATGTTTCTACAGTGGCCCTAAACGGACAAACTTCACTGCAGAGCACTAGCTACTCTCTGCTGTCTCAGACGACGACATCTTTGTCAGCCACCGTAGCTTCTCTATGTGCTTTGAAAGGGAGGGGTGAGCGGTTGCAATTCACAACCTCACCGCTAGATGCTGCTGAACTTTACACACTGCACCTTTAATACCAACAAAATGTGTTGTTGTTGTTTGTCACTCACCTCACTCACACACACACTCTCACACACACACTCTCTCTCTCTCTCTCTCTCACACACACACAAGCTCAGAACAGGTTATTTTTCTATTTGGCACCATGTAGTCCTTCATTACCAGAGCCAGTGAGCAGTAGATCCTCTTAAACCTTTTTAATTAGAGAGTGATTCTAAAACTAACAACTCTAAACTCCTGAGACAAGCTCCTGATCTAATCTCTCACGGCGCAGTCATTCAGGAGAGCCAGCGCCAGAACCACGGCGCATAAACATGCAGGGTAACTCCATGAAATACAAAAGTATGTTCTTCCACTAAAAGTCAATACATATTGGGCTAAAAAGAAAAAAATCAGTAACTGTATTGGCCCGTATTTGTCTCTAACTAAGCAATAAGGTATATAGTGGTGGCTAAAGTACCCTAATGCATTAAGCAAAAAATATTCTGGACAAAAAGTTGCATTAAAACAAATGTAATTCATTAAGTGGCATTCTTCCATTAGGAAATAACAGAATGCCTGGAACTGTGCATTTTAATAGAGAACTCAGTGAGCCGTGGGGAACAAATAAACACGGCACATGAATTCTTGTGTAATCATTTCGTAAACTTTCTTTGATGGCACCATTATCCCAAGCTGCAGCAGCTCCCTTCTTCCTGGAAGTTGCAAAAGAAGGAGGCTAAGTGTCCGAAAGTCAAGCACGACTGCGAAGATAAGGTAAACTGAACCCAAGTAGAGCAGCCATAATTAGCTATTTGCGCTGATGCTATCTTTCCCGGTTCTACTGGTTACGAGCCAGGCCTGCTGTTCCACTGAGATTCCCAGGAATGGATTTTTTTTCCCCTCTCCAGGTTCGGCATGTCGATTCTCTTCTGTTCCCCATTACAGGCCTTTGTTTGCCTTTGTTCTGTATGGAGGGATGGATTCATGCCACAGAGCTTTGTTTAACCATTGTGCTATAGGCATGCTGGGAAAACCTTTTTAACCCGTTTTAAGGTGGTCAAGCTGTTAGGAATAAGGTAGCTTGTTTGTTACTCATCCATTGTGGTCAAATAGTCCTAACCAACTGGACCATGATGGTCAACTTTAGGGGTGTCCAATCCTGTTCCTGGAGGGCCACTGTCCTGCCGATTGTCCTGCCGACCCCAATTAAACACACCTGAACCAGCTAATCAAGGTCTTACTAGGCATACTAGAAACTTCTAGGCAGGTGTTAATTTTTTCAGATGATAGATTCGAAGTCCAGACTATCTTTTGCAAGAACTTTACACTTAAAGACTGTTGACACCAAAATGAATGCTTGGTTTGGTTTGATTTTCAGAAGTGATTTGTCTGAAAAACAGCAGATGGGCCGAATGAAATTGCAAATCCACTCTCTGACAGTAGGTGGCGCTTATAGAAAAGCCGAAATACCATGGTTGCCCTGTTACACAAAAAGCGTTGCGCAACTTTCCGTTTCGAACACCCGCTTGTGACGGAGAAGAAAGTCAAATAGTATTTAGGGGATTTATGGGAAACCACCATTGTGTATATGTGCGTTTTGCATTCGATATTAGGCCGTTTGTTTCAAACTAAGATCACGATTCTGAACAGACAACTAAACAAAATAACATGTCATTTACTAGAGATTCTTACCAAATGTTAATTGCTGCAGTCTATTTAAAATGTTAAAAAATTGGGTTGAGTGAATGAGTCAATGACTCAAAGACTTCATTACTGGATGAATCAGCATTTTTGAACAAATCTCTTCAATTAATAATTCAATGAAAAATACCCTTTTTAACAGTCACTTGTCGCCACCTACTGGTGTAACGATGTAATTGATACAATCGTAATTTGAAGCTTCAAGTAGACATCAGTGTTTATATCCGAACTATAAACTCTTATCCAGGACTACTGTGATGATCTGAATTACTGTAAGACAGAAATAATGATACTGTGTGTTTGTGAAGCGGTTTCATATCTATAAATGACAACGGCTCTCTCAGAACACAGATCTGAAAGTTCGCTGTGATCATCAAAGGTTTAATAGACAGCAGAATCACTGTCATTTAGGAATGAGATCACGTGGGTGTTTGAATCGAGATCGCCACCTTCTAACGATTAACCGTGCAGCTCTATTCGCTATTATGTTTCAGATGTTCTTCCTTTGCTATTCACTGTCACTTATCAAAATATTCTATAGCGTGACTCTTATTGGTTGCCCAGTTTTCTTTGCATTCGATTAGATTAGAGATTTGAACACCTCTTGGAGAATTTTTGCATTGGTCTGAACAGATGCGTTAGCAGCCATTCTTTCTTTAATTAAAATGTTAATCGTCTTGGTTTAATCAATAGTCTTGGTGCCTTTAAAACCGCCTGACAGGCATGTAAAGTCACCGATCAGTTTGCATAACTGGTAAATCTGTATTCAGATATAGGCCATTTGACTAGGCAGACAAATACGTGGTTCATCAATATAGTATGTTTGATTTTAAATGCCTGTACCAATGTTAAAACTGAATCTAAAGAGAATTATAATGCAGTTTGTATAAAAGAAATGTCAAGTCTTACTAGGCAGAAACATGGCTGCGTGTTTGCATGCTGGAGGGGGGTTTACTTGAAGTGACTGAGAGATGAGGGATCCTATCTTTCCTCTATCTACTCGTTGTCATCTCAGTGCCTCTCTCATAAACACAGGAAGGAACATGCTGAAGCTCTTGACACAGATGCCATCAAAAAAGCAGTCTTATCTTCAGGCCATGACATGCACAAAAGCTCAAAGCCTAGTCAAGAATATCTACACAAGACACACAGAGACGCCTGTGGAACTGTGTCAAGTCTGCACAATACCGGAGATATCATGATTACAGTCGGTGTGATGAATCTTTTTTGACACTTTTATGGATAGATACAGTCAGCGACAGAACAGAAAATGATGGGAAGAAAAAAAAGAGGAATGTTGCAAGCCGGATTTACACTCGAATTGTCTACATGAGCACCAAGGCTCAATGTGTCACAGCACTAACCATTTTTTTAAGGTTTGCTTCCTCCCTTCACAATATCTGCAACCTGGAAGACACAATCCTGTTGAAAGCATAAAAATCTATAAATAAACGGAGAGCTAGAGGTATTTAATATTCTTCATACATCATATATAGGGTGGATATGATGAATAATTAATAATACTCTATTGGAAAGGGTTACATCTGCTGCTGTGCAAGGACTTTCACGTGCCTTCAGCAACATTTAATCAAACCAATAAATGCAAAGACAGAGCTGAAATGCAAGGCACTCCCAGTTCTGCTTATTTTTCCCATTCAAAAGGCAGATGTAGTGATAGCAGAACATAGGGAGTCATTTGACAGCTTTCCATTTCTCCGTATTCATTAAATGTTGATCTCTTCTGCATGTGCAGAGCAATCCAAACTGTCCATCAATACATAGGAGCTTCGCTCAATAAATCCATTTCCTGCTAAGATCTAAAGCCGCCTTATCAAAGTCGGCAAGGCCAATTCATCCCACCTTGAAGGACATGGTCCACAAATACAGCGGCAGGCATCCAGGAGAATGAACCTGAACAAACATCGCCTTGTCATACTATAAAAAAAGCTAATTTTCTGACTAATGAGACATATCGACCTTCATATATTCATAAGGGTCTGTTCGGGGTCGTCTCAATGATATCATTTCCTTTTTTTCCTGCATGTTGATCGCACCAGATGACTCATTTGGCAGACAAAATGTTTAGCAATATATTATAAGAAATAATAAAATATTTTGCATGAAACTACTTAAGGTTTTCTTTTCAATAAATGGCATCCTTTTTTATTTTATTTATATATTTATTTAATTTTATTATTTAATTTTATTTTCCATTATAATAACATGACAGTTGTGTCCGACTGACAAAAATGCTGAGACAACATAATATATATATATATATATATATATATATATATATATATATATATATATATATATATATATATATATATTCCTAAGAAATAATAAAATATTTTGCATGAAATTTTTTTCAATAAATGGCATCCTTTTCTTTTATTATTTTATTTGTATTATTATTTATTTATTTTCTTTTATAATTTTATTTATTTTTATTTTAAAAAATTATCGTTTTATTTTATTTCATTATTATTATTTTCTTTTATTATTATTTTTTCATGATTTGCTTTTTCTTTTCTTTTTATTTTTTTTTTATGATAACATAGAACATAAAAATGAACCTTTGGAAGTCAATATCAATGTTGTTATCATTAACTAAAACTATTTTTAAAAAAACATGGTAACACTTTATTTTAGTGTCATTGTTACATATGTTACATGTTTTTAATTACATGCAACTGACCCTCAACCAAACCCTAACTCTATAGTAAGTACATGTTGTTAATTAATATTACTCTGAACTAAAATATATAATTACACTGTAACAATGACACCATAAAATAAAGTGTAACCAAAAACCATTTATAAAAACTTATAAAAGCACAAAATCTAAATATGAATAAAAACGATATATTATTAATGCTAGAATAACAGGTCAATATATCATTTTTGTTTTGTCTATCACTGAACCCAAGTCTAGCACTGGCCTACTGTCCACAGCAAGTCATTTTGCAATCATGCGTCTAAAAACATGATTTTGTATGGTAATTTGTATGGTAATCCCATGTACTTTCTCATAAGCATGTTTAACTCAACAGCCCAGACTTCAGTAGCGCGAGGTAAACATACAGTAGTGAAAGGAGGGCAGAGATGAACGTGGTTCGGACAGGAAAATAGAGAGTCACCCCAGCATGGCTGCCAGTTTGGGCTGTGCCAGCCTCTTGAAAGCTGGAAAACGAGGGGAAGGTTACACACACACAGTTCCCCCGCAGCTGTGTTTGCCTGTTCGTTTGTGTGTGTGTGTGTGTCTGGAAAAGAGACACTCTAGCTGAAGCTGGGTAATTATTTGTGTTTTCACAGAGCCCTTCCCTCTAAACACAAGGGTTCTCTGGCCGTGAACCCTTCATACCCTTTACAAGCCTATTTTTATGTTGTGTGCATCTGCTTTCATGGCTCTCCACTCTCGTGAATGTATAAATACACTGTTTCTGATTGGTGGAGAGGAGAGCTATTTAAAATGCCTGCCTCTAACACAGAGCAAGCGCAACTTATGCTGTGTTTGTCTTGTGCCAATTACTCAACTAACCCACGAGGAGAGGCTATTCAAGTTTATAGAGAGAAATTGATGTCTCTTCTCTGTAATTCAGGAGGAAATGACAAAAGAACAAATCTGTAATGGCAATGCAAAAGCAACGTGGAGTGGAAAAAACAACAATACTATTAACGGCAACAAACAATTTTTAGATTTAAATCAAGACAGCCTCTTTTCACCGCTGGAGTGCTTTCCCCCAGGCCTCGACGTCTCCTCCATCACGCTAAGAGAGTGCGATTAATTATTCATGCGGACCTGCAGCAGGTTAGCGATAGACGCGGCGTCTGCGTGCCGACTACACTTGCCCCCTGCTTGTTTACACGCACACAGACCTGGTGATGGAGTAAAACTGTGTGCCTGCTTCACTCCAGAGCCACATAAACATGCAGCAGTGCCTATGAATCACACTCATTCAATTTACATGAACTAAAGCCTGGGATTTCAAAGAGACAAACAGCAGAGCCAGCGACAGCCTTTTTGTGCTGATCTGATGAGGTCAGAGTGAGAGAGCACGGCTCTGATCCCACAGTGCAACAAGCTATTAGACGCTACAGTTTTGCTGCTATTTTTCTGGGATTTGCTTTAAAAGACTGAGGGCCCTATCATACACCCGGAGCAATGCGATGGCAGGCGCGACGCAAGTGTTTATTGCTAGTTTCAGCCCGTTATCATTTTCACGTCCAGCTCCACGTTGTTTAAATGGCAAATGCACTGGCGTATCTGTTCTCCCATGGTCTGTAAACCAGGTGTGTTCAGGCGCATTGTTGGCGCGTTGCTATTTTGAGGAGCTGGAAACGACTGCGCCATTGACCAACACAAACCTACTCTAAAGTCAATAGCGCAGTATTTTTAGTGTTATTAAAGGGTGTGTTAGTAATATGCACCTATAGGCGGGTGCACAACACGCATACACTCTGCTTATTACACACACCTTTTTAAATATTAAAAATAAAAGGATTCCTCTCTGGAGAAGTGTTCAGTCTTTCCGCTCGTATGTAAATAGTGAATCCGCCATGGTGCAAGCGCAACTGGCTTTTAAAGGGAATGGGAGATGACACTGATTGGTCTATTGCACGTTACGCCCAAAACACACCCATGACTTATTAAGAGACTAGGGACAACCCTATTAGACCACGCGCCTGGCGCACAGACTGCTTTTTCTGTCGTTAAACTAGCAAAAGTGTATTCGGACACGCCCTAAGTGCACCTGCGCCGTGAGCTTCAGACCATGCGCTCAGATCGGTAAAATAGGGCCCTGAGAATGCAAGTTTCAAGATGGCAATGATGAGAATATCTTTGACTGATCAAAAATTGGAAATGGATTTGACTGGTCATTTCTGTTTCAAAACTAGCCCATAGGAAAGAAAAAACAAAAATTAGATGTCAAAAAAATTCTAGTTCTGTCATTAGTAGTTCTTGACCAATATTGATATTTAAATGGCAGCAGCTGATATCTTAGAGAGCAGGGTAAGCCGATATATTTATATTTAGCCTTTTTTACTTAATATTTAATAAATGACAAATAAATAATTTGAAAATGAATTCAAAATAAATCTGTAAAATAAACAGAAACTTCTTAATTATAAAATAAAAAATATATATGAATAAAATGAAGTAAACACTGTAACCAACAGGGTAATCTCAGTAATCTGGTAAGTTTGTGCACACTGGGAATCATAATTTTTAAATAAATAGTAGGAAACTCAAATTTTACATACAGCACACAGTGAAAATGACATGAGAATGTATTATAGTGTTTGCCTTTTTCAACTAATAGTATAAAAGCAAACACTATAATACTTTTCTATATACCGCTTACTTTCTTTGTTTAACAGTAACTAATGAAGACAGAAAACTGAAGCGCTGTGTGCTCTGGTGCTGACAAAATAAAAGTCCCACTTCCGATCGGCCAAACAAAAAGAAAACTTATCGGGCAATGTCGATATTTAAAAAAGAAAAGCCAAAAACCGGCCAATATATCGCCTTGGCAATATATCGGTCAACCACTAGTTATTATTTATATTTCAAATCCATATTTGTGATGCACCAATATGAACATTTTGGCTGATACGATAACCGATAATTCTTTACATTTGAAAGCTGATAACCGATATACACTACCGGTCAAAAGTTTGAGAACGGTACGATTTTTTTATGTTTTTTAAGAAGTGTCTTCTGCTCATCAAGGCTGCATTTATGTTATTTAAAATACAAAAATATGAAATATTATTAAAATGTAAAATAACTGTTTTCTATTTGAGTATACTTTCAAATGTAATTTATTCCTGTGATCAAAGCTGTATTTTCAGCATCATTACTCCAGTCTTTAGTGTCACGTGATCCTTCAGAAATCATAATAATATGAGGATTTGATGCTCAAGACACATTTATGATTATTATCAATGTTGAAAACAGTTGTGTAAAAAAACATTTTTAGGATTCTTTGATGAATAGAAAGTTCAAAAGAACGCTTTTGCAACATTGTACTACCGTTCAAAAGTTTTGGGTTGGTAAGTTTGGCTTAAAAAAAATAAAGCAGCAAATTATCATATCAGAATGATTTCTGAAGAATCATGTGACTCTAAAGACTGGAGTAATGATGCTGAAAATTCAGCTTTGAATCACAGGAATAAATAGCATTTTTAAATATATTCAAATAGAAAAAAGTTATTTAAAATTGTAATAATATTTCACAATATTACTGTTTTTGCTGTATTTTTGATCAAATAAATGCAGCCTTGGAGAGATTAAGAGACTACTTTCAAAAACATTAAAAAACCTTAATGTTTCAAGACTTTTGAATGGTAGTGTATTTGCCGATAAACCTAAATCCAGATTTTTATATAATTTTTAACTGCTGATAACTGTAACATTAAAAATGAACATATATCGGCCGATACGGATATATGCTCTTTTTCAGGAGACTGGAGCAGACAAGAAGAGATTGTTGAATAAAATCGTTATTGTAACAATTTTTTTGCACACTAAAAATATTCTCGTCGCTTCATAACATTAGGGTTGAGTCACTGGAGTCACATGGACTATTTTAACAATGTCTTTACTACCTTTCTTGGCCTTGAAAGTGTTAACTATATTGCTGTCTATGGAGAGGTCAGAGAGTGCTTGGATTTCATCAAAAATATCTTCATTCGTGTTCCGAAGATAAATAAAGGTCTTACAGGTTTGGAATGACATGAGGGAGAGGAATTAATGATTTCCTGTTTGGGTGAACTAAGATTTTAAGTAGAGAAGAGTTTGGAGTGATTTATATTCAGCATCTAACCAGCGCTCTCGGTCCGTTTGTTTGGTGCGCACCAGGGCTCGGATTGCAGCGTTCACACTTATTCAACTGAACCACACTAACAGAGCAATCGCACCAAAGTTCAGAGTAATTGAACGAAACCTGCCAAGTGTGTGAACACCCTAAGTCTCCAATGAAAAATCTTTCTGCTCAGAGAGAACACAAGCTTGCTCGTGTTCAACAGAAAAAGCTGAATGATACAGCCAGGGCCACAGGGTTCTCAGACCGTCCTTTGAATGGCCTGCGCTCCTTACACTGACTGAACAAAGGCCATTCCAGCTCTCTGAGAAGTGAATAAATCAGTGAAAGCTGGAGAGGGTGACGGGAGGATTTGAATGTCTTGATTCAGTCCTGACAGCATGCTGGGCTGACTCCACAACACCTTTTCATGTCAATCCAGGGGGCGCCTTTGTTGAAGCACCCAGACGATTATGACAGACAATTTTTCAGGTCTGTTGTTATCCCTTCTAATTTTGTGACAACACAAACCAATGAAAGGAAAAACATTGAGAGCGAGAGATTAAGAGTTCCTTGAAATTTCTTTCTTCGAATAGCTGAATAAAACGCGCCCATCTTGGCTCTCGCGGCTGTGTTCTGACTTGGTCGTCGGCAGTGTTAAAGGTGGGGGTGCTAATTGGTTCGGCTGCTTTGATCTGCAGATGAACACTGTAATCCGCTTTAATCATATTAACATAACCCCTTCTCGGCAAGATGGGGCCGTCTATCCACATCCTACATACACACAATGCAAGAGTCTTGAATCTTGGATGCGTTTAAAACACACGGCGGGATTTCACCACCTCACACTTTCCAAAAAAGCCTCTTTCTCTCCATTCATGCCTGAATCAAGAGGAACTGCATTAACAATATGAGGCTGCAACAGTGAGATACAAATGAGCAAAGCCCATGGTATGGCAGCAGAGGATAATAACGTAAAATCTGGGTGAGGCAGAGCCTCATTTTCTTGGAAATCTCAAAAGAACGGCTGGAAGTGTGTGAGCAAGCAGGTGTCAGCTCACTAGGGGGCTAGTCAGCAGCAGCATGGGACTGGAGGGCCAACATGTCACTTCCTGTACATCCTCTGCAAATGCAGCATCACGGCCCCTCGGGAGCATATGGTATTGTATCATGTCCCTGACCTCAGACAGCGCCATGGCCCTGCAGGCGCAATAGACTGGCTTTAGTGCATAAATCTTCAGATGGTTTTGCTCACGAGGGGAAGATTTACTTCCATTTAGAGCAGGGGTTTTCAAACCCTGGGTCGCGGGTTAAAAAATGGGTCGCCAGGATGAGCTAAGGAAAATGGAGTTACATAAAAAAAATATATATTAAAGTTTTCACAAAATCATAGTATATAGGCCTATATAAAAAGAATAAATACGCGAAATATATTTGACTTAAATAATTAGCAGATTAACAAAAAGAAAGAAAAAACTGTGCGACTGAAGTACAAAGCCTATAATAAATAATGGGTTAGCATCCGAATACATCGCGAATATGGAAACATTTGGATTTGAATGAGAACCTAGCGCTGGTTACTTTCAGTTTCTCAATAAATGATTTCGTTTTGGCTTGTTAACTTATATATTTTTTATTCTTATGTTCTGAATATCGTTAAATGTAAAGGATTTGTTGTGGAGTGAGGGGAACTAAAATAACCTATAGCTGTGTTTGAGGTGTTTATAATGTTTGTAGTACAAACTACATTATAACATTTCGCTTTATTTACCGGTATTATTTCTGAATGCAATCAAATGCGACTTATTTTTTTCCTCTCTCTAAATGTACACTATATTTGTAGTGTATATTTAAGAATGCAGCAAACAAATAATTGGTTAAAATTCTTGCTGGTTAACGGTTAACTAGTTAATTAGCGTCCCATATATAGCAAGATCAAAATTTGTACAGAATCAACTTTCAGTTGTGACGCGTCAAGGATCAACGGTTGTGTGGAAAAGTGCTGAGCTGAATTTTTGTGCCATCTAGTGGTTTAATGGAGAATACAGTCAAATGGCCCATTGTATACAAGTATTCTTATGCTTGGCTTGACTTGTTTGAATGTAAATGGTTGTAGGCCTATATATGGGTCACGACAATTAAAAAAACTAAAAAAGAGGGTCGCTCTTAAAAAAGTTTGAAAACCACTGATTTAGAGTTACTTACAGCGCAGAGGGGACCTATTATGCAAAATTCACTTTTACATGGTGTTTAAACATAAATGTGTTTCGGCAGTGTGTGCACAACCACCCTATAAATGGTAAAAATCCATCCACTCCTCTTTTTTAATCCCCATCAATCATAAGGAGTGTTTCAGAACAAGCCGTTTGCAGATTGTAGCTTTTGTGATGCCATAAATGTTTAGGCCCCGCCCACAACTGCTGACGGACTCCGCCCTAATAGCATAGACCCCGCCCTCAGTGAGCTGTACACCGTCCGCCTTGTTTATCTCCTCGCCAGAGCATACAAGTAAAATGTATTCTTATTAAAGCTACTAAAGTTATTCAATCAAGAGCAGTGAGTGATTTTCTGTTTTTCTTTTGTTTGATTCATATTAACAGCATAAACAGCAGTAGGTACTGTATATTACACTGCATTCACTTTAATACACACATCTAATATACACATGCGGTTTCTTTCCCTGCAGTTTACATTCACAGACATAACCCACTGTGTTTATGTGAACTGTGTATGTTTTTGACATAGCCTTGTGTGAATTTGACAGTTTTACACAATAAGACGTGAAAGAGAACTTAGTTTAATACTATCGGGACGCTCTGTCTGACATCCAACTTTCTGTGCGTGTGCTTCGGATGTGTGTGCTCAGAAAACCATATCTCAGAAGTTTAGACTGATATGGCTTTAAAACGTATGCAGATCATAAACTCTCATGATGATGAAGAACTGCAATGTCACGTGAGCGTGATAGAGATGATCATCAAAACCAAACAGATGGTTTAGTTTTTGGCAGAGAATCCGAGGCACGAATTGTAAAGGCTCCGCCCTCTTCTGGAAAAGGGGCGGGGAGCAGCAGCTCATTTGCATTTAAAGATACCAAAACAGCATGTTTTTCCTTCCACTCAAAAATGGGCATTTACAACATGGTATAATAAATGATCTGTGGGGTATTTTGAGCTGAAACTTCAGACACATTCTGGGGACACCAGAGACTTATATTACATCTTGTGAAAAGGGGCATAATAATAGTTCCCCTTTAAATTTAGATTGGCTTCTCAGATTTTTGAGCTTAAGCGGTATTGGTTAAATTGCATCATTATCTGCGTTCCCTAGCAGCGATGTGTAATGGTAAAGGGGATTAATTAACATGAGGTCATTTATAAAGTTTTAGCAGTAGTCTGAATCTGGATGAATGGTGGGTCTGTTTAATCTGTAACTGCACTGATTTAGGAGGAAAATCTGACAGAGAGGAATTTAAAGATGCATACAGTAATTTTTCCCACATTAAAAAAGCTGTACACAAATGAACACTACTTCTGTTAAATATGTTTAAAATCATGGACACATCACACAAGATGAATACTCCAGTCAAATCCTAATAAAAAAGTCTGATCCAAGTCCAAGCACAACAGCTTAATTTTAAAAGAAGAGGGTTGCATCATGTGGGCCGCATATTAAGATTGCATGACCAGTCGAAGACTAATCACTTACTAAATTACCCCTGTATTATTCAAGATGTTAGCTTTAGGAATAAATCAATCATGGGGAACTGCGAGTGTAGTTTCAACAAATGGCAACAGTAACTTGAACCCTTTGTTTTTGCATGATGCTTCATCCACACCACTAGGTGTCAGTTTAGTCCAACACCACTGTTATATCAGCCAGCCAAATATAAACAAAAGAATAGAGTACTCCAGCTGGAAGTATTATAAATCTAGCCAAAACATTTATTAAACATTGAGGGCAACGGGGATTGTGTACATTTTATAAATGACAGTTTTCTGCAAGCGAGAACGATTTTGCTTCTACTACAATAAGTTCTGTAGCAGCACGATGGTACCGCATGCATCCGAATATGCCTACTTCCCTGCTAAATAGTAGGCGAAAAACACAATGTGAAAAGAGTATGTGTGAATTCGTAGCATTAATGAAAACGTAGGCAAAAAGCCACAATTTTTTTTTTCATACTATACACATTCCTACTATACTATTGGTCATCCTAATGACTCCAAACTTTTGACTGGTATTGTACATAGTCATTTTTTAGTACGTTCCTCATCAAATGTAGTGCTAGACAGTATGCGATTTCGGATTACTGTCATGGTAATAAATGGTAATACTAGCGTTTCGCGGATTAGTTTCACCATTAATTCGGTAGAGGCACGTTTCAGATATCACACAAACATCAAACTGATTCCTCTTTTGCATCTCCATGTGCTTGAACGGACACACACATACAAAATTGTGTCAAAATACCAGTCCCTGCAAGTATTCTTGTAAAACACAGTTGGTTGTGTCTTGAGTGAACGTAAACAGTTGAGAAAGAAATCAGATGTGTATCATTATATTGGATCCGTGCATTCAGTCTTAAAGTGACAGCAACCTATAAATACCTGCTGTTGTCTAAGTCATTGATGTTAATCAAACAACAAAACAGCTTTAACAAAGATTAATCTGTATTTATAACTCTTTCCCGGCCATTGACGGAAATGTCAGTCTTTCCATGTTCTCACTGTTGGTAGCGGGCGCTATTACACATATTCTGAAAGAGTACTGAATCTCCTGATCAAATCACAGACGAAAAAGAAGCAGAAACAAGTGATATCATATGTAATCATATATCAAAATAACACGATCATCAATATTAAACAGCATATAAATCCAAACTGCCTAATGTTACTGAATGAAATGTTACAGGGCTGTGAAGCTTTGGTGGTGTTGATGGACTCTATCTACTCCATCTGTGTTTTGATCGTCGTTCTGAATCCATTTCGGATGTAGTCTAACAAAAACATGATTTACTCAGCTTTTTGCGCAAAATGTTTTGCTTACCCACATTCAAGTGTTGTTCATGAAGTTAGAATACAACATTTAGTTGTTTTAGTTTTGTTTTTTAAAGCAGAGGCTCTGTTCTTTCTTGAAAATGATCAAAAATGTATACAGTAAACATGATAGTGTTATTTTACATTTAGGCCTAATTAGTACATTTCTGTCCAGAATACACTGCAGTTAGACCTTACTTTATTTGTAACATTGTTATATTTTATTTATCTATGCTTATAATTAGTGTATTTCATCTTATTTTTTATTACTACCCTTCACTTGCCTTTAATAATGTTTGAACTTTATTAGTTAGGCTAGAAGTATGGAAGTACTTAACGTGAGCTTTAAGTAATAAATGGAAAGCAAACTTACATTTGCCTATCATGGTATTTGGTACAAAGTACTTCAAAGAATGATCTAAAAAGCATGGCACTACCATTGTGCCTTTTTCCAAGTGCTTTCGTAATGAGCAGGAAACAGCACAAGATGGAGATCCCGGTCAAGATCAGGCCAACCAGTGATCATCCTGTTGCAGATCAAACCCATACCTTCTTCCTCCAACCCCCAACACACAAACATGCAATCTCTCTTCATCTTCAAACATACAACCGTCTCCAGAGCGCTCCCTTATGAGGGCAGGCGTGGCTTCAATCCAGAGCAGCGCCATCCATCATTGCACAATTATCCCGGAACAATCTCGCACACACAATTACTGCCCTGTAAGTCTGCGCTGAACACTTCCATGCAACGCACACATGCAAATGCATGCAGTCCTACCACCACCATCACCACTGTACGAGCTGTCAAAAACACCCTCAACTCTGTCCTTGGCCAACAATACTGTAATATAGCAAGACAGGAAGGGAAGAGATGGACAGAGAGAGAATTTCATGTGCAGATTGGGGAAAATGGTGAGGGAGGTTGGGGGAAGGTTTGGCATTGTTGTGGGAATCACATACCAACCGTTGCCATGGTGACCTGCTGTCAGTGATGGACTCCTTGCAGTAATGAGCGTGCTGGGTCCCAGAGAGACCCCTCTGCCTAACCCCTTAACACTACATCCCCCACCGCCCTCCTGCCTCCGGCAGACCCAGGGCTTCGCTCCAAATGGGCACAAATCAGTACCTCATCCAGCATTTTCCAAATTTAGAGCGCATAGTTTTGACGGTTTTAAAACCTCGAGGCATAAATTAACAAAGACGTGTGCCATGATTGACAGGCTGCGCCCCCCTCGCTCGCACAGGTGGGTGATGTCTGGTGGGCGTGGCTTGGCCGTCTGCCAGATACACACTCACTAAGGTGGGCCCAAACAAAGACATTCACAGAAAAGCTCTCACACTGCCAATAATCAGACTGTTTTAGTACACATCGCATTCAAACTAAAACAAAAAGAGGCCAGAAAGCTTTTGAGGACACTCGCAGGCCACCTTTTCACAGAGAAACAAAATGTACAGGTGTCACGGGGCTTCTGATGAACTCTGTTAAAGTCCCCCTGTGGTGAAAATCAAGTTTTTAAATGTTGTTTATATGTCTATGTGGTGTTTTTAATATGCTTTGAGACAAACCATGTGCAAAGTCAACACCATTGCTGAGTATTTTCACTTTAAAACTGCGTTGCTGGTGTTTCTGACGTCACAAAGTACCTTGCAACCAATCACGTCATGAGGGGGCGGGGCTTTAGCATATCATTACCTATTCTCTGAAGCAGGGGAGTCTCAAGAGAAGCCAGATTATCCCGGTATATTTTTCTGTTGATATGAAAAATCGGGTAGATTTAGCAATATAGCGGATGAATTATGTATATGATGTATATGATGCTGTCATGATAAACTATATGCCTTTCTCCACTGACGTTTAAAGCGTTTCTGACTGATACTGAAGGCTGAGATGGCGAACGGGAACATGGTTTGTGTAACATTAGCAGCACATTATTAGCCGTTTGATAACGTAGTCAAGCAAAAGGCTAAAGACATTAATTATCGTTATGTGTCCGATGTTGTAAAGAGCGATATACCATTGTGTAGTGTTTACCTCAGTAAGTTGACAGAGTGGGTCTCTGAGCTAGTGTGAGTGAGTGGAGGCGGGGCTAATTAACATATCCATGAATCCACGTACACTCACCTAAAGGATTATTAGGAACACCATACTAATACTGTGTTTGACAGTACTGTGTTTCCAGGGCACGAAGCTCCCGTTCCACCACATCTCAAAGATGCTCTATTGGGTTGAGATCTGGTGACTGTGGGGGCCATTTTAGTACAGTGAACTCATTGTCATGTTCAAGAAACCAATTTGAAATGATTCGAGCTTTGTGACATGGTGCATTATCCTGCTGGAAGTAGCCATCAGAGGATGGGTACATGGTGGTCATAAAGGGATGGACATGGTCAGAAACAATGCTCAGGTAGGCCGTGGCATTTAAACGATGCCCAATTGGCACTAAGGGGCCTAAAGTGTGCCAAGAAAACATCCCCCACACCATTACACCACCACCACCAGCCTGCACAGTGGTAACAAGGCATGATGGATCCATGTTCTCATTCTGTTTACGCCAAATTCTGACTCTACCATCTGAATGTCTCAACAGAAATCGAGACTCATCAGACCAGGCAACATTTTTCCAGTCTTCAACTGTCCAATTTTGGTGAGCTCGTGCAAATTGTAGCCTCTTTTTCCTATTTGTAGTGGAGATGAGTGGTACCCGGTGGGGTCTTCTGCTGTTGTAGCCCATCCGCCTCAAGGTTGTGCGTGTTGTGGCTTCACAAATGCTTTGCTGCATACCTCGGTTGTAACGAGTGGTTATTTCAGTCAAAATTGCTCTTCTATCAGCTTGAATCAGTCGGCCCATTCTCCTCTGACCTCTAGCATCAACAAGGCATTTTCGCCCACAGGACTGCCGCATACTGGATGTTTTTCCCTTTTCACACCATTCTTTGTAAACTCTAGAAATGGTTGTGCGTGAAAATCCCCGTAACTGAGCAGATTGTGAAATACTCAGACCGGCCCGTCTGGCACCAACAACCATGCCACGCTCAAAATTGCTTAAATCACCTTTCTTTCCCATTCTGACATTCAGTTTGGAGTTCAGGAGATTGTCTTGACCAGGACCACACCCCTAAATGCATTGAAGCAACTGCCATGTGATTGGTTGATTAGATAATTGCATTAATGAGAAATTGAACAGGTGTTCCTAATAATCCTTTAGGTGAGTGTATATATACAGTCAAACCAAAAATGATTCAGACAACAGATATCATTTTTTACTAGTGTGTGCAGGACACTATAGTTCATTTATGTAAGTGACGATAGCAAAATAAAGTAAACTGTGACACATTACACCCAAAAATACAGTGGACTACCAGTAAAATTGATACAAATTTGGGATCAAAATGATTCAGACACTTTGAGCTGAGCATGTTTTGCTGAAGTGTTTTTTCTTTAATTGCTAATGCGACCTTTGACACCACAGACTGAACAAAATTAAGCGTTGCTGGTCATTGGTTGAGCTAAATTGGTATCATCTAATTGTGTTCTTAAATCTAACAGCTGATTGGTTGATTGTAATCCATTACATCCCTTTCTATCAAAGTTATCTGACATTATCAAGATTTATTTGTTCAGACACAGTTTAACTCTGAGTTCTTGTCATATTTTATTACCATTTTATAAACTATAGCAAATAAACGGTGATAATGTGAGAAATGTTGAAGGTGTCTGAAAAATGTTTTGTTTGACTGTACACACACACACACACACACACACACACATACATTATACAATATTTTCAAATAAATGCTGTTCTTTCGAACTTTCTACTCACCAAAGAATGCATTAAGTACAAATACAAAAATATTAAGCCGCATAACTTTTCTACGGAGTCCCGCACTTGCAATGCAGACCAATTTTTTTATATATATATATATATATATATATATATATATATATATATATATATATATATATATATATATATATATATATATATATATATATATATATATATATATATATATTGTGGCCAATTAATTAAGAATTTTCCCCCTTGTTTTAGTAAATCGAGGTCACGTTGAACCAATTCGTTCACTTGTTTTGATTAAAACAAGAAAGCGAATTATTACGGATTATTATT
The DNA here is from genome assembly GCA_039654625.1 of Rhinogobio ventralis. Taxonomy (NCBI): domain Eukaryota; kingdom Metazoa; phylum Chordata; class Actinopteri; order Cypriniformes; family Gobionidae; genus Rhinogobio; species Rhinogobio ventralis. Next base: position 3,670,058 of record CM077193.1, on the reverse strand, counting down.
TTGTGTGCACGATTTACTTAAAATTATGGAATGAATTAGTAAAACTTGCTGACGTATCAGGCGACGTGGGAACTACATTTTAATTCATGGCCACGATTTTTTCCCCCTGCATGTCATGTGCGGCGCTCCGTAGTTTTCAGCTGGAAAAATAATTCCCTATTAATAATAATCGTGTATAATAAATGTTTAGCTTATTAGAATGATATCTGAAGAATAATAAGTAATGGTGTGCTGAAAAATCAGCTTTGCCATCTCAGGATTTTTAAAAATATTTTAAAATAGAAAACAATCATAATGTAATATCATACTTCAGAATATTACAGTTTTTTCGTAAAAAAAAAAAAGGCAGCACTGGTGCCGTGGCCTTGGAGAATTCAAACTTTTGAATGGTAAATTATTTTATATGAATTATTTAATATAATTACATATAAAGACATAATCTGGATCGTTTAATTGAAGAAGCCCTAGTTCAAGGTTATTCTGCCACATTTGAGAGCAGTTTCATTCATTTGAACTACAAAGTCAGATCTGATTCACTCGTATAGTATGAAGAGACATGAAACCACACATCCCTCACATTAATTTCCTTCCTTGATCCTCTGCTGCGAAGAATAAAATAATTTTCCCCGACCACAAGAAGAATCCATTATTAACTGAAGGCAGAGTATCACTCCACCTCATAAGAAAAAGCTCTCTGGCTAAATTTGAGATCATGGCAAGTATTTTTAACTTAGTAATCCAAGAAAGGTATATTGCTGTGATACAGACGAGCCACACTGAGGCTATAAGAGAGTGTCTTCCTGTGTTCTTCAATAACAAAGGCCGTTTAGCACCTGAGAGCAGCTCTAATAACAGTGTTACGCTCTAGTGAGCTGTGACTATTTGCACATTTCGTCTATTGTGCAGGTATGAAGCTGTCCTCCCACAGACACGTGTTACACAAAGAGCGAGAGAAAATGAGCGTAGAATGCTACTCTGACAGGCACACAAACACTTGTATCACATGCACAAAATACACAAAGTCTAGCATTTGAAAGCGTTCAAGGCATGTTTCCTGAGACAAATAGGAGAAGAAAAAAACACTACGACTTGTGCAACCTACTCCCCCGCTGAAAAGACTTTCCAGGGAGAGTCGCGTTTCAGTTTAATTACAGGTCTCATGTAGGCCAGATCTTTCTCCAAAAGCTCTAAATTGGAGGGAGGAGGTTTTGAACGGTCAAATCCGCAGCTCTGTTCCCAGTGGTTTTTAGAAGATTATAGTTACAAGATAATATGAGAACAAAAATTCAATTCAGTGCACTGAAACCAAATTCAAAACTGCATGCTCACCAAACAAACCCCTTTACATCCTGCTTTGTTTGTGCTGATGCCTTAAAGAGACAGTACACCCAAAAAAGAAAAGTCTATCATTTACTCAGCCTCATGTCGTTTCTTTTTTCTGTGGAACATGTAACAAGATATTTTGAAGTATATTCAGTTTCGGTTCCAGTTGACTTCCATTGTATTTTTTGTAGTCAATGGGAACCGAAACTGTGCATTCTTCAAAGTATCATCTTTTCTGTCAGGCAGAAGAAATGTTTAGAACGACATTTGGGTGGACTATCTCTTTAAATCATAGAGATGGATTTGATTGAATCTTGATTCGAAAACTCACTCGACCTTATTCCTAAATTCGGAATCTATAAAACGGATACTTCTCCCAAACATGAATATCATTATATACACTCACCTTTTGAAAGTAACTTGGCACTTCAAATAATGATTGTATCGATTACATTGTTATGCCAGTAGGTGGCAACAAGTGACTTAAAAAATGTATTTGTTATTGAATCATTCATTCAAGAGATTCGTTAAAAATCTGATTCTCAAGCTCACGGCGCAGGTGCACTTAAGGCGTGTCTGAATCCACTTTTGCTAGTTTAACGTCAGAAAAGGTGCGCCAGGCGCATGGTCCAAAAGGATTGTACCTAGTCTCTTAATGAGTCATGGCTGTGTTTTGGGCGTAACGTGCAATAGACCAATCAGTGTCATCTCCCATTCCCTTTAAAAGCCAGTTGTGCTCGCACCATGGCGGATTCACTATTTACATACGAGCGGAAAGACTGAAAGGAATCCTTTTATTTTTTATTTTTAAAAAGGTGTGTGTGCTGCTGCGCGTCCCTGTGTGTGTAATAAGCAGAGTGTACGCGCGTATAGGCTCATATTACTAACACACCCTTTAATAACACACAAAATATTGCACTATTGACTTTAGAGCAGGTTTGTGTTGGTCAATGGCGCAGTCGTTTCCAGCTCCTCAAAATAGCAACGCGCCAACAATGCTCCTGAACACACCTGGTTTACAGACCAGCAACCCATGGGAGAACAGATGGCGCCAGTGCATTTGCTATTTAAACAACGTGGTGCTGAACGTGAAAATGATAACTGCGTCGGGCTGAAACTAGAGCCCATAGAATCTAGATTGTGATCTTGATTCAAAAACTCTTATCTTATTCCTAAATGACAATGATTTGCCTGTGTCTATTAAAAGGAATAGTTCACCCAAAAATGAAATTATCATCATTTACTTACCTTTTAAAAGTAACTTGGCACTTCAAATAACGATTGTATCGATTACACTGTTACGCCAGTAGGTGGCGACAAGTGACTTAAAAAATTATTTGTCATTGAATCATCCATTCAAGAGATTCGTTAAAAAAATGCTGATTCATCCAGTAATGAAACAAGTCTTTATCATAAAAAATAATTCATTCATATTAAATACCTTGTCAGAACCTGTAGTGAATTGTTATTTTGTTTAGTTGTCTGTTTGAAACAAATACATTGTGATTCTCAACTTATCCAGAATCGTGCAGCTCTACTATATATCAAAGCCAGTGAAAGTGTCCTGCTTTCTAAACAATGCTGATGGAGACGGATAACAGCCTTGTCTTGTAGCTCCTCTGAGATTCTCAGTTCATAGCAGAGCAAAATAAACATGTCTGCACAGAGCAAACCTCCGCTAGACGTCTTCATCTCTGTCAGCAGGAGCCATACAGCCTGTCCTACTTCCGGATCGGACCACTTCAGCTCAGCTCTGATCAGCCAGTTAATACATCACTCCACGAGCCATTGAGTGCACGCTGTCCCACTTGAAAACACTAGGAAAAAATGTTTGAAAAGTGGTTTGCAAACCATTTTAACTCCGTAATGTGACGAAGTCCAGACTCTTTTCCAGACTCAACAAGCAATGCATGTCACGACATGAGCCTAAGCCGTTTCAAAGGCGGAACAAATAATTTGATAAATGCTTTTGAAAACAAACAATATTTTCTTTGGAATAGCACACACCGATTAATCATACAGAATAAAGAACATGTATTAAGAGAGTAAATATGGTCAATTATGACTTCATGTTGACTTATGTCAGGTGGGGTACATCCACCCATATCTTTGACAAACGGATGGACTAGTTTTGCCACGTCAAAGGTGAAATATCTGGAAATATGTATACAGAATTTTCTTTGCTTAGCCAAAATAAAAGAGCTTGATCTACTATATAGAAGTCAATCATAACGGAAGTCGTAAAAGTACAATAGCAAAAACAGTCAAAAAGATAGATATGACTAAAATTACCAGGTGTTTTTGGTGACTTAACTAACATGTCCACATAAGTGGACTTCAGCGACAAAAATAAAATTAAATGCTACACTACCAGTCACAAATAAGTTTGGATACACCTCCTCATTGTTTATTATAATTATTTTAGTGTGCGTTTGCACGACAACAATATACAAAAAAACAGAATCAGCGTTTTTGAAAAACACACAGGCGACAACGCTGTCAAAACGATCCCCGTTCACACGGATCTGCAGAAACAACAAAAAACACTGTATTCTGCCAGTAGATGACGATGTGACTTTGTAAAGAAACACTATACGACTGAACACGTAATACACATGCGCATGACGTCACCGTTTGCACAAATTCGCGTTTTAGTAACGATAACGTATCGTTTTTTTAAAAAAACGTGCATTTTGAATCCCATTTCAAAAGTTTGTTTTTAGGCCCCCAAAACGCTATTGTCTCGTACATGATCTCCCTTATCAGACACACCTAATTTAGTTCTTGCAGTCTCTACTAACGAGCTGATGAGTTGAATCAGGTGTGATAAATGAGGGAGACACACAAAATATCCAGGACAGGTTTGAAAACCACTGACATAGGGTGTAGGTTTCTTACAAAATGCATGGCTTCGCTTCAGAAAGCCTTTATTAACCCCCTGGAGCCAAATTGATTACTTTTATGATGGATGGATGCACTTTTTGGGAAAACAAGGTACCATTCACTGCCATTATAAAGCTTGGATATTTTGTAATATAACTCTGATTGTGCTCGGCCGAAAGAAGAAAGTCATATACACCTAGGATGGCTTGAGGGCGTGTATATTATGGGCTAATTTTCATTTTGACCCTTTAAAGACAGCAAGCGATTATTGGTCTGGAAGCAACGTGTAGTCTCACATGTTTCTTATCCACAACACAAGACTTTAGGAGTCAAAATCGCATTATTTGACAATGACTATAGTAACAGATAAGAATATTGTGTAATCTAAACCTGGACTGAAACCAACAGTGCCGCAGCTGCCCCAAGCGGACTGACCCATAAAAGTAAATACTAAGCATCTCCAGTCAACAAATCACCACAGGGCCTTGCAAAACTCGACTGGCAGTGATGTGTCAATGAAATGTGCCATTGTGTGGCACCTCCGGCGGAGCTTGTTGCTCCCAGCAGAGAAGTCTGTTAGTCTGTCGGGCATCCTTCTCGGTCCGCTGCCTTTCATGACTCCTGGTCCTGAATTCCCAAAGCACATCTTATTTGCATCTCATTTTTGAATGACAAAGCGGCAGGGGTTAAAATTTCTGGTGTGGAACTGATTGCTTCCTGTTGAGGTATCGGGGCATGTATGCGGATCATAGATGCTCTTCTCAGAGATCCCAATCACTGGCACATCTATGACAAAATATACTCACGCTTTCCTTTCCAATGAGGAGACGCACATGCAGATTGCTGGGAGAAGAAGAGTGCCAGTAAAGTTGACAATGTAAAATATGCCAACGACAAAGAACTAGATTTGCATATCCTCTAAGACATACCAGTGTTTGAAAGCTGTGCATGAGAATCGCTCTTTGCAGTCTATAAACATGGTTAAATAGATGGTAGAATAAAGAGACTAATCATAATTCAGTATAACTAAACGCAACAAAGAGAACCAATCACAATTCATATGCAAATACTGCAACGTGTCATCATTGCTGTTACATTTTGAACATTCTAAAACATTTTCATTTTTTGTCTGCATATGTCATCAAGGATTTCTCATTTCAGTAAAGTAACCATTATAAAACGGACCATTATTCCTTGTGAAGCGTACATTTCTGGAATTAGACAGCCTCAATGACATATGCAGCCGACAAATCCAGAGGACGCAGCCTTCGAAATGAGACAGCTAAAGAGACTTCTGAAACTTTAATCATTAATTTTGTAATAAGTGTAGTTTATAACAAACAGAAATAGATAATAAATCTGAGACCAGGGACATTGCAATCTCTATAACTTACCTACTTTTAGGAACAACCAAGTTAGTCGTAAAAGCAGCCGCATTTTATTCAGCTGGTCTTTTGTATTCATTTTTGCAGAGACACATTTCTGACCCTGGACCACAAAACCAGTCATAAGGGTCAATTTTTTTAAATTAAGATTTATACATCATCTGAAAGCTGAATAAATAAGCTTTCCATTGATGTATGGTTTGTTAGGACAATATTTGGACGAGATACAACTATTTGAAAATCTGGAATCTGAGGGTGCAAAAAAATCTAAATATTGAGAAAATCACCTTTAAAGTTATCCAAATGAAGTCCTTAGCCATGCATATTACTACTAATAATACATTTACGATAGGAAATTTACAAAATATATTCATGGAACACTTTACTTAATATCCTAATGATTTTTGGCATAAAAGAAAAATCGATAATTTTGACCCATACAATGCATTGTTGGCTATTGCCACAAATATACCCGTGCGACGCATGACTGGTTTTGTGCTCCAGGGTCACATTTATGTGTAAACCGTTTTAACAAATGAGATAGCTATCCAATGAGTAAAAACACATTAAGTGACCAGGTTTAAACAGGCCCCAAGATTTGGGACGTTGCAAACACTATTTCACACCGACTTTTAGACACTACCAATTATGCTACTTAGCATAATTCAGTTTATTTCTACAGTGCTTTTCGGAATTATTTGTGAAACTACAATTCTAAATTAACTGCAGAAAACTGTGTGTGACTGCAAACGCGAGAGTGGGACATTGAGGCCGTGTGGGACAAGTATTAATTGAGACATTGCCAAGATCGCCAGAGGGGCCAAAACACAGATCTGGTGGCCACAGGAACAAAGAACATTCACAGTGGATTTGACATTGTCCAGACACGGCATTCTGGTGACAGGGGAGGAGTTACCCGCTAACAGCGAACAGCCTGAGTGAACGCATACGAGCTCTGTCCAAACACTCTGACATCATGTGCACATTCATGCATGTCTGACACCCCCCTCTATGCCACGCACACACACACACACACTCACACAAATGTTCTTACACTGCACAAAGACCCTGGATAGAAACGACACGCTTTCTTTCTCCAAAGGTTCAAGGTACATTGTTATTCTACATTCATTCTGACAACCAGGCACAATCTCTTCAACAAAGGCACTTCCAGAAGAGGCTGTGCATTGTGTACCGATGAAAAGAAACAGCTATAGAAAAAGACTAAAAGAATGCCGAAATAAAAAAAAGTGGCACCCGAGCACAAAGGCCACAATAACAGTTTTTTGGATTGTACCTGAGGACTATTGCAGAAAGACTTCAATCTAAGATCTAGAATCACAAGCACAGAACCAGAATCACTCACTGCATCAAGGCTTTCAGAGCAAAAACTTTCTTTCGTTAAAATTTATTTCCATGGCATTGCTAAGGCGTTCAGACTGGTTTGCTTACTGGCCCAAATTAAAACACTTCACTCTCAAGTCTCTGTATCTTAGTTGTGTTCCTCCGCCAGTGCAAAAGGCCATAAAATGTTTCACTTGTTTTGTTGTCCACCAGGCAAAAATTGCAAGTTCTATCGCTGAGTACAGAGACAACACACAGTATGTATCTATCCATCTTATTTTTCACAGACTGCAAAAAAAAGATGGATGACACATCTGCCCTTCATTCCACTGTAGAAAAATGAAGCCAACGTATCCCAGAAACGGTCGATGGTGATTAAGCACATCTGTCAATCATGATGTTACCCTGTTTTTATTGCATCAAATAACTAACTAAAACCAAACTTATTGGAAAAACAAACACTTGCCGCAACATTCCGAGGTCGGCCGCAACAACATTCAGAGTTTAGCCGCAGCAACATTCCGAGGTCAGTCGCAACATTCCGAGGACAGTCGCAACATTCCAAGGACAGTCGCAACATTCTGAGGTCGGCCGCAGCAACATTCCGAGGTCAGTCGCAGCAACATTCCGAGGTCAGTCGCAGCAACATTCCGAGGTCAGTCGCAACATTCCGAGGACAGTCGCAACATTCCGAAGACAGTCGCAGCAACATTCCGAGGTCAGTCGCAACATTCCGAGGTCAGTCGCAACATTCCGAGGACAGTCGCAACATTCCGAGGACAGTCGCAACAACATTCCGAGGTCAGTCGCAACATTCCGAGGACAGTCGCAACAACATTCCGAGGACAGTCGCAACATTCCGAGGTCAAACGCAACATTCTAAGGTGAAATAAATCTATATTTCATGTCCCTGTCATTATTTGTGAGGTAAAAAGTTATGTAATAAGTGACAACTGTACATTATTATGTTGTTTTTTTTCGCGTCAGGGTCCTGAGCACCCTGTCAGGGTTTATTTTGTGAAAACAATCGGCTAGATGTATATTACTTGTTACATAATATGACAATAAATACCAAATTGCAACATCAAGCAGCATAATGGACTGTTGTTGTACGGCCAGTATACTGTAACTGGAAGTGGAACACCGGAAGCCTTGCACATTCGGCTCTTACGTTAAAAGTACAGTTAGGTGGTCATTATCCAAAAATACTTACTGCTGTGATTGACCAATCAGAATCAAGTATCCAGAGAGCCATGTAATAAATTATAAGTAATGAGAAATGATATTAGTCAGGCCCGAGCGGAGGTGTTCTAGGGCAGATATCTCTGTCACAGTTCCAGGGGCTCATAAAAGACCAGCCTGATCCCCATCCCCAGCAGCATTTATCTTCATTCTCCATACATGGGTGGGATAGTCACTGATGGGGGGAGTGGAGGCTCTGACTGATTACACCAATCTCTCCGCCCTCTACCACTGAACGGTGGGGTGGGAAGGGGGACATTTAGCCATTGAAGGGTGCCTTCGTTCGCCAACACCCTCCCCTGGGTAAATCAAGGGCTGCAAGGTGCATGTTGTTGAGGCTATAAGTATAGCGGATACAGGCTAATTGTTTATTGCGGCCTTGGACAACTGTTATGGGGCAAAGGGTGCGAGAACAATCAATAAAAACATGACTGTGTGGGGCCGTCAGTTTCTGAGGCAGCATCTGTACAGCGCTGAGTGAAACAGCATGATGGCCCCTCACACAGTCAATTAGCCGTATTAATTAACTGTCCAATACATATCATTTAAAATCAATTTAGCCCTTTTTATGGACTCTCTCAGGCACAATTTCAAGCCAAATAAAGCTGAAATAAACACAGCCATTATTCATGCACAATGAGGCCTTTGTATTGCATTTCAAAAGAACTACAAGAGGAAAAAGATAATAAATTAAATACATATTGATCCGGATGTTGGGGTTTGGGGGGGAATAAAGTAACAAAAATGTACAATATGTTTATAGAGCATACTTTAAAATGATAAAGCAGTTTACTTGTCAAAACCATAAACATGCGTTCTAAAATGAGCTTTGGTGCACATGTGGTTATACGAGTTTAAATACAGCTTGCTTTCTTACTACACGAGGAACATACTGAACTGATTTAATTTCACACTTAACTAAAATACCATTAAAATACCATTTAAGTAGTTTCAGATTTTATAAAGCAGTGATACATCAATTAGTCTTCTAATTAATACTACACTGTAAAAAAAATTGCTGCCTTAAATCAACTTGGAAGTCATTTCAACTTAAATTACATTGTTGAATGTTGTATAACGATTGTATAAGTTGAAAATTGCTTAACTTGTTTTGATGAGCTAAAGCAATGTAAAAACATATGTTGTCATAACTTCTTGATTATATAATTTTTTACTATTTAGCTATTCAGATCGATTTGCAGATGCACAAAAATTGCATTCTTTATATCTCGCAATTCTGACTTTTCTGACTTGCTGACTTGATATAAATTCGCAATTGCGAGAAATAGAGAATGCAATTCTGACTTCTCAAAATTGCGAGAAATAAAGTCAATTTTGACATTTTTTCTCAGAATTGAGTTTATACGCCGATCAGGCATAACATTATGACCACTGCCAGATGAAGTGAATAACACTGATTATCTCTTCATCACGGCACCTGTTAGTGGGTGGGATATATTAGGCAGCAAGTGAACATTTTGTCCTCAAAGTTGATGTGTTAGAAGTAGGAAAAATGGGCAAGCGTAAGGATTTGAACGAGTTTGACAAGGGCCAAATTGTGATGGCTAGACGACTGGGTCAGAGCATCTCCAAAACTGCAGCTCTTGTGGAGTGTTCCCAGTCTGCAGTGGTCAGGATCTATCAAAAGTGCTCCAAGGAAGGAACAGTGGAGAACCGGAGACAGGGTCATGGGCGGCCAAGGCTCATTGATGCACGGGGGGAGCGAAGGCTGGCCCGTGTGGTCCGATCAAACAGACGAGCTACTGTAGCTCAAATTGCTCAAAAAGTTAAGTTGGGAAACCTTGGTTCCTGCCATCCATGTGGATGTTACTTTGACACGTACCACCTACCTAAGCATTGTTGCAGACCATGTACACTCTTTCATGGAAAAGGTATTCCCTGGTGGCTGTGGCAAGTTTGTGGCAAGTGGCACGTTTGCAATTCGGAGAAAAAAAGTGCAGTAAACGTTGAAAACGCATTATAAATAGAAACCACCTTCTTCAGAGGGACCGTTTGAAGGCAGCTGAATATCAGCTTGTACTGAATTGAGTCCAAATAGTCTTGGCTATTGGACCCGCAGTCCGCCCATGCCTATTCCACCCATTACATCCGATATTAGCGGTTCACCCATCGGATACCCGCCCACCAGTTGCTATTGGATTGTGACTTTAGAAACTTTAGTGATTTATATACTTTTTAATGCCATATTTTGTAATATATGCATCGTTTTATTTTTGTAATATTTTCTCATCAAATTTTTTTCCCTTGCCTCCTCGGAGGAAATGCGCCCCTGATGAGTAGTCCGGGCCACTTTATGGGATTTTCATTTTTGAACTTGACAACAGTCACTTTTACTGCATGGAAAAGAGCAGCGTGAACAATCTGCATAAGGTCTCTTTTGGGGCCAACAGAAGATGATTTAGAGTGGCATGAGGGTGAGGAAATAAAGACAGAATTATCGTTTTTTGGTCGAACTATCCCTTTAAGCCAGAGCACTCGTCTGGTAGTGGATTAAGACAGTACGTCTGTGAAACAAAGCCGCTGTAAAGCAGTGAAGCCAGGAAGAAAACAGCAGTGCCGTCCACACAGGGCAGTCGGCAGCACTAATGCTCTTCACGGAGAGACTTTGTCTACTGGCCAAACTAAACTGCTAAGACTGACACCAATTTGTACAAAGACAACCGACAGTGCTTCAGGAGCAAAGCCTCGCTGTCAGATCGCATGAAGCTCTGTACCAGCATTGTGTGGAAATGTCAGCAATGGTCTCTATTGAGAAAACATTCATGCTTAGACATTATTCAAATAGCATTTACTTGCATTTATGCAATGGCAAGAGAAGAAGCAACAACCATTCATCTGTAAGCCCATTCAAAATGCTTTCAGGCTTTCTGTGTTTCTCTAACAGAGACAATAACTTCAAACAAATCTCTTATGGGATCATGCAAATCATGATTGAATTATCCTCTATGATAAAAATAGGTTTCCTTTCAGAAGTGCTGTTTTGTCTTGTTTCGACGAACTCTGCTTCACTAAGCTTATGTTTTATCCTACCCAGAATTCCTCTCAGCATTCCACTGACTTCAGCTCGGTTGATTCTTCCGGAAACCTAACACATGAAAGCTACATTAAAAACCAACAATCGATACCATAGTAATGCACTGCAGTAATAACTAATATAGAATGGAATACTTCAGCAACAAAGTATAATGCCTAGTATTTTTTTATAATATGTGAAAGTATGTAGATTCAATTTGTCAAACAATTTGTGTGCTAAACTTTCATCATCAGGCCTCAATCAATGCATCTTTAATTCAGCTTATAACTTCCGGTTACCATCTCAGAAATAAATACAATTCAAAATGAAAGGTTGTTAACACTTTACTTAAAGCATTTATATATAATGCATTATAAAAGTTTTTTTAATGCATTAATTATGCATTGTAATGCATCTTATGGTCTCATGAATAATTGTAACCACAGTTATAATACACCTTTAGAAATTGCAATGCATTAAAACTCAACAAACAACCAATGTCAGATGTAACAAGGAATCTGTGATATTATAATGCATTTTAACTTCGGTTACAATTATTTATGAAAAGATATAATGCATTATGATGTACATTATGAATACGTTTATACTACATTATAGATGAAGGCAGTTTTACAAATGATCTTGATGTACTCAATGTAATACAAATATTAGCAAATGTAGTCATCTGCAGTGTTGGCTACTTTTAAAAGTAATGTGTTACAATATTGTGTTACTCCCTAAAAAAAGTAACTAATTGCACTACTTTTTATGGAATGTAATGTTTTAAGTTACTTTTGCGTAGCTTTTTCTCACCTGGGCTGGGCTTGCTTAGTTTTTTAATAACAAAAAAACACAAAAGTTCTATTTCTGGCAAATGTAAAGGCCCTTTTACACCAAAGGTGAAATGAATAAGCCTTAGGCTGAAGGAAATGCAAATTCACACCTGTACAGTAGAGGGCGCCGCTCAAACAAACCTTTCAGCTGTGATGTGTCATTTTGCTTATTCGTAATGTTGAATTGGATCGTTGAAGGTCAACAGCAAAGACATTGCTAAATAAAGTGAGATTAAATACATAAAGTATACTTGTGTTATATTTAAATATTGCAGGTTTGCATAATCTTCTGAGTTTGCATTTCACTGTTTTTATTCATTTTGAGGAATCCTGAATCTGTTATTGTGCAAGTGAGACTACAATAACCATCAATAACCATCTACAATAACCATCATTACTCACAATTTCTCTCAATATGGAGACAAGAGAGCTGTCGGTTAATAAATGGGAAAACAAAGTAGCTTGCGTTAGGGCTGCACGATATTGGAAAAAAAATACATTGCGATATTTAGTTTTTCTGCAATATATATTGCGATTTTTTTAATAGCTCTACTTGAAAAGAATGAATCATCCTAGAATAATTGGGGTGTTTTTGTAGGGGAGTGAATCTGCATAGAAAATAATCAACCAATTACAAGCATAGATAAATACAATAGAAGAAAGATAATATTGAAATAAGCAGTGGTTTATGTTTTTCAGGTAAATGCACGGACCTAATATAAATGACACGCATCCGTTTTCTTTCTCAATCGTTTACAACACAACCGACTGTGTTTACGGGGATACTCGCTGAAACAGGCATTTTGACTGAATTTTGCGTGTCGGTTTAGCCCAAAAGAAAGAATAAGAGAACTGAAATCTGCGTTCACATGCTGTCTGCACGTCCTGTGCTGTTCTGTTCACAGAAAACGCTTGCGCTTGATGCCTTGATTTGACTTAAAAACACATGCAGATGATAAACTTTCACTCTATGATGGTTAAGCTTTGCAATTAATCCACGAATCACGTGCGTTCTGAACCAGGGTGCAGCTGCCCTATACTTGACATCGCACATCGATGCTAAAACATTGTAATTCAGATATTTTGTTGTAAATTTAAAAGTAATGCGATACATTACTAGTTACTTGAAAATGTAATCCGATTACATAACTTGCGTTAGAATACTGTGCAAAGTACATACTGATTAGGGCTGCACGATTATGACAAAAATCATAATTGTCGATTATTCCCTTTAAATTGTAATTGTGATTATTAATTTTGATTATCACAATTAACATTGAATGATGTTTTGAATAGCTTTATACCACTGTTTGAAGCAACTGCGTCATATTTTTAAATAAAATAAAAAAATAAGCTAAAAACACTCTTCCTAAAATAACTTTTATTGCTTTTCTACAGCATTAAGCCTCAAATGTCAACTATATATTGGTTTGGTTTCTTAAAAAAAAAAAAAAAATATGCATGGTACAATAATAGGGGCTTTTGCACCGGGTAGTTCTAGGAACTTAAGAGAACTAAAGGTTCCTATAGGAACATTTTCCTGGTTGCATTTGCCCCAACAGTAGGAACTCTGAAGTGACGCAAGTCGGGCTTGTTGTTTTGACCTTTATTTTGACGGCGTGGCAGACATTTACTTTGACGCCATTGAGAACGCCAGAGCCTGAGCACAGCGCTCACATTATCCGTCTTCATCAGCTCACGATCTGTTTAACAGTCTAATATGTTATTAGGTAGAATTATTATACAAAGAAAGTAGACAGTACATGAAAAAGTATTAACGTTAGCGTTTGCCGTGTGGTTGATGTTTAATGTCACTAGCTGAGCAGAAGTACATAATCATGTTGCGTTGGATTTTCTCCTTAGCATAAAGTTTGAGAGGTCCATCTATCACTGTTTTCCATGTTTGTAGAGTTAGTTTGTGTAGTTAATATATAGGTTGTGTACACGACTTTTTAAAAATGGCGGGTGCTGGTGTTTCGCGTGCGTTCGACCAGTCCGCGTACACTTAACGTTACGTCACTGGTAGTTCCTATTGTGCTGGGTTAGTCCCTAATCTGAAGTAGTTGTGATTCACCTCTCACATGTAACATGCTTTAAACACAACTCTTAACCACGCAGAATAATGCAAGTGGATTTTTTTTTGTAATCGCGACTTTGAACGATTACATAATCGTGGCATCCGTAATCGTAATCGCGATTAGAAATTTGATTAATTGTGCAGCCCTAATACTGATACAAAACTACTGCAGCTCTGAAATTTGATACTATGATAAGAAAATATTTAAATTCACACAAAAAGAAATAAGAAATAAGATCACTAACAATAACACAGGAGACCTTCCCTTATTCATTAAAAATGTGCCAATAAAAAAGGCATATAAAAGAGATTAATGTTGACGATATTCTGCAAGCCTTTTAAGACTAATAGTATAGAACTATCTAGGGGAATATTTGAATCTTAAAGACTTAAGAGATTCTGAATAAATAATGAAAAACTAGTGCTTTTGAGGCAGCGAGAGAGATTACAAATCAAATCTATTTTACATTTTACAAAAAGTGCTAAGCAAAGAAGAAAGAAATAAACACAGCCAGGCAGAAGAAAAAAGACGGCAAAGATCAAGGCTTTTTTTTTGTACAAAGACCAAAGGTGTACATAAAATATTAGAAAGGACCTAAGGAGAAGATACACACTGAGACATTCACAGAAGTACTTACACACACACTCAGAGCGAGCGAGAGAGAGGGAGGTCTTTGGATCATGAACTGCTCCAAACCTGCATAGTAAAGATCTTGTGTTGTGAATTCCTAAACAGGGAGCCAGGACTAAGGATGAATTATTTATGGCGGCCCTTTGCTCCATGTCAGCGGCTCCACTGGATGAAATGATATTTATGAAGTCCCATGGGCAGGGGATAGTTAAAGAGAGGGGGGAGGAGGATTCCTGATCCGATGGGAGAAAACCAGCCACTGATTGAGGGATGCAGCATGAGAAGATGTCCACGGGTGATAGAGGAACATTTATATAACAGCAAAGAGAAAGAAAAAAAAAATAACATATGGGTTGTGCACAGTATGGACAAATAATTGGTCCTGCACAAAATAAAAGAGATGACTGGCTTGGACAGCATTGCACAGCATCTCATCTTGTTTATGTTCACAGTTTATTTAATCAGTGGCCTAATAGAGCAGACTGTCTGCCTAACACTGCAGCAAAAATCACCATTCATGTCTAAAGTCGCACTTTTTTTTTTTTACATTTTTTACAATCTACCCACTCTCTCACTGCTTTAAACTAGTATGACTTACTCTATGTCATTAGTATATGTACTATATATACAACCCCTAATTCTCACTAGTTGCTCATTATCATGCATATTACTAGGATATTGGCTGTTTATTAGTACTTATAAAGCACATATTGTTGCCTTATTCTACATGATATTCTACATCCCTTAATCCTAAACTTAACTACCTTACTAACTATTAATAAGCAGTAATTAGGAGTTTGAGGCAAAAGTTGTAGTTAATAGTGAGAATTGGGCCCTAATCTAAAGTGTGACTGATATTAGTTATGTGTTACATTACAAAAAGTGCATTTTGACACGTTTAAGGGCCAGTAGACACTCTGAATCAAGTTCCACGCAGTCATGAGATTCATTTGAGATGAATTTTTGGATTGTGTGCCCATAGTTTGAAATCTTGTGGTTTCTTTCCATGATCTTTTTTCCATAGCTGAGCACAACATCCACATTATCACCACGTTTCCAAACTCTCCGTGTGGGAGGTGTCAGTCTAAATGAAACAGATTGAGAACGTCCAAACTGAACATGTAAAAATATCCAAGACCACACAGGGTACGTTTAATTAAAGGGTGTAAAGATTATAATTTACCCTTGCAATCCCTTTAAAAACCATCCATGCTTGCTAAAAGTCTGCTGGAAAAGTAAAAACGCTGCCAAGCCGCTGACCAACACCAACACACACAATGAGAAATAGAAATCCTCTCAAAATAAGGCCCATTTGATTCCCCTTTGAACATTTATGTGCTGAGAGTTTACATGACTGACTGAGTTTCCTCTTTAAACAACTGGAACATTTTGCTTTTCTTCTCCATCACTAGGCAGTAACCAGACAAAAATGGGTCTCAGTATAACTAAATGTAAGCAGAAATATATTCTGGCTGAAATATGTAATTTTTCCATTTCTTTCTCGGGTCATTTGCGATCAGAATCTGATTTGTGTTCCAGACATGCATATAAACAAAAGCATCAAATCACACCATTACCCCTGGGTGAAGAAACGCTCATATCTGAGAACTAATACAATAATGTCCGCCTTGTCTTTTATGACACCATCTCATAACATGACCATTTTCTTCGAGCAGACACCGATTCAGACATCTGATATGCTGTATACAATCATTATCCATGCACATCTATCAAACATACAGCCCTGCTTATGCCAGCTGCTTATGAAAAACATTCACGTCTGTGTTGCAGCTGAAATATTTGCTTTAACAGCAGTTGTACAGAAGCAATTAACGCGTTTCATAGCACTGCCATGAATAGAGCTCAACACGCATACTCCTCTAAACGTGATTCTTTGAGTAGCTTTTGAGGTTTACCAGTGTTAACAGTAAGTGCAATCATAATTAAGAGAGAATTAGGGTTCGTAGTTTGTGTATCACGAGTTCTGCTTGGCTATTCATAGGACAATCTGCTTTCACAGGGGAAGTGTGTTTACTACTATTGTTATTGCTCATGCTTATGTTTAGGTACTAAAAAACGTTATATCCCAATCTCGTTAAAAGTTTGCAAACTTGATTCAAACACCCACGTGATCTCATTCCTAAATGACAGTGATTCTGCTCTGTCTATTAAACCTTTGACGATCACAGCGAACATTCAGATGTGTGTTCTGATCCAGAGAGAGCTGTTGTCATGTATAGATATGAAACCGCTTTTCAACCACACAGTATCATTATTTCTGTCTTACAATAATTCAGATCATCACAGAAGTACTGGATAAGAGGTTATAGCTCTGATATAAACACTGATGTCTACGGTGGTGATCAAAATAGAGGAAATCACCTTTTGAAAGTAACTTGAAGCTTCAAAGATTGTATCAATTACATCGTTACACCAGTAGGTGGAGACACATGACTGTTAAAAATGTATAAGTCATTGAATCAAAGATGCTGAATCATCCAGTAATGAAACAAGTTTTTACGAGTGAGTCATTGAATCATTCACTTAACCCGGTTTTGTAAAAAATTAATTTAAATTTAAAAAATGTTTTAAATAGACTGCAGCGATTAACATTTGGTCAGAACCTGTAGTAAAATGCATGTTATTTTGTTTAGTTGTCTATTCAGAATCGTGGGAGAATCGTGATCTCAATTTGAAACAACAAAAATAAAATATTCTCAATTAATCCAGAATCGTGCAGCTCTAATCCCTATAGTTAAAGGTTAGAAATCCCTTCCCACACATACAGTATGCCATACATTTTGATGTACAGAGATGAAAGTCGTAGAAATGTCAAATGATCAGGTATTACTGACCTTAAGACACATTCATGGATGATTTTACGGATGCTTTTTAAGATCTAGCCTAATGTTCTTTTCTTTTCTCTCATTGTTTTATGTATCTGTATGTTGGTTGCACAACAAGCATGTGTTTTTTTTTTTTTTATATTTATAATGCTATACAAAAATTGCTCTCTTTTGTGAGAAATAATAATACAAGAATACACCATTAACAAAAAAGCCTTTAGAAGAGGTGGATTCATGTCACTGTATGTTCAACACTGTAAAACAAATTTTTTTTTTATAAAGATATTTAAGCCATTTCAACTTAAATTTCATTAATCCGACTTAAAATAACGGGTTTAATGCCCTAAACACCCTGACGCAGTGTTAACTAAAGCTATTAAAATTAGTTTTCGTTAATTGAAATAAAGCTTAAATCAAAAACATTGCCTTGGCAACTAAATGAAATAAAGCTAAATAGAAATATGAAAAATGAAAAAATGTCAAAAGCACACAAAATTACTAAAATGAAACCTGAAAATATAATTTTTTTTTAATCAAATTCAAAATATTAATGAATACTATAATAGTGATAATACTAAAATAGCATTGAGGTAAAGTGTTATTGTGAACCACACAATGTCAAAAGGACAGACAGACCTTCCACATTCCCAATGATAATAATAATGAATTAACTTAAGCAGTGGAACAAATGGAGGTAAAAAAAAATCCTCTCTAGAGTGTTCATAATCTCTGTGGCCAGAGAACATGATTTCAGAGCAATTTTAGCACATTCTCAATGTCAAACATCAATAACTCCTCCCATCTCCTTTTCAGCAGCCTCTTCTACATATTCATGAGTCACATGGATCAATGAGAAGACAGAAAGACTGATGGACAGAAGCAATCGCCTTTAGGATGACAAGCACCCTGGAAGCCCTGGAAATAATTTCAAGCTTTCTGACGGTTAAAACAGGAATTTCAAATGATAGAAAATGAGATTCAGAAAGCTCAGATAAGTGCTTTACTGCAGTCAATATTCAAAAAGTAGAAGTTAAATTAGGCACACGAGCGCCTGGATTATCAAATGAATAAACTGCTCTGTAGTAGAGCTGCACGATTCATCAGTAAAAGACCATGATGTCGATTCAAACAATGTGATCTTATTCCTAAATGACAGTGATTCGGCTCTATGTCTGTTAAACCTTTGACGATCACAGCGAACGTGTGTTCTGATCCAGAGAGAGCCGTTGTCATGCTTGGATATGAAACCGCTTCACAAACGGTCTTACTATAATTCAGATCATCACAGAAAAACTGGGATCAAAGTGTATAGTTCGGATATAAACACTGATGTCTATAGTAGCGATCAAAATAGAGGAAATCAACTTTTAAAAGTTACTTGACACTTCAAATAAAGATTGTATCATTACATCGTTACACCAGTAGGTGGAGACACATGACAGTTAAAAACGTCATTGAATCATTCATTCAAGAGATTCGTTCAGAAACACGGATTCATCCAGTCTTTATGAGTGAGTCATTGAATCATTCACTCAACTGATTCATTAAAAATAATTAATTCAAATATATTTAACATAGGGCTGCATGGTTAATCGTAATCAAACCGCAATAGCGATTTGGCTTATGCGCGCTTATTAAAGCGTAAAGGCTGCGATTTTAATGAAATAAATATATGCCCAGCGTTATGTGATCAGTAGTAAACGCTGCTCTGTCTGAAAGCACTGCGCGTTTGAGTCGCTTATAACGTGCGTTTGAAAAAAACAAAAAAAGACAACGTTTAATAGCATGTTTTACTCACTTCATATCGTCAGTCGCGTGTTTGTGAGCTGATGTGGCTTCTCATCACAGAATGAGGCAGACGATGAATTATTTTATAGTATTCTATACAGTGATGAAGTCGATTAGCGCTGCATTATAATATACTTTATTATTATGAAAATACCCGAGAAGGCTTGAAGAACTCAAATACACCATATATTATCGTGGTCTTGATGTTTAATCAGCTACACAGCGCTAGCTTCACATTAGGGATTTCCTGCAAACGTCATTATATCACTTCTCTCTGAGACGTGTGTGGCGTTTCTGCTCGACGGCGCCCTCTGGCCTCCAGTATGAATGAAACATGAGTGTTTAGTGCCCCACACTGCTCACTCCATCCTATTTTAGGTAAAAAAATAGTGTTTTTCTCCAGTGTACAGGAGTTTTTCCCCCACAGTGGATGCATAAGAGGCTCATATTTCATATTAAAGACATAGACTCGTTCTTGATTTTGCATATCCCTGACAAAAATTAAGAAATTGATGTCACAGATTTTTATAATAATATAATATTTTATAATAAATCCTTAGACATTTCTAGTGATTTTCTAGTGAGTCATAGGCTGCCTGCATGTTAACAGGTAACCCTGCAGTTTTTTGTAAAATAATTTGTAAAATATAAATATTATTATTATATTGTTATATTTATTCTTCAGTACTCTAGAGTATAGAGTACACAATGTTATATTATATATATATATATATATATATATATATATATATATATATATATATATATATATATATATATATATTTATATTACACACACACACTTTTCATTTGTAAAAAAATAAAATAATTCGCATTTTAAAAATCGCATTTTTACCAGAATAATCTCAATTACATATTTTCCCCTAATTGTGCAGCCCTAATTTAACAACAATTAACATTTAGTCAGAAACTCTAGTAAATTACATTATCTTGTTTAGTCTGTTCAGAATCATGGGAGAATCGTGACAATTCTCAATTTAAAAGTGGAAATAATATGTTCTGTTCTTGAGAAGCCCAACTATGCCAGATGAATTCAGACACCTCTGTACAGTGTGATATTACCAACTATAGCTCCTTAATGGATCAGTAAACCTTCCAGCATATCCTCATACTCTTCTGGGGTTTATGGTAATGAGGTGGATGTGTTGAGGCGGTTCTCCGCTGCTGAACAATCAAGCTACAATCAGGGTTTTTCGTTTATGACGATTAGCTGATCCAAGCCAGTCTAGAAGGTTGATCAGCTGGACTTTTTTCATCTAGATAGATCATCTCTGACAGCATTTGTGGTATAATGTTGATTAGTAGTCTTCTTCTACTTGTCTTTCAAGCTAAAATCCAGATTAGTGTTGTCAAAAGTATCGACTTCAGTACTGACATTTTTTAAATGTGTGTATCGTCACATTTTTTAAATTTCAGTAGCGATTTGGTACTGAAGTCTGTACTTTTGACAACACTAATAAAGGTTACAGTGAGGCACCTTTGGAAGTGAATGGGGTCAATCTGTAAACATTAAAATACAAAATTGGAATTGCGTTCTCACGCTTATTTGCCCTGTTTAGTAAATCTGGCCCCATGTACTTTTATTTTTTTTTTAAAAGTATGTACCAAACTACTTTGTGTAAATTAAGTTACATTCAAACCAAAAATGATTCAGACACCAGATATCATTTTTACTAGTGTGTGCAGGACACTATAGTTCATTTATGTGAGGGAGGACAGCAAAATAAAGTAAACTGTGACATTACACCCAAAAATACCAGTAAAATTGATAAAAATCTGGGACCATAATGATTCAGACACTTTGAGCTAAGCATGTTTTGCTGAAGTGTTTTTTCTTTAATTGCTAATGTGACCTTTGACACCACAGACTGAACAAAATGAAGCATTGCTTGACCTGAATTGGTATCATCTAATTGTGTTCTTAAATCTAACAGCTGATTGGTTGATTGTAATCCATTACATCATCAAAGTTATCTGGCATTATCAACATGAATTTGTTCAGACACAGTTTAACTCTGAGTTCTGGTCATATTTTATTACCATTTTCTAAACTATAGCGAATAAACGGTGATAATGTGAGAAATGTTGAAGATGTCTGAATACATTTTGGCTTGACTGTATATCCAATTTTCCACACATCCATGACAATGCAAATCATAAACCCTAAAACAACTAAAATTATTTAAACAGCATTACATCTCAAACAATACACTTTTTAAGAGTTAATTTGGGTGTTTTTTTTGGCCATTTCACTTCCATTGTAAGTACTTTACCCTAAGCTCAATTTTTTTTTTACACAAAATGAGCGAGAAGTCGAACATTTATTTTTTAAGGTAATCAGCATTATACCACAAATTCTGCTGATTAAATTGAACTTGTATTGAACCCAGAATATTCCTTTAAGCTGGTTTGGGCTGGTAGGCCACCTCAGACCAGCAAAAAAACAGCGATCATATTCCAAATACCAGCCTGACCATCTTATACTGGTATGACCTAGTTTTTCCCCCAGGATTTAGGGTTCTGAATCAGATCACCATGAGGCGTGCTTTAATTTTCTCATTGATTCATCACTTTCTTCATCTGCTGTGGCAGTGGGAGTAAGTCTGGCCAGTTTCTTACATCATACACTTGGCATGTCTCACAGCTTTCCTATTCAACTCTAAACTAGCCATAAATCTCCAGCACTCATCCAGTCTCTGACCCCTCCACATTGTGCCACTGCTGAAGGAGAAGGATAAAAAAACCACACATGGCTCCTTTAGCACAGCATGAAGGCATCTGAAGCATTGTCCGAGGTGACCTCAACAGAAGAGAGAAGAATTTCTATTAAAACGTCATATCGTGACAGTTGGCTTTGTAACACAACAAAGCAGACACCTCCTGATGCACTTGGCTAAACTAACAATAGGAGTAAAGCAGAGTGTGATATGATGTATAAACTCAGCCCTGAACCCAACCAGGATAGTCAATGGTGGGAAACACAGTGGAGGGATGTGGGGGGCTGAGAGGGGGATTTGTGCCCCGCAGGACTCAGATGGGGGAGAAACTACCATCCATTATTAATGGAAGCCGGCTGCAAGGGGAAATGGATCAAATGTGGCTTCTGGTGGAGCTAGTACCTCAAAAACATGAATTATTTGTTGTTCAGCTTCGTCCTTTTCGTCCTCCTCAAGTCTTTTACACACTGTCGGCTACAATCTCATTTCAAAAACTGCTCATTTGGCATCACCAAAGAGGTCTGGCGCCATATGGAAAGGTAGAGAAAATGCAGAATTAGCATTTCCCAGAGTGCGGTGCATTTGTAAAGAACGCACGGTGTCACAAGCAGAATAATTCAATCACACATTATGGTAAATACCCATAAAACATATGGCTGTTTAATGGAGTCCGGGATACAATTACGGTCTTGAACCCCGTGGAGTGAATGACACGGGCTACCACAGCACATTTAATTCAATATAACAAACCAAGGTGTGGTAGCATGTGACAGCGCATGATGAAGTGACACAAAACAGAGAAGGAGGAGGGAGGTAGGGAGGGGGTTAATATTGATTGTACCACCTCCAGTCTGAGCTAGCTGGAGACGTCAGTAAAAATAGAGTGTTTGCAAGCCCAGCGGCTAGCAGTTTACGGTACGTGCCCCCTGGGACGCCGGCGGACACAAATGAGCCTCAAATGAGTCTCCGTTGGTCACGCCACATATTCCACCTCAACTCCATCCCCCATGCCTTCACATAGCAACACATCAAGTGCTGATTGAAATTCAAATAGGAGCACCGCACAACGGGGTAGACGTAGCGAGGCATCACGGAGGTTCTCGGGGGCCCAATACAGCACGGCTCCAAAACCACTTAACTGCTAGTCAATTTTCCACTGAGATTCTGGAGTGATGTTTGGCGATATGTGATTTCATGGGTGATCAATGCTCTGTATAACATTTCTGTTGAAGAAACCCAAAGTGCAAGTAGACGACATCCATTTTTTTTTTTGTATTTGCCATTCACCACAAACACACAACCTTAATGTTCACATTTACTTGTTCATTAGCGTAAGAGACTCGCCAGATGAAAATGGACGGCAAAGCCTGAAATTATATTAGGAAAGGTTTACCTTGAGTAATTCAGTTACAAGGGTTCAATAACAACAACCTGAATGAGTTCCAGAGCTCGTCAAGGACCCAAAAATCAATCTGTA
The DNA here is from genome assembly GCA_039654625.1 of Rhinogobio ventralis. Taxonomy (NCBI): domain Eukaryota; kingdom Metazoa; phylum Chordata; class Actinopteri; order Cypriniformes; family Gobionidae; genus Rhinogobio; species Rhinogobio ventralis. The sequence continues at coordinate 3,646,457 of CM077193.1, read as the reverse complement.
AACTGCAAAGCATTAGAAATGAACAACGGTTTTTATTAGGTAAATCTCATTCTCAAGATCATCGCTCCAAGCACACTTAAATTATCCCGACTCTAGGACCTCTAAAATATTGAAAGACTAAAGGCTGAATTGAACATCAGTGCAAAAAATGATACAATTGCTGTGAAAGGCTGGTGAAGTGATATTTTGAAGAGCACTTGAGATTGAAAACCATTATAATTTTTTTTTTTAAATGTCAGAGAATATGATGGGAATCTAAATGAAATGGTTTAAAAGCAGTATTAACTGAAAGCATTACTAATACTATTGCTCATACTTTGGCATGCAAGTCCTTTGCTACATAAATTAATGATACCAAAAAAAAATTATTTTCACTGAATCACTGTAACCAAAACCAAACATAAGATTTGGTTATTAAATTTAGGTAATTGCGTAAACTCTGTATGCTTTTCGGGGAGTCGTGTCCATAGGTGATAAACTCTCTCTTAGTAAAGTTCTGAATAAATATTAAATAAAGTTCAATATTTTGTGGTAGCATATTTACCACATCTTCTTGGGTCCTAAAATCTGTACCCGACCCAAATCACTTCTTACCCGAACCAAACATGCATAAGTCGATTTTTAATAAAGAAACCTGAGTCCGACCCAACGGCAAGATCTTGACCAAAAATCGATGCACCTCTTGATGGAAATCAATGTTGTGATGTCATTTCCATCAAGAGATGCATACATTTTTGATCACAATCTTGTATTGCCAATGCAAGAGTCCAGCACTCTGTAAAGCAGGGATCCTCAAATCTGGAGTTTAGCTCTAACCCTAATCAAACACACCGGAACATGCTAATCAATGTCTTCAGGATCCTTAGAAAATCACAGGTAGTTGAGTTTGATCAGGGTTGGAGCTAAACTCTGCAGCGCATTGGCCCTCCAGGGCAAGCTTTGAGGAACCCTGCTGTAAAGTCTCCTCCAGCACATCCCAAACACTTTCAATGAGTTTAAGCTCTGGACTCAGAGGTGCCGATTCATGTGTGAAAATGATTCTTCATGCTCCCTCACAACCATTCGTTCTCACATATTGAGCCTGATGAATCTTGGAATATGGCCATGATGTGTCTTCCTACATGATTGTTTAAAGTCCTCCTGTGGTGAAAATCAAGTTGTTAATGTCGTTTATATGTCTATGTGGTGTTTTAATATGCTTTAAGACAAACCATGTGCACATTCACGTCAACACCGTTGTTGTGTATAAACTGCAGTGAACCAAAGACAGTCTCAAAAACACACATATATATAAACGTGTATGTGTGTGTTACACTACTAACAAAAATTGCACAAATAACCAACAAATTTCACAAGAAAATCCTCTTCAGGAGCACCAAGGCTCATCCATACTGCTTACACAGGGGGCTGGTCACTGTCTACTGGCTGCAGATAGATGTGAAGCCCAGACTTCCTAATGGCTTCCTGTATTTCACAGAATAGTTTCCTCTCAGGAAATGTTATCAATACAAGCCGCTTCAGCACTGACCCAAAACCACAATACACAAGTCACCGACTTTAATTAAAACCGATTGAATGCGCAATGAAATGAGGCATAAAGAGCATAACTTTATAAAAATGGAATTAAACTGGAATGGGTTTATTGAACTAGAACCAGGATTATGTGAAAACTTCATCTCATCTCACACAAGATCGAAAAGACAAATCTTTCTCATATCGCAATATTGCGATCTAATCAAAATAAAAGTGTTGAAAAGCTACTAAAAGAAATTACTCGAGGAGAGTAGACATCATAAAGTGGAATGGAACTCTTGACCTACTGGAGAATATTACTCTTTAAATAAATGGGGCATAGAAGAAAACGTCTGGAGCCCGTGGGCTCAATGCAGGCTGGCACAAGCGAGCGCTCCAACCCTCATTAGAAATTAATTACCATTGTAGTCAGCGTGGGGCAGCCGTACAGTCACTATGTATCTAAGGCTTTACCCAGGGGGGGCAATTGAACCCCTAACCCCCTTTTTTCGACAAGCAATATGCGACACCACCCTGACCGTGAATTACTGGGAATGCGTGCAGGGCTGGGCTGGTGTGGTGTGGGTGCGGTCGGCCTGGTCCACAGCTCAGTGAATCGTATTATCCGTGCAAGTTCTTGCAAGCTCAACACGTATAGACAATTCCATGAGTGTTTATATTGCCCTAAAAAAGATGTAAAGGGTAATGACTGTGATATCGTCCGAGCGCAACTGCTAATTATCCAATCATAAAGTTATTGTGTACACGATTCTGCTTAATTCACATGAAGTGGGGGTGATTGTGTAAGCGTCTAGAGGTGAAAAACAGAAGATATAAGTAGAGTTTTGTATAATTACCATACATCCTGCAGTAGTGGCTTCCTGTAATTGCTTTTTGATGAACGTAATAGGCCTGTACTATCTCTTCCAAAATGGTCAAATTACCAATATCAAACCTGATTATAAGGTGAGAGACGACAGAAATGAGATGAATATTATTTGTGCATTTGGGATAAAAGAATCCAAGGAAGCTTTTCCCTCCGCTTTGCAAAAAAGGCCTTCTTTAATCTAGCCAAATAGCTCATTTGCTTCTTTTTCGAGTGAGTAAGTGAAATGGGGCACATTTGCATTGGTCTGTAGCAGCGATTACTCATTCCTAGGCCCACAATGCAATCTGCATTAAACAATTCTGCAGAATGGATTTAAATAGTAAAATGTGTTAAACTGTTCAATGCACTACATTCTTACTGAAAGCAGACTAACCTAATCCTGCACTAACTACTACCTTTTTTGCTACCTAAATATACTCTAGTGCACAAAGGTGATAATTACAATAATTCAAGTGTATGAACAACCAGAAATTAACAATTTGTAACTTTACGATTATATGTGGTAATTATGTGAAGACAGGGATGCACTTTGTGTGTTGCACACTCAACTTTCCAACAGTAAATTACTATTTAATCACTAAAGAAAAGTTGGATAAAGGGGAAAAATCATGTCATTTCAGGGCAATAATTCAACTTTTGGTAACACTGTATTTTACAGTGTTACACGTTACATGTACTTACTGTAGTAATAACTATAACTTATGCATAATTACACGCAACTGACCCTCACTAATCCTATAGTAAGTACATGTAGTTAATTATTGTGTTACTCAGTACATAAATGCATAATTACATTGTAACACAGACACCTTAAAATAAAGTGTTACCAAATAAAGTGTAACCAAAAAAAGTTGGGTTACACTTTATTTGGTAGCACTTTATTTTACTGTGTCCTTGTTACACGATACATGTAGTTTCTGTAGTAATTACTACAAATTATGCATAATTACAGGCAACTAACCTCAAACCAAACCCTATAGTAAGTAGTAATAGTAAGTAATTTACTGTTATTACTATGGTAAGTACATGTAACATATGTAACAAGGACACATAAAGTGTAACCCTTTATTTTAAGTTGTACTTGTTACACTGTAATTACACATAAAATACTGAGTAATATTGATTAACTACATGTAGGGTTAGGTTTGGTTTAGTTGCATGTAATTATGCATAATTACTACATAAAAACTGCATGTAACATATGTAACAAGGACACTAAAATAAAGTGTTACCTTGTTTTCTAATTCAAAGAAACATTTTTTTAATGTATACATTGGTTGAATTGAAAAACTGTGGAGCTTAATCTGTAGGCGTACTTATTCCACAGGTAGCCGGTCAAATGTGCGTGTTCATCAAGTCTTTTCCATAAAAGTGCTCATTAGGCATATACAGTAACAGCTGGCCTCCCCTTAACGATGCCCCCTCCCATACGAACACGCTCGCTGGGATCATGTGACACGTGTCCAAGGATCCAGTGCTGGAATGTCAAGCCTACTCTGCAGGTGCTTTTCTGGCTTTATCTTCTTCTCCTGGCTTTTCTCTCCAGCTGCATTTATCCATCGCCGGGTCAGAGGTCAAATCTTGAGGTCGGGGACCCAGAGCATCTGGTTTCCATCATTTCCGTCACTACTAACCATCGGGAGGAAATTCATATCTCATCTAGCATGCACTGCAGCTGCAAAACCATCTTATAAATGCAACCACCCAGAACAAAACCACCTAAAATGACTTACCACATAAAAAACTGTAAATATATACATTAATCTGGCTGTACTGTGCAATAATATGGAAGGCAAGTAATGCACAGGTCCGTATGGCTCTCAGACATCCATTATCACTACAAAGGTTCAAAAGAAGCAGATCTCACAATCACAAAAGCACCTTAATCTACCTCAGACCTTTCAAAGACTCATTTCAGCAAAGTATACAATATTCACAGACGTTCATGATGTAAGTAACCAAGGCTAACATCAACAGAGAGATTCTGTACTCATTTCATCTTATAAAATACATAATTAACATGCATTATAACAGATTTCTTTGAGTGAAAACCTTGACACATCCTGCTTTTATTTGTCAAATAAATATTCTCAGAATTTATTCACCCATGTTATTCATAAATGTATACTTTTTTTTTTTTAATGAACAAGTGAAGCTTGTTTTGTTTGTTCTTCAATGTAAAAAAGTTGCTGCCTTAAATTAAGTACAATCTTAAATTACATTAAACTGACTTTAAAAATGAGTATAATCTTGTATAACTTTATAACAGTTGAAACATTATTTTGATAAGTTAAAGCAATGTTGTCATAACTTATTGATCATATTTTGTACAGTGTTTCATTTGAATTATAACGAATCAGGACAGATTTCAAGCTTTAAATGCAAAATGCTAAATTCAAAGAAACATAATTGTGTCATAAAAGTGGTTCATACAATTCTTGCAATATTTTCCAAGCCTTCTAAATCCAAATGATAGCTTTGTGTGAGAAACCAGCTGAAATTTAAGCCGTTATTCACTGACAATCTTGGGTTGTTTTTCAACGCTCACATTTATTGTAATAGGAAATAAGTATGAATTCGTTTTCCAATTGTGGAAGCAAGGAAGTTATATGGATTTTGAACCAAGTAAATTATATTAAAATGGTCTAATGCCAACTCATGCATTCTGACTTATTTACACTGTTAAAGAGTTGGATTCTCATGCTAAATATGGCCAATAAAAAAGGATGTATGACAGTATTTCTGTGCCAAATACACACCTTAAGGATTCAAACAAGTTTCGGAAAGTTTTTTTCAAGTATGGCCCTGTATGACGTCATAAAGGGCGGAATTCCTTATATGGGCACTTCTCCCGCATGAGCGCGCACACACACCAACCAGAGCGAGAGCAAGAGCACGCTCATCAACGAGCTTCGCTCGGCAGCGCTGGCATTTGTTTTTAGGCCACGAAATCTACAAATGTCACTGAAGAAGTGTGTTTCTGGTGTGAGGGAAAGATAATCTTGTTCAGCTTCCCAAATAACCCAGCGTTAAGGGAACAGTGGACCCAGTTTGTTTTTCCGGAGTTCTGCAAGTGTGTGTGTTTGCTCCCGGTCATGAGTGGAAACCGCAGGCGGTGAGTGAAACTGCATCAAATGTGTGAGTTTTGTTGGCAATCGGCGTGTAAGTGCATATAATGTGAACAACACCAACGTATAGTGAATCAAAAGTTATCCAGGGACAATGCCATGATGTATTGTGTGTGTTTGCGTGTGTGGCTCCGCCCACTGCACGCCTCCACAAGCTCGGCTGTTTTCTGAAAGAATCGGTACAGCGTATCGGTCTTTTATAAATATGATAAAACCAAAGACTCTTGGGAGATATGAAGGATGCAACACTACTCTATAGATACTCAAGATTAACATAATGGTAAAAATGGTGTGTGTTATGTACCCTTTAATGATTAGTGCTAGGAAAATAGGTTTCTACTTTACATGCAAAGAAAAAAAATGCACTGTTCGAGTCGAAGCGCTCCATTTTCCACACTTCCTTGGTTAAGCAAAGGAAGGAATGTTTGCTTTTCGTGTAGGAAGGTGTGACGAGCCCTGACTGGATCTTTGCGATAAATCAGAAGCCGACCTCAGGATGGCGTGTCGAGAAGATCTTAAGCACGGCTTGAGCTGCCAAGAGCCACAAGCCGAGTTCAGGCAGACTGGCAGTGACGTTGAGCTTATTCATTATCCGTCTTCAGTGATACTTCTACAGGCCACAATATGAGACCTTTATACAGAGCCGTGAGGGAAGGGCCCCCGCAGAGCCCGTCATCAGCGCTCAAGCAATGTGCAACAACAACAGGGTGCTTCAATCACCTTCAGTGGTTTCACAGCTTAAGTCTGCCGGGATGCTTGGCACAGATATCGGTTCATGCTGCCGTTACTCCCATATATAACACCAAATAAAGGGAAACAGCACAAGTTAGCTTGTCAGCATATCCAGCAGGTGTGTGGAGACTGTAACGGTAAAGTGAAATGCTGGCCATAAAGAAAGCAGACCCCATTTCATGACAGCCCAACTAGCGGCGAAGAAAGATAGGGAGAGAACAATACTAATTAACATGGCAGCGCATGCATGTGAGCAGCCAATGCACGGTCAGGAAGAAGAACGAAAGCTAAACATTTCAACAATTTGGGTCAGCGATAAATGGGTTTCAGTGATGAGAGCCACATGCAGTTTTGCACAGGGAAAAAAATGGTTTCCCGCAATTGAGAGCTCATATTTGCTCTAGTTCAGCATTTGGTATGGTACTGACTGTGAAATATGCTCAACAGAATTGTGCCACCACATCACTTAATGGTTCACCATCACGACTATAAGATTCCAGGCCCTATATTTGACTCGGGACCTCCTTCAAGTTATGTAATACACCGATATTAACTCTTTCCCTTTTTTGGCCAGAGCAAGTTGCCAGCCACCACCAGCATTTTTTTTATCATTTTCACACAATTTTCATGGCCCCCTGAATATTTTGTTGTATGAGTATCTGAACAAGCATGTCAAAAGAAAGCCTCTGCCTTAAAAATAAATAAATAAATTATATATATATAATAATTATTATTATTCTCACTTCATGAATTCTTTTTTTTTTTTAAATCAACACTTGAATATGGGTACGTTTCATAAAAAAAAGCGACATTTTGAACTAAAAGCTGAAACAAGTTTTTCTTTCTCAAAGACTACAACGTTCATAAGCAATGCTTTTATCGCTTGTTTCTGCTGCTTTTTTTGCATGCGTTTTGATCCAGAGATTCTGTACTCTTTCAGAAGATGCGAAATAGCCGATGACTGTAATTATTTTAATGTTATGGCCAATATTAAATTTCTTTATACTGTAATACCGGATAAGCTGGCATATTTAAAAAAAATAGGTAATCAGTTAGAAGCCCCCCCAAAAAAAACAAGATAACAGAAACTCTACTAAATTAGCATGGCAAATTTTAAAACTCTACTAAATCTCCCAATAATTTGGCCCCAAAAAACACTTTTCAATTTTAGCATTTACTCCCCCTTTCGAGAGGCATGGCAAAGCATGCTGGGAAACAGTAACCCCACCCCAACTTCAGTTCAATTTAAGTTAAAAGAATTAAAAGAAACAAGAAATTCAGATTGCTTAAAATGTGTCAGTTTCGTGAACGCAAAAAAAAAAAAAAAAGTTCTAAATACTCATAAAAGTTAATTTGTTAAATTAATGTTTGCCCTACTCAAACCAATTAATTATTATGAGCATTAGGGATTAATAATAATAACACATAAAACACTAGATATACATTTTTCAAAAAGATATTCATTTTGAGATCCGTTAAAAATTCTATTTTATAATAGTGTTTGTGTTTTAAAAAGCTAAACCTACAGACGTAAAGGAAATCTAAATGTAAAAATATGGGGAATAGGCAGGCATATTGCATAATTAAATATATAATATCAGTTGATATATACCCAATACCAATACTGGATTATGATTTGAGTCTATAGAACAACCTAAAGTTTAAATAATGCCTAAAACAGAGTTAATTCAAATCTGTAACCCTATGTATGAAAAAATTAAGTGTCATTTGTCTGCATAACTACTCATAAATGGAGCTATTTAAATACCGTTTAATATTAGCATAATTCTAGATTTGTGAGGGCCAAAACAAATCACACCAAGAGGAAGACACTACAAAATGGCTTATCAGAAGCTCTAGTTGGATTTTGCTTCACTTCACCGAGTACGAGCATTCAGATCACGCATGCATCATAATCTTCTCCAGCTGCTGAGGCGAGTAAGAGACTCGGCAATAAGAGATCCACTGGGAACTGCAACCACTCAGATCCCAAATGAGGGTGTTGACCACCAAACATTCCGTAGGCATGACCATTTCATCGGAATTCCTTCAACAACAACAAAAAGCCGTATGCGCTACCTCGTGTGTATTTGCGTAGACTGGTCATTTTCTCAAATGCTACACTAAAATAGTGCACTCAGTAACATAATGATACACTACTGATGGTAATGGAGCAGAATTGACCAGGGTTGGCTTGGAAATCTTTCCAATAATCTCATACAGCGGAAGCTCACCATTTCGATAAATGGACTCGAATTTTCACAAGTAGCCCTAACCATTCATACCTCAATTTAGAGGCCACCAAAAAAGAAATGCTGATGAATGGTCTGTGCTGACGTTAAGGCTTCCTGACACAGCCAATCAAGTCTAGCTTGGAATGGAATACTTGAGCCTACATTCCGCTTATTATATACAGTACCCTTTTTTGTTTTAATAATAATTGAAACAGCATGCAACACTGAACATTTCTAACTGTAGCATGCTAAATTGTTGCCAGATGATCTCACTACGTGGCGTGTACAATCCACAAGTGACATTCAGTCGTCAGAAACAAAATATGCCCATTTTACACTCCAATTTGGAGTCATTTCACCGTCTGATCTAATGAGGAGTCAAGAAAGAGATAAAATCTAAATTGAAGCTCATGTCAAGTGCATTGCATTCTACATATTCTTGTAATATGAATGAAATAAGTAGTATGCCATTCCAAACATACCAATACCCTGCCATATCACTTAGTACAAGGACACCGAAAGGGTTTGATTCCCTCACAAAGAAACCCAAATTATATTTTGACAAATATCAGGTCAAATTATTAACCAGCACTTTTGCCGCTAGTGCAATAAACAAATAACTCCATCAATCATAATCCATTTACATGCTGCTATCAAGCCTTCATTTGCACATTAGGCAATTAGCCAAGGGCCCATTGTCCATCTAAATTAATAAAGAACATCGAAGGCTAGATCTCTCAGCTGGAGCTTATTGTGACGCCCTATTTCCAGCAAGATTCAATTGCTGACAATACTTAATTTGTCACTGTGATATTGATCCTCTTTGTTCCCTGACATCTGAAAACATGCAGCTGCAACAGTAATGATGACTTTGGATAATGATTATAATGCAATGGACAGCTATATGGCCAAACAAGCTACTGCGCTGATGGAATATTTCCAACAATGGCATCCATTTATCTATGATACATCTCTCTATATACTGTAGATAAGCTAAATTCAACACAGCCCATACAATAAAGCACTCAGTTAGTATACCATTTTCCATAGTACCTTTTTTGTTGGTAAAACAAAAAAAGTGATAATAGTGATGCACAAAATTAAGTGTGGGTAAATTAATTTGGGTAATTAAACTCAGTGTTGTGTTCTCAGGTGATAAACCAGTCATAGTAAAGTTCTACGACAACAAAGAAATTTGACATACAGCATTATTTTGTTCACAGTGAAGTGTTTCCACACTGCTGACATGTTTACCTGTTGTAGCTTGTTCATATTTTGTGCATGAAATAGATGCTGATGCTGTCTAAATATATCATTGGAAAAGTGCTAATCAAACGTCATTCTTTCAGTTAATGGTTTCGACCCTCAAAAACTATTTTGGCTGAAACAAAAATGTTTTGCCAAGTATTTTCAGTTGCCAAAAGCCAGTGCATAGCTAATATACTAATATCAATAATATATTACACCGACACCCAGTTTCACAGACGAGGTTTAAGACTAGTCCCAGACTAAGGTCCTGTTTACACCTGGTATTAAGATGTGATCCGATCGAACAAAATGCTAGTAGACACCTGGTGTTTTAATCTGTCTATTTTGTCCACTTTCAACCACTTCTGTCCTGATTTCTTCGTGGGGAGGGTCTATGGGTGGGTTAATATATGGGTTTTTCAGATCTTTCCATCTAATAATCTTGAGCAATTTACATAACGTGCACGGATACGACGGAAAACATCAGCTTTCGCCTCTGCTCTGACAGCCGCAAGACCAGCCGAACAATGTGAGTGTGTGTTAGAAATCAGGAATGGTGAGAGAACATTGTGCTTGGTAAGTTTTTTTTGTCTTCAAACCAAACTTGGGTCTCCAGCCGACAAACTTTAAATCCCGTCTGGCTAGCGTGCTTCCCATAATGTTCACGCATTAGTTCAGTAGACGGAGAGAAGACGCTCTTTTGTGGCTGTTTGAACACATTCGACCACATGATCGTCTACACTACGAAAGCAATCCGGTCGTTTTCCACTACCTCTGGAAGTGGTCGAAAGTGGACAAGCTCAAAAAGCTTTAGACCCGTTTACACCTGTATTTAGTGTCGTCCACTTGTGATCCGATCGACCAAAACGCATCTTAATACCAGGTGTAAACCAAGCCTAAAATGCATGTTTGAGCTATCATATCTTAAAATGTCAGTGCCATTGTATCGTCTCAAGACGCACACCAGTAACGTTTTTCCTAAGGCGTGTTTATAAAAGCTACTTAAATGTCCTAATCCTGGCTTAATCTAAGCCCCGTCTGTGAAACCAGGCCTAACTTAACTTAATAACCAGGTATATCGCCTATAGAACCGAAAACAAAACGTTATCTACGTTAGAACAACACTGTCCTTTTGTTCAGGTCTGTGCAATGAAGGCCTCTGCGAAGGAAGCAGATCTCTTGCAGACAAGGTTGTGAGGGTGTTTATACAGTTTAGCATGCTGTTTACATTGTCCGCAGGGAAGCCATCCGCACACAGTTCTCTCCCAGCAGGATTATGCAGATAAGATGGGATGCAAATTTGATGCAATGACAACTTTTAAAAAAAACAACAACTTCAAGACATGCCCATTTCCTTTCCAGCACAACGAAAAGTTGGAACGCTGTTATCTCCAAGATGTAGGTGACCTAATCTTCACGAAACTGCTTATGGTTGGCATTTGTGTGCTTCAGGACCTCAAAAAACATGTTTCAAATAAACACATATTTTCAGAAGGGGACCCCACAATTAGTAACTTGAAACTCACTCTCCGCATGTAGGTCCAATTCTCTGGAATCAATCAAAACTCCCAAAGGAACTCCCTGTTCCCCCCCTTAATCTCCTGGTTTTATTACTTTCCAGACAGAGTCTGCCCATTCCACCCAGCCCCCCATTCCTCTCTTTTGTACTGATCTCCAGCAAAGCCTGTGATTTTTTACCACAGCACATTGCTTTTCATGCGGCAGAGCCGCTTCATCAGCCTCTGCACGCAAGACAGCCCCGCCGCAAACTCCACTAAGGCCTGCTTTCACCGTACGTGACCCTAATAACCAAGCACAAACTATTGGAAACATGTTGCCAATAATAATGAAAGAGTTAAATGATGCAACATGCAAATTAAATGTGAGACTTGTCATATTCAATATGAACAAGATTATTCAGTTTCTATGCTCTGAAGCAAAAATAACCACTTTCTCTAAAGGCATATTTACACACGAGTCTCCATATTCTGTGCAACAATGCAATGGCTAATAAAACAGAACCAAAATGTAAAATCTTGGTAATGCTGACTGTGCAAATTAAGTGCAATCTTAAACTTTGCCATCATTTCATTGTTCATGTACCTATATTCATATTTTTAGAGAGGCACGATATATCGGCCACCATATTGGTATCGGCCGATATATGTTCATTTTTCATGTTATCGGCACGATTTGAAAATTTGGCCGATATCTTAAAGCTGATAAATAATGGATTATTTCCTTCCGCTGAGACACAGCGTGCACTGTTCACTATGATGGTTTTGAATATCTTAAAATATGATTGAAAAAATATGTTTAAGTGCAACATGTGCAGCGCAGGTCTGTCATATCAGCTACATAAAACTATATTACAATTGTGTGGTTGGGATTTTGTTTTTGTAATCAGGCTCTCAAAAATTAAATCTGAATCCAAATTTGTATCTATCATCCAATATATGGGTTATCAGCCAAAATGTTCATATAGTTGCATCCCTACTTATTTCAGATATTGCAATGTATAAAGAATTATCGATATCAGTGCATATTCAGATATTGCAATGTCAGTGTAAATGCATTTCGCATTAGGGCATATTCTCTGGTTACATATGTCAGAAGAGCGTTATATTCATAAGCAATGTTTTTTGTCCTCGGTATGTTTTCTGCAATTAATTTTCCTTAATTCTACACACACCAAAATAAACATGGTAGATGTTCTTTCCAAAAATACATTTTCTCTTTTCTTTCAAGTGTGCAAAGACAAAATGCACTATTCACCCAAATATCTAGGATTAATGCACACAATGAGATACAAAACACTCTTTAAGCTCTCAGACATGATAATAATAATGAGATTTAGGCTCATTTTCTTGCATTTGTAATGAAGGAATGGGCTTTCTATTCAGGTGGAAGTTAATGCAGAACACACCTTTGGAGTAAATGAGCCAAAAATAAAGATTAAAAGGGGATATTTCGCATATGTTTGGATTTATGAGGGTGCCTGAACGGTGTGTGTGTTCGATGGACTGGATAAAATCATAGATTTATGTGTTAGTTGGTTTGAAAATATTAGTCACACACACACTCACTCCTGCACTCTCGAGTGCTTTCGCACATTTGCAGACAGCGGGTCGCACCGCAGAAAGTTTGAATGCTCTTTCATTTCAGCCTTACCTTTCTCAGCGTGTGAAACTGTGATTGTGAGGCAGAAAAGAGAGAGGAGCAGCCGGGCTCCCCGCTCCGCCATCACTTTAAACACGAATAAAAGAAGTGTGGAAAGCCTCGGACACGATCCGTGTTTAAAATCCCCCTGAACGCGCGCACGGGTCGGTTCAGCGGTGTGAACAACACATCCGGAACGAGTTACTTCCGAAAGTTGCCGAAGGAAACATGAAGCTCGTTGAGCACAGACACGATCAGCCGCTTCCAAACTTCAACAGGCGAACGAGTGGAATCAAAGTCAATCCATATTTCCGAGATTAAACCAAAGCTGAGCTGGAGAGGAGCGAAGTGAGACGCGTCAGAGCAGACATAATGTGTAAAGGTGAAGAAAGAGAGAGAGAGAGGGAGAGGGAGAGCCAGTCCGGACGGTTGGAGATATTTTTCACTGATCTCAGAGAGAGAGAGAGAGCAGCAGGAATTCAGAGGAACCTGGGAAAACCGGAACTGGATTAGACAGAGTTCAGGATTCACCTGACATGGCCATCACAAAATCCTGGAATGGCTCCCTCCATCTATTTGCTCTTTGGGAACACTTTACAATAAGTATAGTGTAATAAAGGAGTTTAAAAAAAAAAAAAAAAAACTGGGGTCCGGGGCCCCCAGGGGTCCCCAGAAAATTTCATAGAATAAAAAGACAAACCATGTAGAAACCATGGGAACACCAAAGACGCTTTAATATGTTATACGGCTTTTACATTTTTCCTCCATCTATTTGCTCTTTGGTAACACTTTACAATAAGTATAGTGTAATAAAGCAGGTTTTTTTTTAAAACTGGGGTCCGGGGTCCCCAGAAAATTTCAGAGAATAAAAAGACAAAGCAAACTGCTTTCCTTTCTAAATGTTTCTTGCCGTATACATACTTTCTAGAATTGTATATGTTTGCTTTGTATCTTTAGTGAGTTTGTCTCACTATAGTCCCCTTTATCTCGCTCACTGGGGTTGTATTCTTTTTACATACATTTATTGCACAAATACATTTTTAATTAAAGATGTTCTTCTTCAGTTTATACAGCCAACATTAAGCATAGCCAATTTAAGTTGGGAAGCAATATGTTGTATTTATAATGTCACACTTACTATTTATCTAAGAGTTTTAAAAATTATAGAAATAGATGGATTTTAGAAAGGGGGTCCCTCATAAAGGTTCATCTTATTTGGGGGTCCTTGGCATCATAGAGTTTGAAAATTATAGTACTTACAAATCAAAGTTAATTGTTTATACACTGTACTTAATGCTTTAAAGGCACAATATGTAAGACAATATGTATATCCAAAAACCATAGAACAATGTTATAGTACTTGCATTATCCCAAATGTTTCCAAGAATGTTTAAATCCAGAGAAATAAGCAATTTCCGTGCGTCACCTGTCAATGACATCATACCCGCGTTAGCCTCGATTTCTGGTTTTATTTTGTAGAAACCATGGGAACACCAAAGACGCTTTAATATGTTATATGGCTTTTAAATTTTTCCTCCATCTATTTGCTCTTTGGGAACACTTTACAATAAGTATAGTGTAATAAAGCAGGTTTAAAAAAAAAAAAAAAACTGGGGTCCGGGGCCCCCAGGGGTCCCCAGAAAATTTCACAGAATAAAAAGACAAAGCAAACTGCTTTCCTTTCTAGATGTTTCTTGCCGTATACATACTTTCTAGAATTGTATATGTTTGCTTTGTATCTTTAGTGAGTTTGTCTCACTATAGTCCCCTTTATCTCGCTCACTGGGGTTGTATTGTTTTTACATACATTTATTGCACAAATACATTTTTAATTAAAGATGTTCTTCTTCAGTTTATACAGCCAACATTAAGCATAGCCAATTTAAGTTGGGAAGCAATATGTTGTATTTATAATGTCACACTTACTATTTATCTAAGAGTTTTAAAAAAAAATTATAGAAATAGATGGATTTTAGAAAGGGGGTCCCTCATAAAGGTTCATCTTATTTGGGGGTCCTTGGCATCATAGAGTTTGAAAATTGTAGTACTTACAAATCAAAGTTAATTGTTTATACACTGTACTTAATGCTTTAAAGGCACAATATGTAAGACAATATGTATATCCAAAAACCATAGAACAATGTTATAGTACTTGCATTATCCCAAATGTTTCCAAGAATGTTTAAATCCAGAGAAATAAGCAATTTCCGTGCGTCACCTGTCAATGACATCATACCCGCGTTAGCCTCGATTTCTGGTTTTATTTTGTAGAAACCATGGGAACACCAAAGACGCTTTAATATGTTATATGGCTTTTACATTTTTCCTCCATCTATTTGCTCTTTGGTAACACTTTACAATAAGTATAGTGTAATAAAGCAGGTTTTTTTTAAAACTGGGGTCCGGGTTAAAGATATGAAAAAAAAAAAGTTTATTAATTTTTGAATGTAGCTGTGTATTTATTTTTCTTTGGCCTAATATGCTAATGAGGAGGGCGTCAACAGCCATTAGCCAATGGTGGCATACAGACCAACTTTTTGATGTTTGATTGACGCCCTCCTCATTAGCATGCTGCACCAAGGAAAAATAAGTACAGAGCTACATTCAAAAATTAATAAATGGTTAAAAGGACTTTCAATTTAGCATTTCCTTTAACATTTTTTTAAATTTCCCCCAACATTTATTTAATTATTTATCTCCTTGCACATTTAATTATTTATTTATTTATTTATGCAGCAATGTGTGGATTTATTTATGTATTTATTTGCACCTGTATTTATTTATTTTTGTAGAATTTTGCATATTTATTTATTTATTGTTTTTGCAGGTTTTCGTACTCCATTGTCACTGTAATTTAAAAAAGTGTTATTGTTTTAATTAGTTCATATGTAAAGAGTTATATAATGCTTTGTTAACAACTTATTAACAGTTCTCACTTAAGATTAGGTCACGGAAATGGGAAAATGACTAATTCAGTGCTTTAAACCAACCTTTACTGGACATTAATTTCATTATTATAAAGAGCTCATTAAATGTTTACAAATACATTAAGCCTCCTATCTCCAAAGCTAAACATAACCACTGAAAAATAAATCAATAAAATAACGTTGTCAATATGAATTACATACAAATACTCATAAGATCATGTTGTGGAATAGGGGAAATAATACAAGGTTTGTACAGTATGAAGCTCATTATTTCTATGAAAAGCCCCCATAAAACACCAGTGTGCGTGTGTACCTATACTAAACCATATTTTGGGAACAAATTTGTACCCAGAAGTGAGCAAAACCTGACAAAATCTTTAAAAAAAAAACTCCCTTTGGGGACGTCCTCATTTGTAAAACTATAAAAAATAAAGTAATTTAAGTTTGTTTTTTACGTAAAAATGCAAGAAATGTAGAAAATGTAGAAATGTTTTCTATGATGCGTAGCTGTAGGTACACTTTTGTTCCTTTTAGGTACCAATATGCACTCTTTAGGTACAAAAGTGTACTTTTTGAAAAGGTGATTTTTGTACCTTTTTTTCTGAGAGAGTAATGTTTAGTGAGAGATATTTACTGTTAATAAGTTGTTAACAAAGCATTATCTAACTCTTTACATATGAACTAATTAAACAATAACGCTTTGTTAATTGCAGTGACAATAAATGAAGAACTCACTGTTTGTATATAGTCTATTAATGTATTAAGTTTAAACAGTTTAAAACTATAAATTAACTATGAACTAATAATTTGCAAATGATTTGTACGTACTTTATTAGACTATACTTATTATAAAGTGTTAACAGCTCTTTTGAACAATTTAAGGATTTAGTTCAAATTCAAATGCATATTAAGATGTTTAAAATATTTTTAAATAGGCTACCACACAAAAGGACCTGATCATTGATCAGGTGATCTGTTTTTAGCCAATATAGCCTATACTTTTAAAACATAATTTAAGACTTAACTTAAATGTATAATCCTAAATCCTAAAAATCTCTGGTGGAACAAACATTAAGGCATCCAGTTGATTTAAAATCAGAAATTATTTATATAATATTTTTATGGAAAGCCTTTATTGGGGGGACTTTTAAAATGGAAAATCTGTCTTCAGCCCGTTTTTAAGACTTGATAGAAACAGTGTGACAAAAATCTGCTCATATGCCAATGAAAAATGCAACACATTGTCAGATCTGCTCTGGAAACAGTCACTTAGAAGAGCTCCATCTACTGGCATATACAAGAATGGACTGTGGTACAGAACATGCCACTGAATGATTACCATATGCCATGGTACATTATTTACATGCTATTTTAAGACACATGCCTTTAAAGAAATCCCTTTTTGATAGTGTAGAAGACTGATTTAGCCAAATAACTGTGCTGTTTTGTAAAGAAAATGTGATGAAAAGGTTGTCTTGTAGGTATTATTTCATCTTTGTGGTGTGATCAGGATATTACGGACATTAACCGCATCCCTCAGTAACATTACATCCTTTTTAAACGGCAGTAATTATTACTCACCTGTAGTGTATTTGCTGTGGTGAAATTTGCAGCAATGTACAGGACGTTCACATGAGGCGCCGGGTGTTATTTTATGCTAATAGTGATATGGGATCTCAACACACTGCTCTTGATTAGCTAAAACCTTTGGGATGTGTTCCTTATCCTTGCTTTCTGCTTGAGTCTTGAATAGATATTTGTTCCAGAGGTGAAAGGATGAAAGTTGGAGTGATGGACAGAACCGAATTGAACGTCTGCATGGCTACTTTCGAGTTTTCTCACTTGGTGGCTAAAGGATTAAAGCACTCGGCAGTGAAACTGCTGCGGATTACAGGGATTAATACAGGTTTAGAAAACGCTGGCGGAATTAATCTGATCAAGCACTGAGCCTTATTAATTTAAGACAGATTATTTGGTTGTGGAGAGGGATATCATATGCCATATGGACTCCATGTTTGCTTAATTACAGCTCACAGACTCATCCTGACTGATGCAGGTTAATATATCTTTAATATATCTTCTTTTATGTTGATATTTCATCTACTCACATCTTTCCAAGTGTCTTTTTCTTTCCAAAAAGTGTCTTAGTTTACCAAAAAAATAACGTAATCCATTACATTGCACTTTTAGGTAATATAATCGGACTACTTTTGGATTACTTTTAGATTACTTTTGATACCTTGTTTATCACATTGAATTGAATATAATAATATTGTACCATATTCATATAAAAATACAAAGAGAAAGAAAATATATTCCATTCCTTGTTATGAACAACATGAAGTGCATTAAATAATACTTTACATCAGAAAATGTTTTTAAAATAGTAAAAAATTATAATAAAAAATGTGACCCTGGACTACAAAACCTACAAAGGGTCCTGAAAATCTGGAATCTGAGGGTGCAAAAAAATCTAAATATTGAGAAAATCGCCTTTAAAGTTATCCAAATGAAGTCACAAATATACCCGTGAGACTTATGACTGGTTTTGTGCTCCAGGGTCACAAATGTGTCTGAAAGAAAAAAAAGTCTTCCAAAGGCAGTTGTCACAGAGTCACAGCCAACGCACATGCATCGTCACCAGATCTCCACGCTCCGCCCACTCGTTCACAATCCTCTGAATACTAATGATCCCTTCGCCACCCTGGTCGAAGCGGTGCGAGCCTCATTACAACCGCCAACCAGCAGCACTTCTCTCACTGTCTCTACAACTCACCATGCACTCCAGCACCACTTGTTCAGCAAGCGGTTGGCAACGCAGCTACCACCTCTTCGGCCATGGGACTGTGCCATCGACCTGCTGCCTGGGGCTACTCTACCCAAGGGTAGAGTGTACCCTTTGTCCATCCCGGAACAGAAGGCCATGGAGGAGTATGTGCAAGAAGCCCTTCAACAACGGTTCATCCAACCATCTACGTCCCCTGCCGCGGACGAAGGACGGAGGCTTGAGGCCGTGCATTGACTACCGCCACCTTAACTCCCAGACGGTAAAGTTCAGCTACCCCCTTTCTCTGGTCCCGGCAGCTCTGGAACAGCTGCGAGGAGCTCGTATCTTCTCCAAGCTGGACCTGTGGAGCGCGTACAACCTCATTCGTATTCGCCACGGGGATGAGTGGAAGACCGCCTTTATCACACCGTCAGGGCACTACGAATACCGGGTCATGCCATATGGCCTGTCCAACTCTCCTTCCGTCTTCCAAACTATATGAATGAGGTGTTCCGGGAGTTCCTCCACCGCTTTGTAGTCATCTACATAGATGACATCCTCATTTTCTCCCAGAACCTGGCCGAACATCGCCGACACGTCTCCCAGGTCCTTGAGAAGCTCCGCCAACACCACCTGTACCTTAAGCTGGAGAAGTGCGAGTTCCGTATCCCCTCCGTGCAGTTCCTGGGTTATGGCATCCAGAACACGGCATCCATTTATTCTAGCTTCATGCATTCTTCTTTAATCAACACTTGAATGTGGGTAAGTTTAATGATAAAAGCAACATTTTGAGAAAAAAGCTGAGAAAATCGCGACTAAATCGTGTAGCGTGACTAGCATCAGTTCTGGCAGGTCAAGCTGTATGTTAATAGTCAATCAATCATCTTTGACGATAGTGGTCCTGATAGAACTTACATACAGATGGGATTCAAAGCGATGATCAAACACAGATGTCCATCAACACCCCAAAGCTTCACAGTCCTATAGCTCGTCCTGGGTCGACATTTCGTTCAATAACACAGCCGTTTTGATTTAGATGCTGTTTATTGCTGATGATCGAATTTTTTTAGATTCTGTACTCGTTCAGGAGATGTGTAATAGCGCCTCCTACCGTATAACAGTGAAAACACGAAAAAATCTTGTCAATGGCAGGGAAGCGTTCTCATAAAAGACGAGATAACAAAAGACACAAAAAAAACACTCACTGCTCTTGAATAACTTTAATAAGGGTTAATCTATATATATACAGTGAAGATTATGAAGTGATATTTGACATTTGATTACTATTTCTGTACCTGAAATTTAAATCTACTTTAGACCTACATGAAAAACCTGAAAAGAACTGTTTATTTCATTTATATGTTTGTTATGTTGTATTTATGTACAATGTATGTATATTATGTACACTCACCTAAAGGATTATTAGGAACACCTGTTCAATTTCTCATTAATGCAATTATCTAATCAACCAATCACATGGCAGTTGCTTCAATGCATTTAGGGGTGTGGTCCTGGTCAAGACAATCTCCTGAACTCCAAACTGAATGTCAGAATGGGAAAGAAAGGTGATTTAAGCAATTTTGAGCGTGGCATGGTTGTTGGTGCCAGACGGGCCGGTCTGAGTATTTCACAATCTGCTCAGTTACTGGGATTTTCACGCACAACCATTTCTAGAGTTTACAAAGAATTTTGTGAAAAGGGAAAAACATCCAGTATGCGGCAGTCCTGTGGGCGAAAATGCCTTGTTGATGCTAGAGGTCAGAGGAGAATGGGCCGACTGATTCAAGCTGATAGAAGAGCAACTTTGACTGAAATAACCACTCGTTACAACCGAGGTATGCAGCAAAGCATTTGTGAAGCCACAACACGCACAACCTTGAGGCGGATGGGCTACAACAGCAGAAGACCCCACCGGGTACCACTCATCTCCACTACAAATAGGAAAAAGAGGCTACAATTTGCACAAGCTCACCAAAATTGGACAGTTGAAGACTGGAAAAATGTTGCCTGATCTGATAAGTCTCGATTTCTGTTGAGACATTCAGATGGTAGAGTCAGAATTTGGCGTAAACAGAATGAGAACATGGATCCATCATGCCTTGTTACCACTGTGCAGGCTGGTGGTGGTGGTGTAATGGTGTGGGGGATGTTTTCTTGGCACACTTTAGGCCCCTTAGTGCCAATTGGGCATCGTTTAAATGCCACGGCCTACCTGAGCATTGTTTCTGACCATGTCTATCCCTTTATGACCACCATGTACCCATCCTCTGATGGCTACTTCCAGCAGGATAATGCACCATGTCACAAAGCTCGAATCATTTCAAATTGGTTTCTTGAACATGACAATGAGTTCACTGTACTAAAATGGCCCCCACAGTCACCAGATCTCAACCCAATAGAGCATCTTTGGGATGTGGTGGAACGGGAGCTTCGTGCCCTGGATGTGCATCCCACAAATCTCCAGCAACTGCAAGATGCTATCCTATCAATATGGGCCAACATTTCTAAAGAATGCTTTCAGCACCTTGTTGAATCAATGCCACATAGAATTAAGGCAGTTCTGAAGGCGAAAGGGGGTCAAACACAGTATTAGTATGGTGTTCCTAATAATCCTTTAGGTGAGTGTATATACTCTATTATATATACAGTACCAGTCAAAAGTTTGGACACAGTGGAAAGTGTGTCCAGACTTTTGACTGGTACTGTACTATAATATACACATAAAGAATATCGGCCGATATATTGATATTGGACTTATTTTACTCCCTAATATCGGTATTGGCCCCTAAAAACCCATATCAGTCGGGCTCTACAATTTACTTCGATCTTCAAATTCATAACGTTTTCACCCCAGGTCTTAATGCGTTGTGTTTCCTTCTGGAGCATCTGTGAATGTTTAAACCTTTTTTAATAGTTGTGTTTGAGTCCCTCAATCGACCTCAGTGTGAAAAGATGGATCTCAAAATCATACAGTCACTGCTGGAAAGGGTTAAAATATGCTAAAGATGCTGGAAAACTGAAGAATTTTTGGGGCCTGGAAGATTTTTCTGAAGAACGTTGTGCAGTTTAACTGCTCAGGACAAACAATAGATTCAAGAACAACATCACAAAACACAAAAACAGCCATGGTGCATCAAGGGTGCATCAACTTTTGAACTGGGTCATTTTTATAAATTCAGCTTCATTCTTTTTTTTTTGTCTTGTGGACTTTATGTAAACATCTTTTATGTGAAATATCGTATTTAGGACAGTACTAAATAAAAAAATAACATGCATTTTTTATTATCCATATTATTTTGTTAAAATTATTCACATTATTCACACCGATTCTGCAAGGGGTTCACATACTTTCAAGCAGCACTTTATATACAGTGCGTCCGGAAAGTATTCACAGCGCTTCACTTTTTCCACAATTTGTTATGTTACAGCCTTATTCCAAAATTGATTAAATTCATTATTTTCCTCAAAATTCAACAAACAAAACCCCATAATGACAACGTGAAAGAAGTTTGTTTGAAATCTTTTATTAAAAATAAAAACCAAAAAAAAAAAAAAAAAAAAAACATATACATAAGTCTTTACCATGACACTCAAAATTTAGCTCAGGTCCATCCTGTTTCCACTGATCATCCTTGAGATATTTCTACAGCTTGATTCCACCTGTGGTAAATTCAGTTGACTGAACATGATTTGGAAAGGCACACACCTGTCTATATAAGGTCCCACAGTTAACAGTGCATGTCAGAGCACAAACCAAGCCATGAAGTCCAAGGAATTGTCTGTAGACCTCCGAGACAGGATTGTATCGAGGCACAGATCTGGGGAAGGGTACAGAAAAAATTCTGCAGGTCTCAGTGAGCACAGTGGCCTCCATCATCCGTAAATGGAAGAAGTTTGAAACCACCAGGACACTTCCTAGAACTGGCTGCCCGGCCAAACTGAGCAATCGGGGGAGAAGGGCCTTAGTCAGGCAGGTGACCAAGAACCCGATGGTCACTCTGACAGAGCTCTAGCGTTTCTCTGTAGAGAGAGGAGAACCTTCCAGAAGAACAACCATCTCTGCAGCACTCCACCAATCAGGCCTGTATGGTAGAGTGGCCAGACGGCACATGACAGCCCGCCTGGAGTTTGCCAAAGGCACCTGAAGGACTCTCAGACCATAAGAAACGTAATTCTCTGGTCTGATGAATCAAAGATTGAACTCTTTGGCCTGAATGGCAAGCGTCATGTCTGGAGGAAACCAGGCACCGCTCATCACCTGGCCAATACCATCCCTACAGTGAAGCATGGTGGTGGCAGCATCATGATGTGGGGAAATTTTTCAGCAGCAGGAACTGGGAGACCAGTCAGGATCGAGGGAACCCTAAGCACACAGCCAAGATAACAAAGGAGTGGCTACGGGACAACTCTGTGAATGTCCTTGAGTGGCCCAGCCAGAGCCCAGACTTGAACCCGATTGAACATCTCTGGAAAGATCTGTGCACCGACGCTCCCCATCCAACCTGATGGAGCTTGAGAGGTCCTGCAAAGAAGAATGGGAGAAACTGCCTAAAAATAGGTGTGCCAAGCTTGTAGTATCATACTCAAAAAGACTTGAGGCTGTAATTGGTGCCAACGGTCCTTCAACAAAGTATTGAGCAAAAGCTGTGAATACTTATGTACATGTGATTTTTTTTTCAGTTTTTTATTTTTAATACATTTGCAAAGATTTCAAACAAAATTCTTTCACGTTGTCATTATGGGGTATTGTTTGTAGAATTTTACGGAAAATAAGGCTGTAACATAACAAAATGTGGAAAAAGTGAAGCGCTGTGAATACTTTCCGGATGCACTGTACATGACATACAATTTTCAAAAGAAATTACATTAAAGTGCTACTTAAGTGTCAATTTACATTTTAATTAACGGTTTGTTTCATGTTCATGTTTCATGTTCTTGGTTGTCATGTGATTCCCATGCCCTCATGTGTTCTTGTGTCATGTTGAGGAGGGAGGGTGGGGGCTCTGGAGGAGGGCAAGGAAACAAACAAGAAAAACAAAGTCCAAAACAAAGAAAACCAGTCCATGGGGGAGTTGAAGGTGGGAGGAGCCAGTGAGGGGCCTGGAGCAGGAGAAGCCAGGTGACAAGCCAGAGGCCAGCCAAGATGAGGCCCCAGGGCGGAGTCGGAGGAGGGAGGAGCCATGGTGTCGACGACTCGGTGGAAGACACCCTGGGGACGACCGACGAGGAAGCAGCCACAGATGGAGACACTGGAGGAGCTGCTGGGTCGATGAGCACGAGACCGGAGGTCCAGGAGACCGAGGAGAAGCCACGGCGACGAGCGTCCGAGGTGGAGCCGGATGACCGCAGGACAGGGTGATGGTCAGGTGGTGAATTGACTTTGCAGTGGCACTTAAAGCATGCTAGAACATGCTAGTGGTTTTGACACAAATCCCTTTCCTTCTCATGGTGGCTTATGAATATGATCTCCGAAGTACAGAACTTTTCCAACAGTAAATCCTTGAATTTGTCTTAACTTGAAAATACTTCAAAGCAGAGAGCAGTGCATATGGGTAGAAGATTAAAAAAGCAGAGCAGAGACTAATGATCCTAAGTGGTTCGGCCATCTTTCACCCCACCGGAGGGCTTCGCGTGTGGAGGCTGACTTGTCCCACAGCACAGCAGGGGAGCCGCACCAAGATGGAATGCCCAAAAATTGCCTGCCACAAATTCAAAACCAATTTTTTGTTTTGTGCGTCACCAAAGCCCTTTTAGAGTTTGTTGGGACAAAATCATCTACAGCTCACTGGAATTTAATGTGGTTAATTTCACAGATGTTCGTGTTACTGATGGACAATATAATAACAAAGTAGGATGAGAGACAATGCTGCACTTTATTTAAACCACGGAAATGATTGATTACTGCATTTTTCATCATAATTGAATAATTTATGTAAAAGGATTTTTTAACCAGTTATTACATGTATGTGAACACAATGTAACAGCACTTTAAGGCACAGCTCTTTAATTCAGAAAGGCTGAATGGCTCCATTTCCACATTCTCCCAGCCTGAGCTTGTGGTTAAGAGCTTCTTCCTGCCAGAGGAGGTGGGCTGATGCTGGAATGAGTGTGATCACTTAAAGAGTTCTTTCAATTGCAGTGACCGCATGAATTTGCAGGACTTACAAGAGGGAGAGTATATGAAAAACCCAAGTGTTTATTTCACATCTGTGAGGTACTCGTTTCAAAACCAATTTGAATTGTGACTCTTTCTGCCCGACAAGCACAAAATAAATATCTTGAGCATTTGATAAGAAAATCCAACTCCACATCTTATTTATTCCACATCTTGCACAGAGGATTCCCTGAATAATGTGAATAAATATTGGATTGTACGCTTTATCCTGTCCGTCTGTTTGTCTATCTATCTATCTGGCTGTCCGTCCGTCCGTCCATCCATCCATTCATCTGTTTGCATGTGCTGTAAAATGAAAACATCTAATAAAAGGGCCTTGATGGAAAGATAAAAACTGTGATAAAAACTGAGAGGAAATGTAGATTCCAATTATGTGCAATCATACATTGTAACAATAAAGTGCTATTAATTTACATAAAGTCATATGCATGTACTTAGTCATTGACCCTGGAATCTCTGGAACTGTGTCTTTCACTTAATTGGCCATTATTTATGTTTATTTATACATGTTCTTGGCAAAAGCTTGCCAAAGCAAATTATCAAAAAAATGCCGATATTGTGTGGTGTGTAATTATCCAAGTCAAGTACTGGGAGGAAAAATGCTGATTGGGAAATTAGAAAGACATAACAAGTGAAGGGAAGTTGTGTAAGATGTGAACTACTAAGAATTGCGTATGATGTTAAAAATGTTTGATGGGGAAATAATGACAATTAACTGATTTTAGTAACTTGTTAGAGTAGATGAAAGAGTCTCAGTAATGTTTAGGTTCCAGATGTTTATGCTATAGGGAACCAGATAAATCGAACTGTTAGAGCCCACATTATACTTGGAGATAAATCTACTGTCATCTTGTAAACATTCATATTCCCAGCGTGATGGATCTCCCAGATGCGGGTTCTGCTTGCCATCAATATTGTAAACACTGTGAATGATTCACCCTAAACAACCTGACTAACAAACCTAAATATTCTGCAAGAGAAATGTTGATCAGTCTCAACAGATTGTGAATTTCAACACATAAGAATGTGTGTGATAATCTGTTCAAGAGGAAGCTGTACTGCAGCAGTTTTTGTTGCATTAAGCCAGGAGAAAGCAATTGCCATTTAGCCTTCTAAAATAATCTAAAATAATGTCATGTTCAATTGCTTTCACAAACTTTGGTGCACATGTTCATTTTTACACAATGTACAAATGTGTCCATTTTTGTCATTGTAGACCATTCAGGTTTGATGTTATTAGCCCCTGAAATTTGATTGGCTGTTGGCAGCCATGTTTTTTAAGTATCCGAGTCATATTAGACGATATGTTAGGACGTCCACCAAAGAAGATGCATACCAATTATGCTTAGACATTGCATTCAGCAGAAAGGTCAACTTGTAAAAATGGGTGTTGCCTGATCAATTTATTAACTTATATGCTTTGACAAATGAAAATTATTTTATAAGTTTTTGCCAGCACTGTCCCTAGCTGCTGTGTGCCTGTTTTGGTGAAGATCGGTCCAATGGTTTATGAGTTATGAGAAAAAAAAAATTGAAAATGGCAGAATATTTTCATAGACGCAAATGAAATCAAAGTTATACATTTTGTTGGGCTTGACTTAAGGATTACCTCATTTACACCATCTTGCTTCATTTAGGCATTACTTGAACAGGTTTTAGTGTTTTGCATGTGGAAAAAGAGCCTGTGGAAGGCAGGAACTACATCTGACCAAACTACCATGAGCACTGGAATTGCCATTTAGTCTTTTAAAATAATCTAAAATAATGTCATGTTAATGAACAGTAAAGTTGCTTATAAAAACGGCACCTTGTGGCCGATTTTTACAAAATTTGCTACACGTAAATTTTCACACAATGTAAAGAATTGTACGAAATTTGGTGTGTGTCCTCAAAATGTCCTGTTGCCTTCATGTGTCAAGTTTCATTAAGCTTGGACATTGCATTCAGCAGAAAGATCAACTTGAAAAATGGGTGTTGCCTGACCAATTAATTAACATATCTTTGTAATGCTTTTACAAATTAAAGTTCTTTAAAAAAAAAAAATTGCCAGCACCGCTCCTAGCTGCTGTGTGCCTGTTTTGGTGAAGATCGGTCCAATGGCATATAGGACGAGTTCGATAAAGTAGGTTAAGAAAATTTAGAAATGGCGGATTATTTACACTGAAATCAGAGATTTTGTAGGGCTTGACTTAAATATACCTCATTTACACCATCTTGCTTCATTTTGCCATTACTTGAACAGGTTTTGGTGTTTTGCATGTGGAAAAAGAGCCTGTGGAAGGCAGGAACTACATCTGAGCAAACTTCCATGAGCACTGGAATGCTGTTATCACGTAAGATTACTTGAGCACACAATGAGTGTTTCAGGCCCACCTGCTCTACTGATAAACTGAGTTAATGCATGTTTGCTTTGTCAACTTTGTTAAGCTCATTTCCTTGAAATTCTTATCAGGAATCTGATCCTTTTAAAATCAATTTTCTCAAGTATGCACAAAGAAATAATGCAAATTCAAGGCAAAATGATGCATTGAGATTTAAATGATTGTCATAATAATTGTTTTGTCAATGTGAATTTGTTTGTTCACTAAATTTAAAATACCTAATTTGGCCATTAATTTCATGAAGGCAACTACAGATTTCTTGTACAGCAAATTTTCAGTTAGTAACAAAAGAATGGTGATCAACAAACAAACTTAAAAAGATGAGCTCTTAAAGGAACACGCCACTATTTTTGAAATAGCTAATTTTCCAACTCCCCTAGAGTTAAACAGCTGAGTTTTACCGTTTACGAATCCATTCAGCCGATCCCCGGATCTGGCGGTAGCACTTTTAGCATAGCTTAGCATAGATCATTGAATCTGATTAGCATCTCGCTCAAAAAAATGACCAAAGAGTTTCGATAAAACGTGACTCTTCTGTAGTTACATCATGTACTAAGACCGACGGAAAATTAAAAGTTGCGATGTGGCTAGGAACTATACTCTTATTCCTGCATAATAATCAAGGAACTTTGCTGCCGTAGGTGCAGAAGGCGCAATGATATTACGCAGCGCCTGAAAATAGTCCCCAGCTAGGTAACTTCCAATGTTGGTTATATTGACGGAAGTTAGCCTATTTTCAGGCGCTGAACTTTCAGCAAAGTTCCTTGATTATTACGCAGATATGAGAGTATAGTTCCTAGCCATATTGGCCTAGAAAATCACAACTTTTCATTTTCCGTCGGTTTTAGTACACGATGTAACTACAGAAGAGTCAAGTTTTAAATAGGAAAAATATTGAAACTCTTTGGTCATTTTTTAACGAGATGCTAACGGTCTAATCAGATTCAATGATCTATGCCAAGCTATGCTAAAAGTGTTACCGCCAGACCCGGAGATCGGCTGAATGGATTCGAAAATGGTAAAACTCAACTGTTTAACTCTAGGGGAGTTGGAAAATGAGCCTATTTTCAAAAATAGTGGCGTTTTCCTTTAACATCACAGCACAACAAATAACTAAAAACAATGACAAAACAACAACAAAAGTTTAGATTAAGCCAGCAAACAGCAAATTATTAACAACAACCTCATAATTTATTCACACTGCAATGCATGTTGGGAATTCACAAACCTTTAATATTTCAGCAGTATTTCTCTATAAGAAGTTCTTTGTTCGGGACAACTGTGCTTCACTATTTGGGACAACATTTGGTGGATTTTAATGAAGTTACAAGTAGTTAGTAATACTCTTAGTATTTGTGACTCAAAGGGTCCCATAATTCTTTCACAATATGGAAGATTTCTCTGAATCTAATTGATGCGATTAACCCATATCCAGGGATATCCAGCCTATATTCTATATTTACATCTCAAATATCCAAGTTTTCTTTTCCATTGTAATTTGCTCAATTGTATTTTTCCATATATACAGTATAAGAATATTTGTCTAATCACAAACAGTGCATAATCTTGAGAGCAGACAATCTGTTAGGCCAGCTGTTTTTGCAGCTGTGACTGATCATCAGGAGGGAAAAAAACACTTTATTCAATCACCAGATAAATAATTACAAATCTGTCTGAATGCATTAATGCACTTGTGTTCATTGAAGGCGTCTGACACATCAGGATTTCTGAAAAAAGATCAATGCTTAACCAAGCTTTAACTAACAGAACTCAATATTTCTTAATATGTAAAGATTTCAGTATAACAGAATGGGAACATACCTTTTGTCATTCCATTCTTCTATGAAGAGCTATAATAAATGGCAGAACTAATCAAATTCAACAAATCTGCAAACACACATTGTTAATTAATGCTTTAACATTTGTTTAATGCTTAAATATAATACTTAACAATACTTGGTTAGTTACTTAGTAGAATGTCTAAAGTGGGCCATCGAAATAAAGTGTTACCGCGATTGTTTCTACACCAATTGTAGTTTCAAATACGCCTCTTGAGAAGAGAAACGAATAAATGCAGAAAGAAGACAATTTGTTTAAAAAAGTAAGTTAGCCAAGTTGTAAACACAACTCTGCATGTACAGTAGTGGCCAAAAGTATGTTGACATCTTCACATCTTATTCAAATATTATTAAAACAAATGTACACATATTGTGTAGTTGTTCTTGAGTAAGTTGTTTTATTTCGTGATAATAATGCAACAAAACATGCCAAATTGTGTAGACATAATTTTTGGCCTGGCTGACATACAAAGGAATTATGAACACATGCAAAAACAAAAGAGAACTGTCACTATATTAATAATAACTGATTATGTTGTAGTCAGTGTATGCTTTTTCCTGTGAGCTTTTTTTGGTTTTCTATGCATTTTGTTTTATAAAACATTTGCTTTTTTGCCAAATAATTTTGTCAGACAAATACCTCAACCGAGTATAGTGGGGGGGGGGGGGGGGGGGGGGGGGTATAAAGCTATTTCATGCATTCTGGATTCTCATGCTAAACATAAACAAAAAACTAGTTGGACGCATGACGGAGTATTTCTGTGCTAAATACACTCCTTCAGGATTCGTATAAGTTTCGGAAAGTTTTTTCAGAGTATGGCCCTGTATGAGATCATAAAGGGCGGAATTCCTTGTATGGGCACTTCTCCCAGATGTGTGTGTGTGTGTGTGTGTGTTTGTGTGTGTGTGTGTGTGCTTGTGTCTCTTTAGCTCCGCCCACTGCACGCCTCCACGAGCTCGGCTGTTTTCAGAAAGAATCGGTACAGCGTATCTGTCTATTATAAATATAATAAAACTAAAGAGTCATCTGAGATATGAAGGATGCAATACTACTCTATAGATACTCAAGATTAACATGAGATTGGCAGAAACTGTGTGTGTTATGTACCGTTTAAAATATTTAGAAATGCATAAACTATTTTCCTCATATTTTTAACTTGTGGGGTCATAAAAAACAAATATTCCCACCGGAAATCACTTTTGGCCATTAATGACATTTTGTCTATTGTCGACACTATCTTTTTTCATTCGGTCAAATTCCTTACATTGTTATCTATTTTGAAGCATATTGGAATAAGATGTGTTCTTGGCTGTTGTAGATGGGTATGGTTTGGAGGAGCAGTGTAGGGATTGGTGTTGGCATGACATATGGGCTTCCTCTGCTAGAGCTCCTCCAGTCCTGTTGAACAGGTGTTACTGGCGGGAACATCTCAACAATAATTTGATGAGCACCAACTGGCAGCGCTCCCTCCTCACTGGCTCTCAGAGCCAGCATATACAGCGCTCTGCCAGTCAAGGCACGATGCCACGGCAACGAAAGCAATGCCAACATCCTCATAAATGTTGCATTATTATGGGTTCATGCATTCTCATGCTGTCTAAAGCAAAGTTTTAGGAATGACATATGAATGTACATAATAATGTCATGGTTTGATTTGAATTGAGGACGCCATCATGATGCATAATTTTGCTTTGAATTTGAATGAATAGGAAGAAACATTAAAAGAGAAGGAAAGTGATTGAATTTGAATTGTATTCTGTAACACAATACATCTAAGTGTACCTTGAAATGTTCTGCCTAGATAGGTGTTCCTCAGAACAAATGATAGATATTCTACTAAATGTAGGTTAATTTGTCATTAGAGAATTATTAGACTGTAGTTAGTAGACTGTTAGGGTTAGGTGTTAGTGTTCGGCTTAGTAGAATAAGTTGACATAGTTGCAAAATTACTTGTCTAAAGTGGACTATCGAAATAAAGTGTTACCATTTTTTATGTCAAAATATAAGCCTAAAATGTCATTTTAATTATGCAATAAATTTTTATATAATGTTTTTATTTTTTATTAATTTTTATAGAACTATCTCTTTATCTTTACTGTTTTAGTCATCGTTCTTGGTGTGAACGGACCAGGGTTAGTTCACCCTAATGGAAATGAAGTCCTCATTTACTCACCCTGGTGCCGTATTTTAGACCACAAAAGGAGATTTTTTTTAAAGGGGTCATGAACTGCATTGTTTTATCATGTTTCCTGTGGTGCACTTATAATGGTAGTATGATTTTGAAATTTTTCCTACCTTGATTTGAATGCTCTGTATGAAGGGGTGTGTCTGCTTCAGTGTAAACGCCCACTGCTGTGATTGGCTGCTGTGATACTCCAGTGTAAACGTAAAACTGTTCAGTAAAACTGTTCCCACAAAGTTGGGAGCAAGAAATTGTCCAAAATGTCTTGGTATGCTGAAGCATTAAGAGTTCATTTCACTGGAACAAAGGGGCCAAGCCCAACCCTTAAAAAACACCATAATCCCCCCTCCACCAAACTTTACACTTGGCACAATGCAGTCAGGCAAGTACCGTTCTCCTGGCAAGTGACAAACCTAGACTCGTCCATCGGATTGTCAGGCAGAGAAGCGTGATTGGTCACTCCAGAGAACACGTCTCCACTGCTCTAGAGTCCAGTGGTGGCGTGCTTTACCCCACTGCATCCCAGCTTTGCATTGCACTTGGTGATGTAAGTCTTGGATGAGCTGCTCGACCATGGAAACCCATTCCATGAAGCTCTCTACGCACTGTTCTTGAGCTAATCTGAAGGCCACACGAAGTTTGGAGGTCTGTAGCTATTGACTCTGCAGAAAGTTGGCGACTTCTGCGCACTGTGACCCTCAGCATGCGCTGACCCTGCTCTGTGATTTTACGTGGCCTATCACTTCATGGCTGAGTTGCTGTTGTTCCCAATTGCTTCCACTTTGTTATAATACCACTAACAGTTGAGCGTGGAATATTTAGTAGTGAGGAAATTTCACAAATTGCACAGGTGGCAACCTATCACTGTACCACGCTTGAGTTCACTGAGCTCCTGAGAGCGCAGACATGTTGAGCACTCGATTTCTGCACACTAATGAATGCTTTCATCATAACTAACAGTGTAAACACAATGTAAATAAGAGATTTGTTTTGGCGAGAGTCCAGAACTCACTGATAAACTCGCGCTGTTTGATTGACAGCTCCAGCGATTGTAAAGGGAGCATTCTTTAAACGCTTTCTATATATAATTTAACCACAGTTTAAATAACAGATTATTTTCATCCTACTGAGAGAAACAATGTGAAGTTGAGCGTTTAGTCACTGGTTTGATTTACTGACACATAGACAAAGAACATCTGACTGTATATAAATCATTACATATCAGAAATGACTGATCACAGATCAGGCATTCGAATTAACATGGTTACTCACATGTTGTGGCATTACTGTCAAGTCCATATCGTAAAAGTCTATTTGCAAAGCCTGTGCCGAAATTGCGACTGATTTACCAAAGAATCCACTGAAATGTAGCAAATACAAATAAATAATGCTCAACTGAGACATTCACATTGTTGAAAATAAATAAGCACATTCCTAGCATTAGGATCCTTTGGAAGGTAATGTTATTCTTAGTCCAGTGATCCTGTATCGCTCTTCTCTCCTCGTCATCTCACTAACACGCCGGTGGGCGGAGCCAAAGTTGAAGTAGGCGTTGATCTTCTTCTGCAGAGGCGGTCTTTCACCGATAGGCACACTCATTGTGGAGAGTCGTTCTCTGGGCTTGGTTTCAATGAAAGCTGTTTTGGACTAACAATGAATAGCGACCAGCATCAAGCTTTTAAAAAAAGACAGAAAAGTATCACAAAGTGGTCTGATGTTACACGTGTCGTATATTTCAAGTGTTCTGGGGGTTTACGATAGGGTTTGGTTAAAAACAAAACTGAAATTTAATGCGTAATAAAATGAAAATCCTGAGCTTGGCCATTGGTCTTCTGTGCTCGACTGCACATTCATGAGCGCCACAGTTCACTCCGACTCGCTCTCACACTTTCTCTGATAATTTTGCATCTTTTTAAGTCAAGTCAACTCAAGACACCTTTATTTATATAGCGCTTTATACAATACAGAGTGTTTCAAAGCAGCTTTACAGTGATAACAGAAAAATGATGCATATGGCTGTTGTTCAGCTGAAGTCAGTTGGTAAGCCAAATTGTTCTCCCACACATAAAAAATATCCATTCTCATTGGTGGAACTGGTTATTCAATATTTTAAATAAGGAGACCCTCTCCAAAGTGCTCCTCATCCATTTTCTCGAGCCAATTTATTCTGCCTATCATTTGTAGTGTGTAAGTCAGAGTGAGGCTGTAATAAAGCAGGCTGTTCGTATTCCACAGGCAGAGCGATTGCAGGTAGCAGACAAAACCAATCACCATAATGTGTTATTCATCACCCGGAGCTGTTCAGCGCAAGGCCACAGCATGATACAGACACACACCTGATGCACAGGCACGCACAGCCTTCTAACCTAACCGCTGCACTCATGCGTTTTTCTAAATCCAGCACATATTTTAGTTTTCACAGCGGTTGTCCAATTTGGCACAGTGTTCACATTTTTTCCTCAACAGACTGGCGAGAGTCAGTCTTTGTAGCTTTGTGGAAAGAAATAATTAGCTACCCAAGGCCTAACATAGCTAATTATGGATGCATTTCAATAATCTGACTTAGAATTCAGGTTTCAATCTAGTAAACACATGAATAAAGTAATTGTTCACAATCATGGTGCTGTTTTTCATTCTTAATTTTCTGTCTGTGGTAATTTCATGTAAAGTTTATTGAACAGTTTAGAAACATTTAAATTATAAATGTGTAAAGCCTTTTTTATTTTATTTAAAAAATATTTTATTTCATATTTTATTTCATATTTTATAACATTCATGGAAAATGTATTGGACAGTTTAGAATCTTTTAAATTATACATAAAATTAATTTAAATTGATATTGATTTAATATTGATGAATTAAATAAGCTTATGCTTTTTCCTACTCCTTTTCGGAAATGTATAAGTTAGTATTGTTTTGCTTTCTGTTTTGTTGTGTATTTGTTTTTGTTTGTTTTTTGTCCATTAGCTTTTATTGTATTATTTTTGCATGTTCGAAATAAAGCCATACATTCATTCATTCATTCATTCATTCATTTTATTTGTTATTTAATTTAATTTAATTTCATATTTTTTATTTTGTTTTATATTTTATTATAAACTTTTAAATTATAAATGTCAAAAGCCTTTTTAATTTTATATAATAATAATTCTATATAAATATTTTATTTTGTTTTATTTAGTTGTTAATTTTATTTAATTTTACACTTTATTCTTTTTTAATTATATTTCATATATTGTATTTTCTATTTTATTTTCTATTTTCTATATTTTATTTTCTATATTTTATATTTTATTTTTTAGTTCTGTTCTGCAGCACACAGATCAAATCTCTCATCTCCAGTATAAATAAAAGCAATTTGGCAGTTGTATCATTTTTTTAATTTAATTTTATATTTTATTCTATTTTATTTAACTTTTTTTTTTTCTTTTTTTTTTTACTTTTTATTTATATTTTATATATTTATTTTATATATTTTATGTTGTAGTTCTGTTCTGCAGCACACAGGTCAAATCTCTCATCTCCAGTATAAATAAAAGCAATTTGCCAGTTGTCATTAATCTGTTTGGAAAGTTCTATCTTCTGGTTACATCTAATTAAGTTCATGACCTGGGATTTTCAGCGGAGGGAGCTTGTCCTCCCAAGGCTTTAATAAAGCACATAGACGATGTTTACACATATCTGATAGTACTCCACATTAGCATAATGAGAAAGATGTAATCTTTAAAAAAGTCATCTTAAGGACAGATGATGTTATTGGTGTAGGACGTTAGTAACTCTTTTCCATGTGTGAATGTGTATGGTTCCAAGGCATAAACCATATAAAATAATTGAGATATTTTTAATATTGCACGTTTATCTCATTGACATATAATTTCATGAAACTGACCCTAAACCAAACCCTAATCCTAACCCTATAGTAAGTACAGGTTATGAGCTGCGTCAAACACTAAATCTACTGTTCTTACTCTCCACGGCACCGTCTCATTACCAATCTGATTCCTTTTCCATTTTCAATCAGCTCAACCACACAATAAGAGTTAGTGTAAATAGCTTTCTCAACAAGACAGACTATTTGCACTTAGTGTAAAGAGACACAATCGAGACAACAAGGGTCTCATTTGCTTCTATTTTTATTTATAATAACGAATTTTAGGGAGAAAATCTAACTTTAAATGTTACGAGCAATACAATTTTCCTCTTGGTTGGAATTCCGGATGGGTTTTGTTCTTGCAAACAAGACGAACAAGCAATTTGCGCAACATGCAATACTTCACCTCTGCTTGACCTTGTGGAAAAACATTACATTTATTACATTCGGCTGAGAGAGACGGCATGGAAACTGTAAACATCTATCATTAGAATTCCGCAAACAAACTCTGAATTCCGAAAGAAGATTCCACAGGCTTTTCGGGGAACATCTAATGAAACTAAATCCAGGACTCTGCATCAATCCCACAACGCCCTCCGCCCTGGCCGGGTCATTATGACTGATGAGGTGCTACTCTACGGCCCTGACCCACTCAGCTCTCTGCTTCATACAATGAACACACACACACACACACACTCATGTAGTCTAACACGGAGCCCATTATCGGCTGAACAATATTCTCTGCACACAACCAGCTCCATTATACAGCCTGATTTCTCTAAAGACACGGGCGGACGGGAGAGAGCTCGTTTCACTCTGAAACACAACACCTGAGACGCAGTCTTTTAAGGGAGAGGTAACACAATAGATTTGAATTGAGACCAGCAGGATGACGGGAAAGCAAGGTGTGGGATTATCAAATGAATCTGATTATTGAACTTTCAAAGCAGAAGCTGGTGTGACTTTCTTCCCACAACTTCTAATAACTGATCTATTATGTTTTCTTTTGTTCAGTGTGGCATGGGATGGGAACCCCCAGCACACAGACAGAGTTATCTGGGATAAACCAACCCCTCCCTCCCACCAAGAACCAACACCAAACACCAAACAGCTTTGAAGCTCAAGCTTGACAAATGAAAGAACTTACAACAGACAAACGAGGGGTCATCAGTTTCGCTGCATGCATGATGAGACATGATAAACAACAACTACCGTCTCAGACACACACACACTCTCACACACAAAAACACACACACTCTGTATACTATATATACACTATATACACCGACCAGGCATAACATTATGACCTAATATTGTGTTGGTCCCCCTTTTGCTGTCAAAACAGCCCTGACCCGTCGAGGCATGGACTCCACTAGACCCCTGAAGGTGTGCTGTGGTATCTGGCACCAAGATGTTAGCAGCAGATCCTTTAAGTCCTGTAAGTTGCGAGGTGGGGCCTCCATGGATTGGACTTGTTTGTTCAGCACATCCCACAGATGCTCGATTGGATTGAGATCTGGGGAGGCCAAGTCAACACCTTAAACTCATTGTTGTGCTCCTCAAACCATTCCTGAACCATTTTTGCTTTGTGGCAGGAGCATTATCCTGCTGAAAGAGACACAGTCACCAGGGAATACCGTTTCCATGGAAGGGTGTACATGGTCTGCAACAATGCTTAGGTAGGTGGTACGTGTCAAAGTCACACCCACATGGATGGTAGGACCCAAGGTTTCCCAGCAGAACATTGCCCAAAGCATCACACTGCCTCCGCTGGCTTGCATTCTTCCCATAGTGCATTCTGGTGCCATGTGTTCCCCAGGTAAGCGACGCACACGTGATGTAAAAGAAAACGTGCTCACGTGCCACTGTTGGTGCTTTCGGCGGTGGACAGGGGTCAGCATGGGCACCCTGACTGGTCAGCGGCTATGCAGCCCCTATACGCAACAAACTGCGATGCACTGTGTATTCTGACACCTTTCTATCAGAACCAGCATTAACTTCTTGAGCAATTTGAGCTCCAGTAGCTCGTCTGTTTGATCGGACCACACGGGCCAGCCTTCGCTCCCTACGTGCATCAATGAGCCTTGGCCGCCCATGACCCTGTCTCCGGTTCTCCACTGTTCCTTCCTTGGAGCACTTTTGATAGATACTGACCACTGCAGACCGGGAACACCCCACAAGAGCTGCAGTTTTGGAGATGCTCTGACCCAGTCGTCTAGCCATCACAATTTGGCCCTTGTCAAACTCGCTCAAATCCTTACGCTTGCCCATTTTTCCTGCTTCTAACACATCAACTTTGAGGACAAAATGTTCACTTGCTGCCTAATATATCCCACCCACTAACAGGAGCCGTGATGAAGAGATAATCAGTGTTATTCACTTCACCTGTCATAATGTTATACCTGATCGGTGTATATGCACTGAATATGCAAACCAAGCCAAGTCAGAAAGTCAACATTATTTCTAAAGCACTTTATAGATTGTTTTACAGCAGCTTCACAATAGTAACAAATTCAAATTCTGCCATAAAGCAGCTCTAACAAGCCAATAGTGTGATTATTCAGCTCAAGTCAGTTCACCTTTGATTCAGTTCAGTTCCATAACTGTGTAAAATTCATCATTGTGCATACATACTGCATATGTGGTGTATTTGTGCACATACATGTACGTGTGACAAACTGATGTACACTCGACTGCACATTGAACGAGCAAAAGACATAAGATAGTAGTGTTTTATATTTTTCACATCTGTGTGTAGTTTGAAATGTATATGGCTAATCATTTTATGTTTGTGTGTAGAGTTACTACACAAAAATAGCATTTTTAGAAGAGTTAAAATAGTTTTGAATGAAGTGTTTGCTTTTGCAAAAGAAGTTTTGCATCTTGTGTGTGTTTTGTGGTTTTGTGTGTAGAGTTTTCAGAAATGCAACCATAGTTTCAAAAACTGTGTGTAAGCATGTTTTAAAAATTGTAATATACCCAGTATATTCTTACAGCTTTTACATTTTTTGTTAGTGTATTCCAGTTGTTACGTAAAGGGAAAATTCAGTCACTAGTGAAATTATTTACCCACACAAGCACATAAAAAGACAAAAAAACACCACAAAAGTTTAATAAAATGCAAGTCTTGAATGCACAAAAATGCAATAGCTTTAAGTGAGGAACAAACAGAAATTGAAAATAATCTTTCCTTCTGCTGAAGCTCTGAAATCGTATTCATATCAGCAGGTTCAGATTCAGAAATGATGCATTAATGTGCCACACCAGGCATCATTGACATCATTGATGCCCAATGTCAAGAGCTTTATTTATGAAGTCAAATGCACCTTTATTATGCCTTATTTATGGTGTTTTTTGGATCTTCACAGAATGTTTCATTTCTGGGCAAATTGTTGTAACGTCTGTCAGTCAGTCAGTGTATTATGCTCTTTTTAATATGTTGGTTCAGCTTGGCTGACTAGCATTGGAGGTAGTGTGAGAGAGCTGGCTCGACTCTCGCAGCCACAGGGATTTGGCAGGCGTTCTGAATGATGGACAGAAGATGATTTATGAGAGCACCACATGCAGTCGAGGTGGAGTTTTATGTGGATTGTTGGGGCATCTCCCTCCCTCTAGCTTTCTGATTGGTAACAGGTGGCTGAGACGGATGTTCAGAAAGGAATGGTCGACCCACAAGCAGATGAGTAACAAAATTATGATGAATTCCCAAGTGCTGAATGAAGCGGCTAACGACGGTTAATGACTGAGATCGCATGGCCTGGGACAAACCTTCATGTTTGGTCCCCCTGTTCATTTATCCGTAAATGCGAAGTCCACTTCTGTTCTGTTGACCAGTGCAACATTTTTGGTTGCCATACAAATAAACATTGGGAACACTGTAAACCCGAATAAGTTTGAAAAGTTGCGTCAAATTTTTTAAGTTAAGAAATTTAACGTTTAAGTAAGCAGAACTTGCACATTTTTATTGCTCTGAACTTGAAATATTTGAGTAAGCTAATTCATACATTTAACTTAAAAATATCATGTAATCTCAAATTTACTTTTTGGTAGTGAAAAGTTGACTAAAGCATTAACTAGCTAATTCAATAAATGCCACCTTGCTAATTGGTAACACAATGCTTTGGTAGCATTAGCATAACATAGCACTTGCTGAATGAGGACAGCAATATAAAACATTTAACATAAATCTGACCTGTTTTTTCCATCAAACTATTAAACACTACTAAATCTCCCACTTAACGTTAATCTTGCACAAAAAACATAATGGCATTTACTCTCTCTTTTGAGTGTCATGTCAAAGCATGCTGGGAAATAGAAATCCCAGCCTAGTTTCAGTTAAATTTAAGTTTGTCTAAATTAAAACAAGTTCATAAAACTCAAAACAATTCAGATTGCTTAAAATGTGTCAGTTTTGAAAACTCAAAAGGAAAAGAAAGTTCTAAATACTCATAAAAGTTAATTTGTTTAAACTAATTTGTTTCATTTGAGTTGGCTCTACTCAAACCAGTTAATTATGTTGAGCGTTAGGGTTTACAGTGAAGGATTTCAAAGACTGTTAAATAAATGGAATATGACAAAATCCATTTCATATGGCAAGACAATTCTTGTGAAAAATAAGTACACTTAAGCATACTTTTTTTTTTTAAAACTTATGAAAATAATATACTTAGTGTAAACTGAATGTAATATTTTAAGTTTATGTTAAATGCAGTTACCTGAACTTGTGCTTTTTTGACCCACTTAAGTACCCATTTATTCTATGAAATATGGTTAAAGTGTCCTGCCGAACTTACTGACATGCATTTATGGTAAAATAAAAACATGTTTATATAATTTCTATTGAAACTTGTATGTCATGTATTTAAATATTTTCATAATTACATATTTGTAATGATGAAGTTGCAATTTAGTACATTTAAAATACATATTTTAACTTTAAATGTAATATCAGATAACGCACTATAGTAAAAATTATAATCAAGTATTTTACGTGTGCTTCAGTATGTTAGTCAACACAAAAATAAGTGTACTACTTCTTTAAAACACGACAAAAGATTATTAAAACATAATAATTTAAAGTGCACTTTTTAAAGGTGTACTTAAGTGTGGTAAGAAACTTGAAGTACATTTAAGTGGCCTTTTATTTCATTAATACAGCAACATGGGGCCCTATCATACACCCGGCGCAATGCGATGGCAGACGCGATGCAAGTGTTTTTTGCTAGTTTCAGCCCGACGCAGTTATCATTTTCACGTACAGCGCCATGTTGTTTAAATGGCAAAAGCACTGGAGTATCTGTTCGCCCATGGGCTGAAAACCAGGTGTGTTCAGGAGCATTGTTGGCGCGTTGCTATTTTGAGGAGCTGGAAACGACTGCGCCATTGACCAACAAACCTGCTCTAAAGTCAAGTGCAGTATTTTTTGTGTTATTAAAGGGTGTTTTAGTAATATGCGCCTATAGGCGGTGCACAACGCACGTACATTTACACGTGTGCTTATTACACACACAGGGACGCAGCAGCACACACACATTTTTAAATATTAAAAATAAAAGGATTCCTCTCTGGAGATGCGTTCAGTCTTTCTTCCATGTAAATAGTGAATCCGCCATGGTGCGAGCGCAACTGGCTTTTAAAGGGAATGGGAGATGAGACTCTGATTGGTTTATTGCACGTTACGCCCAAAACACACCCATGCCTCATTAAGAGAATAGGGACAACCCTTTTGGACCATGCGCCTGGCGTGCAGACCATTTTTTTCCGTCTTTAAACTAGCAAAAGTGGATTCCGACACTCAGATCGGTAAAATAGGGCCCATAGTGTCAGCCCAGATCTGGCCCACATCTGGTGTGCGTGGAATCCACATGTACCAGATGTGGCCCGGATCTGGGCCGACACTATATGTCTGGGATATTATCTACAATTAAAGTTTTTTGAAAATACCTTTAATATTTGAAGTACTGTACACTACCAATGCACATCCGGTAAAATTAAGCGCATTTCTTTTTCACAAGGGAAATATTTACAACATGCATATTTCAAAGCCTTTTTACACTGTTTGCAAAATATATGCAAATATATAGTTTTTCTTCCAGAACCTGTTAGAAAATCCATCTTTTAACGGTTGCACATTATAGCTGATCCAAGTTGTCATTAGCTTGTTCATTCTGGTCAAGATGGTTGTTTAAAACTGGTTTAAACCTGATCATCTGTCTTACTCAAGCAGATTGGACCATCACCAACATCCTCCAAAACAAACCTGACCTTCTATGACCTGTTTTTTCCATCAGGTTTTCACTAATTTCATTCAGTCTTTTAAATAAGTGGGCTGTTTTGCTCTCATAACAGCTATGAAAAATGATGCTTATTTCTTGGCCATTCCCAGTAGGACTGTCGCCGATAGTAATCACTGCTGAAGTACACCATATAAAGGCTCTATTAGCTATTGTCCACTGTGACTGATGAAGGATAAATCAGAGATTATGAGAAGATGAAAGGAGCACAACCCAGCCAGCAGAGGAGGAAGATGGAGACGGAGATCAGATAAAATGGCTGCAGAAATAGTCTGACCACTTTCAGCAACTGTTAGAAAACCATGCAATATACACTACTTTTCAAAAGTTTGGGTTCAGTAAGATTTGTTTTTAAAGAAATTGATACTTGTATTCATCAAAGATGCATTAAAATGATCAAATAAAAACAGTAAAGAAATGTATAATGCTGCAAAAATATCAAATAAAGAACTTTCTAATTCATCAAATAATCCAAAAAAAGTAGCACAGTTTCCAGAAAAACAATATTGAACAGCACAACTGTTTTCAACATTGATAATAATAATAATAATAATAATAAATATTTATTGAGCAGCACATTAGCAAATTTCTAAAGGATCATTTGGCACTGAAAATCCAGAGAAGTGTCATTTATTCCTGTGATGGCAATCAATTACATTTTAAAATGTATTAAAAGTTATTTTAAATTGTAATATTTCACAGTATTACTATATTTTTGATTAAATAAATGTAGCCTTGGTGACAAACAAACATTAAAAAGTCGTACCAACCTCAAACTTTTGAACAGTAGTGTAACTTAAATGTAAAATGTATTTTGATGACTACATTAACACATGTGAGGTGGGACTTGATCCACTTTGGATTGATTGGATCAATTATAAATGTGCACTTATTTTTGACAACTGAGACAGCTTATAGCCCAAAAATGGTCAGTATTTACTGTCTGATCACATATGAGAGAATTAGAAAGCTAAAATGTAAGCACAAACATAATCAGAAATCTGAATATATGTCTGTTGTGTTCACACCAAGGACGATAATAATTACAACGAAAGCTATAACTAGACGGTGCTGAAATATGGCTTATTCATGATGTTATATGGTTGCTAGGGTGCTCTAAATGGTTGCTAGGGCATGGCTAGACAGTTAGAAGGGTTAAACTAATATAGACTGGATGTCTGGCTGAATCAAAAGAGCCAAACTCACGTGTCTGTCTCTAATGTTCTGATACATATCCCTCTCATC
Source organism: Rhinogobio ventralis (assembly GCA_039654625.1). Classification (NCBI taxonomy): domain Eukaryota; kingdom Metazoa; phylum Chordata; class Actinopteri; order Cypriniformes; family Gobionidae; genus Rhinogobio; species Rhinogobio ventralis. Next base: position 3,603,875 of record CM077193.1, on the reverse strand, counting down.
TATTTTTCAATGGAAGTCTATGGGGTGGTTGCTAGGGTGCTGTAAGTGGTTGCTAGAATGTGGCTATGAAGATTTTAGGTCATTACTTATTGGCTGCTTTGTAAGATAAGTCAAATGTGTGTTAGAGAATGAGAGAGAGAGAAAGAGAGAGTGTGTGTGTGTGTGTGTGACTCAAGCCTGCCACACAAGTCCTTCTTCCTTCGGAAGGAGATTGGAGCTTTAACTTTAATCTCTACATTTCCATAACTGTTTATTTTTTAAAAAGTTGTTGATTAGGCGGGAATGTGGGCGGGACCTTGATATCACGGCTCACTGCTGTGCAGACTCGGGCTCCAAGATGTCAGCGCCATATTTGAACACTGGCGGCTTCACTTTCGTCAACGGAAGAAAGTGAAGGTGCGTCGTCCATCTTTTTTTACAGTCTATGATGTGACATTTGAGATTCAAATTCATGAACACTCCATCAAATCTAAGTCTATGGGATTTTTTTTTGCACCGCTTTTTCGTCCGCTGTGTGAACATTGTAGGTCCGATCACTCATCAGAGCACACCTCTCTTCAATGAGCCGGTCGATTTGACACCTCATTCATGGGTCTATGACAAACAGTGCAGGACAAGTTACGCGCCAAATTTTGTCCAGAAGAATAATAATGAGTATGAGAAATAACCATAGCTATGCTCTCTATGAATCATACATATCCCTCTCATCTCTTTTTCAATGGAAGTCTATGGGGTGGTTGCTAGGGTGCTGTAAGTGGTGTCTATGGTGTGGCTATGAAGATTTTAGGTCATTACTTATTGGCTGCTTGATAAGATGAGTCAAATGAGTGAGAGAGTTAGAGAATGAGAGCGTGCGTGCATGTGTGTGTGTGTGTGCGTGTTTTTGTGACATATCAGGACACAAATGTGTATAATGACATGGGTATGACACAGGTATTACAAGGAGAGGGTGACTTATGAGAATATTACCCATGTCCCCATTTTTCAAAAGGCTTATAAATCATACAGAATGAGTTTTTTTTTTTGAGAAAGTAAAAATGTGCAGTTTCCTGTGATGGGTAGGTTTAGGGGTAGTGTGTGTGTGTGTGTGTGTGTGTGATGGGTAGGTTTAGGGGTAGGGGTAGTGTAGGGGGATAGAAAATATGGTTTGTACGGTATAAAAACCATTACGCCTATGGAATGTCCTTGTGTCTTGTTTCCAGTCTAAATATCTTAAAATTCTTAAATCAAGATGATTTTACTAGATAAGTAAAATGACATAAGATATTTTTCTTGTTTTTGCTTAAAGGGCACCTATTATGCAAAATTCACTTTTTGAACATAAATGTGTGTTGGCAGTGTGTGTACACAACCACCCTAAAATGGTAAAAATGTCAAAAAATCTCAGAACAAGCCTTTTGCAGATTCCTGGCAAATTGACGTCACATTTCACAGGCCCCGCCCACGAGTGTTGATAGACACTGCTGTATTAGCATAGACCCCGCCCTCAGAGAGCTTTACAAAGTCTGCCATGTTTATCTCCTCGCCAGAGAATTTAACAGCAGCATTCAAGTAAGAAATGTGTACTTAATAAAGCTAAAGTTCAATCAGTCAAGATCAGTAAGTGATTTTCTGTTTATCTTTTGTTGTTTGATTCATATTAACAGCAGATATAGCAGTAGGTCCTGTATGTTACACTGCTTTCACTTTAGTACACAGATCTAATATACACACGGGATTTCTGTACTTGCTGCATAAGTCGAAGGATCTTGTCCATCATTCTCTGGAAAGTCGGGGGTGCCCCATGGACCCCAAACGGTAGAACCCGGTACTGAAATAGCCCCTCAGGAGTGGAGAATGCCGTCTTTTCTTTAGCCTGGTCCATTAAAGGGACCTGCCAGTATCCCTTAGTCAGGTCCAGAGTAGATACAAAACGGGCTGGCCCCAGGCGCTCGATGAGTTCATCAACTCTGGGCATAGGATATGCATCAAAGCATGAGATTTCATTTAATTTTCTAAAATCATTACAAAATCTTACACTGTCATCAGGCTTGGGGACCAGAACAATTGGGCTTGACCATGCACTGTTGGACTCCTCAATGATGTTCAAGTCTAACATCTTCCTTACTTCCTCACGGATTGCTTCTCTTCGGGCTTCTGGGATGCGATAGGGCTTCAGTCTCACTTTTTTCCCAGGTTCTGTGACTATGTCATGGTACACCACTGTGGTCCGACCTGGAAGTAGAGAGAATACATCTGCATGTTGGCTTACCAACTCCCGGAGGTCTTGTTTCTGGTTTGGGGTTAGTTGGGCTCCCATTTCCACGGGTATTTGGGAGGAGACTTCGGGTGACAGGGTGGAGAGGAGACATCGTTCTGGGTCGCACCACTTCTTGAGTAAATTCAAATGATAGGTCTGGAGGACCCTGTGCCGACCGGGCTGCCTAACCTTAGAGTTCACTGGACCTACTCGTTCAACCACTTCATATGGCCCATGCCACTTGGCAAGAAACTTGCATTCGTGGGTTGGGACCAAAACCATGATCTTTTCTCCTGGTTGAAACACTCTAAGTTGGGCCCCCCTGTTGTAGATTTGTGCTTGGGCCTCTTGAGCCTGTTTCATGTGTTCTCTAACAATTGGCCATACATGAGTCATCCTCTGGTGCATCTGCTCCACATGTTCCAGCACCGAGCGATGTGGCGATGGTTGGTTCCCCCAGACCTCTTTGGCAATATCCATCAACCCCCTGGGCCTTTCGTCCGTAGAGAAGTTTGAATGGCGAAAATCCCATGGAGCTCTGTGGAACTTCCCTAATGGAGAATAGAACATAGGGCAGTTTTTCCCATCCATCTCAATCAGCTTTCTCAACATTTGCTTTAAGGTTTGAGGATGATAAACAGAGGTACGAATCTGGCTCACCTTTAACAGTTTACACATTCCTTTCAGGACTTTGGACATGAAACAGGTACCCTGGTCGGTTAGAACCTCCTCTGCAATGCCCACTCGGCTAAAAAGTTGGAACGTCTCTCTGGCCACTGCTTTAGCAGTTGCTGCCCGCAGGGGTATGGCCTCTGGATACCGGGTAGCATAATCCAGGATTACCAGAATATATCGATGGCCCTTGCTAGATTTAGGCAGTGGCCCCAGGATGTCCATTGCAATTCTGTGAAAGGGGATATTGATAATGGGTAAAGGAACCAACGGGTTGCGATAGTTTGCAGTTTGCAAAAAAATTTGCAGTGATTTTTTGGCCCGCTTTTTCGTCCGCTGTGCGACCATTGTAGGTCTGATCGCTTACAAAAGTCCTCAATGAGCCGGTCAATTTGGCACCTCATTCATGGGTCTTTGACAAACAGTGTTATGTGCCAAAGTTTTGTGCAGAAGAATAATAATAATAACAACAGTGATGCTTTCTGTTGTAATAAGTTGTAATAATCATTCTAATAGAATACTGAGTCCACACAGTTATAACGTCAGCAACACAAATGAATGATGTCATTGGAATCACTTTTAGAATGATTTCTTAGAATAAACATAGGCCTAACGTTATCATCTCTGGATGCTAATATAGTTAACATAGTGGTTTTTATAGGTATTAATTTTGGTGTTTCTTTACATGTTAGAAGATTTAAAACGGAACAGACACCTCCCAAAAAAATTAGTCTGCTTGTCATGATGTTACATGGCCTCTTTCTCTCTGGAGTTGTGTTTACATTGCACAATCATTTCATTACCAGCCCATTCTCGAGTATTTTCACATTCAATCATCACATAAAAGCTGTTACTCTTGGATGAGAACAGTGTCCATTTCAGTTTCCTGACAACCTGTTCTCAGAATGGAGACTGATGACCGCTATGGGAAGAGCATTGGGAAATCAGAGGTTCATTTACCGCTCCCTCGGCCACTTTCCGAGCTCTGAAAGCTTGTTTGCTTTGGCATTCGTTAGTGTTGTTTGTTTTCCTCATCATATTTTTTCTCTGAAGGCCAACTCCAGTTCAATGGATAAAAGACAGACAACTGTATATGCATGCACACATTTATCCCCAAAAGATGTTGCTGATTGATTGCTAACTCTTCTTGCCATTTATGTATTTTAGTATCTTCCTAATGTATATACACCAATCAGGTGTGTCATGATCATAACATTATGACCACTGACAGGTGAAGTGAATAACACTGATTATCTCTTCATCACGGCACCTGTTAGTGGGTGGGATATATTAGGCAGCAAGTGAACATTTTGTCCTCAAAGTTGATGTGTTAGAAGCAGGAAAAATGGGCAAGTGTAAGGATTTGAGGAAGTTTGACAAGAGCCAAATTGTGATGGCTAGACGACTGGGTCAGAGCATCTCCAAAACTGCAGCTCTTGTGGGGTGTTCCCGGTCTGCAGTGGTCAGTATCTATCAAAAGTGCTCCAAGGAAGGAACAGTGGAGAACCGGCGACAGGTTCATGGGCGGCCAAGGCGAAGCGAAGCGAAGGCTGGGCCGTGTGGTCCGATCAAACAGACGAGTTACTGTAGCTCAAATTGCTCAAGAAGTTAATGCTGGTTCTGATAGAAAGGTGTCAGAATACACAGTGCATTGCAGTTTGTTGCGTATGGGGCTGCATAGCCACAGACCAATCAGGAGGCCCATGCTGACCCCTGTCCACCGCCGAAAGCGCCAACAGTGGCACGTGAGCATCAGAACTGGCCTGGTCATCTGAATCACGTTTTCTTTTACATCATGTGGATGGCCAGGTGCGTGGCTTACCTGGGGAACACATGGCACCAGGATGCACTATGGGAAGAAGGCAAGCCAGCGGAGGCAGTGTGATGCTTTGGGCAATGTTCTGCTGGGAAACCTTGGGTCCTGCCATCCATGTGGATGTTACTTTGACACGTACCACCAACCTAAGCATTGTTGCAGACCATGTACACCCTTTCATGGAAACAGTATTCCCTGGTGGCTGTGTCTCTTTCAGCAGGATAATGCTCCTGCCACAAAGCAAAAATGGTTCAGGAATGGTTTGAGGAGCACAACAATGAGTTTGAGGTGTTGACTTGGCCTCCAAAATATGCTCTCAAGTATAAGGGGCTTTCCTGACATTAATGCTTGGATAACACGCCTACGTCTCCTTCGATTAAGATAATGGCTAGTGCGGTGGCACAATTCTGTGATTGGCGGGGAGAGTTAGTATCCCGTAATCTAAAGATGATTGACATACATGAAGGAGAAGCTATATTAATTGTCATGATAATTGCTAAGAAGTGAAATTTGCAAATGTGACTTACAAAACTGACTTAGTGCCTAATTTTAAGTTAAATATCTAGTTTAGTCATGAAACAGGCTGATCGGTTCATTACATGGAGTCTGCAAGCAATGACATCACTACTGCATGGCACAAGCTGATTGGCCTCAGCTGATCTTGCAGCCAATGAGATTGCTTGCTCAACATTTAAATATTCTGGTTCAGTGTTTGCTGTAGGCTAGTCCTTTCAGAGCTCCTCTGAGACCCTCCACCTCCCCAGCTCCACCTGCCTAGATCTGCTATGAATGTATGTATATTTATGCAACAGCAGCAGATCTTACATGCTCACAACAGCATGTCTATGTATCTATTAGCACTAGCAAGTCCATACTTGCTCCTGCAGCCAATTAAATTTCAACTCTGTTGCCAAACATATAACATGCTAACATAATAATCGCTGCAATAATGATCCAATCATTGACTCTAAGCATTTGCCTATTTAAATCCAAACAGCCAGTTGTTGTTTTTTCATATGTTAAATGCAATATTTATTTTTCACTGTACTGTACACACATTATAAATGCATATTTTTTAGGAAATATGTGCTATGTCACACAATATCTGTATATTACTATAGTCCTCAGTCTCTGTTGTATTCCAGCAATATTCCAGGCCCTCACGGTGCGCTTCAGTAATGCTCGGGCTTGTGTTGAGGTGGGCCTTAGGGCAAGTGTGATGTACTGAACATAATAAGTAACAGGTGTGTGGGCTGGAGGGGGTGTGAGGCTTCCAGCTGTCCCAGCAGTCTCAGGTCATGTCCTCCCCATCTGCCGCTTCAGCTCCCTGTGTTTCCCAACACCTGAAGTGCGTCTGTTAGGTGGTGCCCTCGTTCCTCCAGCCAGGGGTCAGAACCTCTCTCCACTGATGCTGCCAATCCTCAAGAGGGAGGCCGGAGCCATGCTGCTCATCCAACGTGTCTCTCTGAAATACATTTATGAAGGAAAATACAACCTTTTCATGAAGAGATTGTAACATGATTTTGAAATAAATGATTGCAAGTTCTATCCTGACAATTCTCTGAATATTTTAGCATTGCAATGGATATAACAATGTTAAGGACCCCCGGTGGTGAAGATCAAGTTTTTAATGTTGTTTATATGTCTATGTGGTGTTTCTAATATGCTTTAAGTTTAAGACAAACCATGTGCAAATTCATTGCTGTTGACGTTCTGTTGATATGAAAAATATAGCAATGCAGGTGAATTATGTATATGATGTATATAATGCTGTCATGATGAACTATATGCCTTTCTCCACTGACGTTCCATGATGTTCAAAGCGTTTCTGACTGATACTAAAGGCTGAGATGGCGAACGGGAACATGGTTTGTGTAACATTAGCAGCACATTATTAGCTGTTTGATAACGTAGTCAAGCAAAAGGCTAATCATATAAATTACTGTTATGTGTCTGACGTTGTAAAGAGCGATATACCATTGTGCAGTGTTTACCACAGTAAAGTTGACTTAGTGGATCTCTGAGCTTGTGCGAGTGAGTGCATATTGTAATTTGGCTAATTTGCATATTCATGGACCTGCGTATAATCAATGAAGCAAGGGTGTAGAGCAGAGATGGGCACTCGACTTCAGACTTGACTCGGGACTCAACCTGAAATGACTTTAGACTTGACTCGACTCAACAAAAAGGACTTGTGAATATTTTAAAAACAACTCAAGTCTTTATTCCTTAACTACTGATATCATAAATAAAGAATTTTATAATGCTTCACATATACGTGGCGTGGTAGATAGGACCCTTGTCATAGAATTTGATTACGTATGTCCGTGTCATAAGAGTCCCATGAAGCATGACAGGATCCATCGTGCCATATGTTCTCACATTTGGATTCATTACCATGTCAGATCGGCTAGAAGAAAAGAATGTGTGGAAAACAGAAGACACCGGAACGACAACATCAAATTGTATTAGACATCGCATCCACAAATGTTAGTGACATTAACTCACACAGCTCGCTGTTTTACTGTGGTGTAGCTGCATGGCTCCTATGGGTTGCCAGCCTGTTAAAACATGAATAAAATCTAACCTTTAGACCTAGCACTACGTTTTACTTTTCCTATATGCAGCTTTTCTCTCTCCAAAAAAGCGAATTGATCACACCGGCGTGATTGCCGACTCCAGAGGGTTAATGTGTCTACAAGAGAGATAAATAGAAAGATGTTAATCCGTTTATTACTTAAAGCGCATATTTTAAAGTATCGCAATCAGCATGCGTACTGTTTTCTATTGACTTAAAACAACTAGAACTAGGTTTGATATTTTCTGATAATGTCTGTCGTCAATAACAACGCTGTATAACAAACGTGACTGTCGCCATCTTGTGTCCACTCAGCGACAGTATCGAAAATGACTACTCGTCTTGTTGCCAGGACAATTGTTTTGTACATTATAATGGATTATAACGTAACAGGCTGGATGTATCCCTTACATCTTAGGACCTTTATTACAAACAAAACAGATGATAGAAATGCCAAATATTTTGTCTAAATTCTAAAAAAAAAAATTGGATTCTTGAGTATGAGTATTTTTTTTTAGTAAGACATGAAATGACTTGAGACTGGACTCGAACACGTGAAAAAAGACTCCAGACTTGACTCGGACTCCAGCGATAAAGACTTGCGAACATCTCTGGTGTAGAGTTACATTGAAGCTATTTTAAGGCATGAAGAATTTTTTTTGTTGTTGTCATTTTGGAGATAAAAGATGAGTTTTAAGGGATAAAATTATTGACTACAGGGGGACTTTAAAGGCAGGGTAGGTGATTTGTTCCAGAAAATGTTTTGTTATGCTGGTTGAAAGTCTCTTCACGTCTTGATAGCAATCACTAAGTCTAAATGTATTTATATGTATATATACTGTCTGTGGAAGGTGTGGGACCATAAAACGTTCGTCCAATCATTGCATTCGGCTCAAATGCAATGATACAATGTCCTACAGGCCTGCCAGCGTATGTATTTCCATACCTCCGCACACCTGCCGCGCACCCGCGCAGACATCACTTGTCATCAGTGCATTTCATGCTATGCAGAGTTAGACAGACGTCAGTCACCGAGCGCCGCAAACGAAACAGCAGCTGCCTTTTACAGTTACTCCTGAAACAAAACAAACAGATTATGCTGTGTTCACACCATAACTACTGAAATAATGCGTGACGTTATACTCGAAGCGGTTTGTGACTCGAATTTATGCGTTTCAATGGCGACACTATCAATGGCGAAATTAATCTGCAGCAGTCAGGTGGCACAGCTCAGTGCTCTTAAGTTGTTTATGTTCATTATTATTGTAATGTTATGTGCTTTGAGACATGAGGTAGTTTACCGCCGTCTCTCGTGACGCTTTTGTTTGCTCCCTGCTGTAATTACGCGTTCGGGCGTGGCTTTGGAGATGCTCTGAAGGGAGGGTGGGATCTCATGCTTTCAAAGCTAGCTCGCTATTGCTAGCCTCTCTGAAAATTGCCTACCCTACCTTTAATGTATTTGGTCTTGGTGGGAATAGATCTGCTATGATGCTGCTGTTGATTATTGCTACTGCAGTAGAGCAAGTACGGAGACTTGCTCCTAATAGACCTTAGTCGGTTTAGACACCATATATTGAATTTAACGCAGATGAAAACGAGGCTGTTAGGGACAGACGTACAGTCTTTACAATGGCAAGCACTGTATAAAGGTCCTAGATCATGTAATTTTCATAGCACAAAACTGTTTTATGATAGTCTTGAGTTTTTTTCCGGGAATGAACACGTCACAATATTCCTCATTTAAATAATTCCCGCCCAAGGCATATCCAAAATAAACTGGCGGGGCCTGGTTGAGTTAGTTAGTAGTGTGTTTAAACTCGCGGTTATGGTAAGGGGCGGGACATTTCCCAAACATGCTCAAATGCTGACCAATCACAACACACTACTCCAGCCGACCAATCAGAGCACATTGCGCTTTTCAGAAGGAGGGGCTTTTAACGTAATGTTAAAATTCATTGCTCTACAACAGCAGTCAGACCAGAGTAAATGAATGAATCGTTCATCTTTTTTATCTGCAGCTGTCTCCTAGTCTTCAATTCAAATCGTGCCTGTTTGAATGAAATCGATCCAAAGAAGCATAATTTCAGACCTGACCAGAAAGCAACCCCTAGCAATGCAATTATGTTCTAAGGGCATTTGTTACATGTCCATAGGCTCTCTTAAAAACAGTAATTGCATTGGCTGGTCGCTCTGGCCAAGTATTTATAACAATGCAATGACTGCTTAGGGAGCTGGCTGTGTGGAGCTGGCTGTGATTGATGGGATATCAAAGTGACCCCACCAATAGCCTTTTGCAGTAAATGCAGCCTTTGTTCATGTGACCAGAAGACAACACTCCCACCTGCAGCGCCAAGTCACAAAACACTGAATTCTCAAAACGGACTGCAGACTCGAGATCAACAGCAAAGTCCCTTTCAATGACAATGACAGCATGGCGAATGTAGTACGTTTAGATTACATTCATACTACACACATTCATACTATATAGAACGTACATTTTTAGTGGTCATAAAGTAATTATTCAAAATAAGTACCTACTCAAGAGAGTATGATTTCGGACGCAGGTTAAAAGTTGCAGGTCTTTGGTTAATAGACAGGAAGAAACAACTGTTTTAGCACTTAAATATATGGATATAGTGTTGTAGGCTGTAGGCTGAGCTTCTTGCATAGAAAACTGCCTTATACAATTGTGCAGATTACATAATATAATGTTATATACAGTTGAATACCTAAGTTTGCAAATCACATTTGTCTCCTAATTTTATTCAGCCTGTTACAGATGATGCAAATGTAAGTGATTTTATTTTTATTCACAACTGCTTTTCAGAACCTATTAAATATTTACATATTTCCAACAAGATAAACAATTTACACTGATCATCCTGTTTACAAACGACTGCATCCTGTTGGTACTTAATATGGTGTGTTGACTTCTTGAGCATCAATGAATGTTTGCACTTTTTGTGCACTCTAAGAAAAGTCTGTAAAAATACGTCCCCTTGGACCATATTAATACGAGGGAATTTTTCATATTGATCTTTCACAGGTGTTTTACCCAATTTCTTCATTTTCAGTGTAACAATACTGAATGACTCCCTATAAAACATTCACTTAATTAAAAGAAACTGTAAAATATTGCATCTTTGAATGGGCCTAAAATTAAAACTATCCAAGCGCCAAATGCGAGTATATGAAATGCTGTCACTTGCCAGTTGGCCAGTAACATTTTTATGAATTCTAACAATGCATGAACGTGAACAAACGTAAACGACGCTCAGGACAGTTGACGGGTCAGCGCTGCATTGTCACGAAAGTTTAAGACTTTACAATTTAAATATTCAAGCGCAAGAAGACGCAAAAGGGAACTCATTCCGGTTTCCGAATAGCATGCCCAAAAAGCTGCGTCTCAGACAGCGCGCCAATACTAAACTGAGCTGTCTTTCACTTGTTCTTGCATTGGCCGAGCAGCTCATCCAAGCCTAACATCACTAAGTGCAATGCAAAGCATGGGATGCAGTGGTGTAAAGCACGCCGCCTCTGGACTCTAGAGCAGTGAGACGTGTTCTCTGAAGTGACCAATCACGCTTCTCTGTCTGGCAATCCCATGGACGAGTCTGGGTTTGGCGGTTGCCAGGAGAACAGTACTTGCCTGACTGCATTGTGCCAAGTGTAAAGTTTGCTGAAGGGGGGATTATGATGTGGGGTTGCTTTTCAGGGGTTGGGCTTGGGCCCTTAGTTCCAGTGAAAGGAACTCTTAATACTTCAGCATACCAAGACATTTTGGATAATTTCATGCTCCCAACTTTGTGGGAACAGTTTGGGGATGGCCCCTTCCTGTTCCAACATGACTGCGCACCAGTGCACAAAGCGTCGGTCCATAAAGACATGGATGAGCGAGTTTGGTGTGGAGGAACTTGACTGGCCTGCACAGAGTCCTGACCTCAACCCGATAGAACACCTTTGGGATGAATTAGAGCGGAGACTGCGAGCTAGGCCTTCTCGTCCAACATCAGTGCCTGACCTCACAAATGCGCTTCTAGAAGAATTCCCATAAACACACTCCTAAACCTTGTGGAAAGCCTTCCCAGAAGAGCTGAAGCTGTTATAGCTGCAAAGGGTGGGCCAACTCCATATTAAACTCTACGGATTAAGAATGGAATGTCATTAAAGTTCATGTGCATTTAAAGGCAGGCGTCCCAAAACTTCTGGCAATATAGTGCATATATAAACATATTGTTGTTATGTGTCATGATAAATTGGACTATACATTGGATTGTCTCGGTGTCAAAATAAAATATCTCTGAGCCCTGATAACATCATCATATTGATCCATGACACCAGCTTGATTAGAGTTTTCAATTATTCACCAGCCCTTGTGGAGGTCACTATACGCACCGTCTCATACCTCTCCATTTCCATTTTTCATATTCAGAGACACAAGTCAGTTCTCTTTCTGTTTTTCTGTTTTAGAAATAACTCATTGCACATTTGTTCTAGGATGCCCTGTGAAGAGGAAAAACACTGAATGTTTAATGTGTATCAAAGGAATCCTGAGCATAATGACACATATTATAGTGTGCCAGTGCATGATAAATAACTGACTGGAGTCTTGACTGGGATCTCAGGTAACAGTGGCAGATGTGCAGTCACACTCAGCGTGGGACAGTCTGCTGTCAGAGACTCGTGCTTTCGGTCTCATTTCTCATTTCCAATAACAGCCAGTTTGCTTTGTGCAAATTTATTATGACTAAAAATCCAGACTGAGTGACGGAAATGAATGCATCCGGAAGCTGTTAATGTCTAACATTTGATTTTACTGTATTTTTTCATATAACACATAACCTGCCACACATTACATTGAAAAGACTATTGAGTTTTATTATTATTGGTAACACTTTGTGTCATTGTTACATATGTTACATGTACTTACCATAGTAATAACAGTAAATGATGCATAATTACATGCAACTAACCCTCAACAAAACCCTAATCCTACCCTAACCCTTTAGTAAAAGTGTAACCTTATTATTATTATTATTATTATAGAGTCTTTTATACAGAATCTTTTGTCTTGTTGACAGAAGTTACTTGTGCACAGAGAAATACTACAACAAATAAAGTAGAAATAAAGTGTAAACAAAAATACCATAGTATAAATAAAATAGTTTTAATTAGGGTACTTACTGGACACAAATTATGTTCATAATTAAAATATTACACCCGTGAGGCAGTTTTAGTTGTTTGTGAGGTAGTGACCTACATGACCTAATTTTAAATAATAATAAAAAAAACAATAACATTAATAAAACTATGCTGTTTATTTGTAGCATGGTTGTGTATATCAGTTATATAATATCAAAAATTGAGGTAATAAAGTACATTTTTACCTCTGATTTGTGATATTAAACCTTTTTAAATGGCAGAACTGACACATTTGAATCAGCAGATTCGCAGGTTTAAATTGATATAGAATATCCACACAAACCTTTCATCTAAACGTTTAAAAAAGGGCTCAAAACAGATATATCATGTAGGTTATTCCAAATTTACAGGATACTGCACATCTTTTTTTTTTAACCAAATTGAAGGTGTTGTGTGAGCTGAGAGCGCGGGCGCCCGTCTGGATCTGATCACGTGGAATCATCAGTCTGACACTTCCCTCTGCTGGTTACTGTTGTTATTGTTTCTTTTATCTTAGCAGAAAATATTGGCTCATATAAAGCTAACTGCCTTTGTATAAGCAGTTAACGAGAATAGTCTATCAATGTTCATAATAAGTGCATTGTATATCAAATGTTATTCCATATTTAAGAACACTTATGATAAATTGGGACCAAACCAACATATCTGTTTGCGAATGTCATTAACAAAGTGTAACAGATGAGCAAATTTCATTGCAGGTGATTTGAATTAACATGTAGTTGACATGTAGGCTAGTTTCAAAGTTACTTGCTAGTAAGTAGAATGTCTAAAGTGAACTATCGAAATAAAGTGTTAGCCTACAACAAATTACTCTTAAAAACTAGTAGTTAGCCAAGAGGTAAGCAGACTCATTTTCCAGATTCATATTATCTAAGTTTTGTAACTGACCTAAAGTTATAACCTTAAAGCCCCACTGAAGTGTCTTGAAACGCACAGCATTATTCAGTGTGTTGACGTAATTTCCACTGAAACAGGAAGACATCACAGTTGCCAACTCTCGTGAGACAAATAGCAACTGCAGCTTTAAAAAACAAGCCCGATATTATTTGATTATTTATTATCATCAATCTTATTTATAATGAACTATTTATTAGCATTAAATGAGCCTGCAACATATTAAACTGAATCCACTCTTTTATTTTAAAATGAAAAACATAAGTTATTTCGCAAAAATCAGCAAACTGCAACAATGAGGGCACGCACTATTCACAAATGTACCTTATAAAAAAAGGTCATCCCTTTCCTCCCTGCACAGTCCATCGTCTCCCCCGTCTCCTCTCCATCTCTGTAGGCTACATCCCAACACTGAAGCGCTGCAACATCTCCTGGCTTGGGACAAAGTCCTTGCAGCAAATCCTGAGTCTTCGTAGGCTATAGCGAATGCACAATATGCTACTGAGAGTCTCCTGGCCCATTCTGTTCCTCAGTTTAGATGGTTCATTTGTGAAATGCTCAAAGGCATCGCAAGAAGGGACAGTGCAAACAGGGCCAGATCTTTAAAACACTGCTCTCCACTGCTGTCCTTGTAGTTCAGAACTTCGGCCCAGAACTGTTCTGCTTGACAGTCATCTTTTGTTTTCCACTCCTGGAAGTTGATTGCCTGATACTGTGCATCCAGGGCCCCTAGATCACCAGTGTACATTTTCAGCATGGATACTGTGGCTAACTGTGGCTTGTTCTGTGATAGAATCATGGATGGGCTAAATGATGCCATGGATTTCCAGGTATTGATATTTGCTGGCAGCCTATTCTGCACCTGCTTTGCTGCTTCCAGAAGGAAATCACGGCATCTGTTCTTCATATTTGTTTCGACAGTGCTGTCGAGCTTTGCTTCTCCAAGAACAATAGTAAACTGCACGCCGAAATTAACCGCACACACGGGCAGATGATTGGCTGTGTCATTCAAATTGACATCAAGGAGTTTGGAATCAGGAGGAATGACGCAAGGTGTGATTACTCTTGAGATAAGTGTACGAAAAAATGACTGCAGGCAGTCCAGCATTTTAAATGCATTCCCATTTTCGAATTGGAACAATTTGTTGACTCTAGAAAACTCATGTAAAATGGACATAAGAAACTCCAGGTGCAGTTTGTTCAAGGGATCGCAGTACATCTGGTAGATGCATCATAGCATCGTTTTGCATCTTTGCACAGCTGGAAATGTAACTTCAGCTCGTCCCATTGCTTTAGTACATGAACACAGCAGTCATATATGGAGAGCCATCTAGTGCCTGAAAGCTGCACTAGCATCAGTGGCGTTTTGTGGCATATTCTCTGCACCTCAGAGCACTGTGATAAAACCAGTTGTGTGAATGTGAAATTAAAAACTTGAGATTGCGAGGCAGTGTTTCAACAGCTTTGCTGGCACAAAGTTGAATCGAAATGACACACGCACTTAAGCAGTTGAAGTTTCTCATTCTTTTTGAGAAGGTGAGTATAAACAGAGTTTTCCCGTCCAACCATGACACTACAGCCATCAGTTCCGATGCCTACACACTTTTTGAAATCAAGACCGATACTGTCAAGAAACTCAGTCAATGTTGTCGCGATTGCTTCAGTCATCTCTCCCTACATATCCACTAAGCCCAAAAATGTTGAAACAATTTTGTTCAATGAGACACTGAAGTAACGCACTACCACACACAGCTGCTTCACCGTAGCGACATCTGTGCTCTCATCGATTATCGAGTCTCTCCGATATCTTTCAGCAAGTCTTTGAACATGCAGGGGGCTATTACATTGTTGATAAGTGCTGTACATTTAGTACAATGGATGCTCAAGTCCTTTTCGAAGGCAGAATTTACTAATTCACCCAAGTGATCAACTGAACTGACTGCTGTGTGGCAAGCAATATAGCTTGCTAGCAGAAGCTCAGCCTTTTGATTTATAGTAGAAGGTTTTGAAACTGTAAAACCGATGTCTGTTAAACGTGTTGAGGAAAATGGTTTGCAATTCTTCTTGTGTTTGTCTGTGTTTGCATGTTGTAGGAGGTCTCCATGGTGAGCGTGAATCTCCGTTTTACATCGCTTTACTTTGATCACCGACCACTTTACATATTCAGTCTTTAAGTTGTGTATCCTTTTTCCAGTCTTTGTTGTATTTTTTTCCATACTTGGACCACTTTGTTGCCATTGTTTGAGAAAATGTACATGTGTATTTATGTCCGTCTAACTATCATCATGTCTTTGAATACAACGTCACACGCCTGCACGTTAAATGTGATTTTTGTCCAATGGGGGAAGAGGGGGCTTAATGTTTTGACTAATTACGCAGCATTTATATTACTGCACTGATTGGCTATTAGCTGTAATAAAACAGTTTCAAACAATGCACTGGAGAAAACGGCGACCATAAATGTAAAGAAACGAAGTTGCTTGTCAGATTTTCCTAACAAGCAACAATATTTTTAAATAAGCCCAAAAAACTCAACCCGCGACTCATGATTTTTTAACGCAACTTGTCAAAAAAAGAAGCCCAAAGTCACGGATTATAAGCGGACTTGGCAACTATGGAAGACATGGCAGGGCATATCGAGCAGCTCCTCCCCTTTTTAAAAACAGCCAATAGCGTTTGGTTTATATCACAGCTCTGCTAGAGCCGTTGAGCTCGGTAAAGCCACGGTTTCCTCCTCCTACTCTCCTACATTACTGCTTTAAAATATATTCTGTGCAGAATTCAAATGAGTCCGATACGTTTCTGGTCTGCGCCGACTCGATCACATGATCCGCTCTGTGCTATCATGTCTCTTGACCGGAGCTGAGGCGGTTCGCATGACACTAACGTGAAACCAGACTTCGGCCCAATGGAAAGTATATTTACACTGTGTGAATCGTTCCCAATCCCCTATATAGTGCACTATGTGCCATTCACCATGTAGAAAATAGTAAATGTGTAAACAAGTGACCGATTTCAGCCCCAGCTTCAGCGTCTGTTTATAATGTAGGGGGCGGGGCTTCAGATTCTAGAGAACATTTGATTGGACAGGAAATCTGATGAGAAGCTGAAGTGCAGCGTGATGTCATCAAAATCATTGATCCATATTGGCGGAAGTGAGAGACTGTAAGTTTTGAATGCTTATATCTTCTAAATGTGAATTTTGGAGCACACTAGCTTATAGATACACATTCATACTAAAAGCCAAAAAAACTTCAACTTTGATTTCATGGCAAAATATGAGATGACCAAATTGACTAGTTTATGCAACTCTTGACTTGTGAGCAATAAACATTTGGAAAACACCAAATGCGAGTATTTCAGTGAACTGAAGATAGAAACTGGAAACTGTACAACTTCATGCAGCAACACATTATTGGGAATAAACCACCAAAGCAGAAATATGGGGTAAAGGAAAGATGTTTAAACTGTGAAGAATGATTCCCTGATTTTTTATCTGACATGTATGATGTGAACAATGCAAACTGAAGAGATAAAACCATTAAAAACTTAAAGAAAAACTGGTTGTTAAAAAGTTTTGTATTATTCAGATCTGCAGAGCTTTATGTGGCAACATTCTTAGCACACAAGCCTAAATATCAAGAATAAAATCATGGGTCTCAATTATTTTGTTACAGGAAGACAATCACAAACTAGTGTGCAAATATAGCAGTATGTCAAATTTTCACAGTTATGTTCAAATTTTGAGTTGGTTTTCTGCCATTGCTGTTTTCCTGCCTGAGTTCGTAACCTTGGTTACTCATTTAATTAGTCATTCTGTTCAGCTGGATCCTAATTAGTTCCCTTTGTTTGTTCCTTGTTCCTTCATCTGAGTTTGCTTGTGGATTAACACGTCAATTTTATATTCATTTACATTTATTAATTTTGCAGACGCTTTTATCCAAAGAGATTTTCAAATGAGGAATACAGCAAGCGGTTCATCGTGAAGAGTGCTCAAAGTTTTAGACAGCACAGAGTAGCATATGATAGAATAGGGAGGGATAAAAGGAAAATGAAAGCACATATATTTATTTTATGAGGTTAAGTGCTTGTGGAAGAGATGGTTTTTTTAGGCTGTGTTTTGAATGTTGTCAGGGATTCTGCAAGGCGGGGAGATCATTCCACCAGCAAGGAACATTGAACGAAAATGTTCTGGAGAGTGATTTTGTGCCTCTCTGTGATGGTACTATGAGTCGTCGCTCACTGACCGATCGTAGGCTTCTGGTAGGGATGTAGACTCGTAGGAGCAAGTGGAAGTATGCGGGTCCTGAGCCTGTGGTAGATCTCTAAGCAAGTGTCAATGCCTTGAACTTGATGCGAGCAGTGAGTGGAATCCAGTGCAGAGAGGCGTGACGTGGACCCTTTTGGGCTCATTGAAGACAAGACGTCCGAATGTGAATCATTTGTAGAGGTTTGACTGCACATGATGGAAGTCCAGCCAGAAGAGCATTGCAAGAATCAAGCCTTGAAATGATCAAGAGATGATCATGAGAAGCTGTGTTGCATGCTCTGTTAGGAACGGTCTGATCTTCCTGATGTTGTGCACAGCAAATCTGCATGACCGAGCTGTCTTTGAAATGCGGTCAGCTGGTCCTCAAAGATTACTCCAAGATTTCTGACTGACCTTGATGGGGTAATCCTTGATGAACCTAGCTGAATGGTGAAATCGTGCTGTAGAGTCGGCTTGGCAGGGAAGACGAGAAGCTCATTCTTTGCCAGGTTGAGCTGCAGGTGATGTTCTTTCATCCATGCCAAGATGTCCGCCAGACAGCTTGAGATTCGTGCACCTAGTGTAGGATCATCAGCATCAGTATTTCTAATGGTAGGAGAAGCCATGTGCCTGTATGATGGGTCCCAGTGATTTAGTGTATATGGAGAAGAGGAGGAGTCCAAGAACTGAACCCTGAGGAACAACCATGGTCAGTTGATGTGCTTTGGATGCAGTGTTCGAATTGAGGGGGGGCTGTGGGGGACCCCCCATAAGGCCCAAAAAAATGACTGTGGGACCCTCTGTTTTTTTCATTAAAAACTAAAACACTAGAAACATATGACATACAACTTTTTTTTAATCAAATTGTTGCACTGCCGCTCCCAATTTCATAAGCTACTCCAAATTAGACTTTCGTCTGAAAAATACACGCAAGTGCGCCACACGTTTTCTGAAGGAATTTACAACGTCGCTGGAGGCACATAGGTTGAATCCAGATCCAGGGGGTGGAGTTGGGGTAGGTTTAGGGTTGGGGTAGGTGTAGTCTCAGCCTCAGACGTCACGCCCATGGACCGCTGGCTGAACGTCTGATGCATATGGCACACTTAAATGGAATAGTATCTATTTACACTTATTGCAAAGAAAATACTGGTGTTTTTACATAGTGTAAATAGCATCTATTGCTAAGAAAGTATTTATTTCTAATTGCTATTTAGTGCAAATATCCACTGCCATAAAAGATGTATATTATTAGGTTGTTTTTTTTGTGGGGTTTTTTTGGATGGGGGACCCCCCCAAGAGCTTTGACACAATTCAAACACTGTTTGGATACCTCCCTTCTCCAGGCAACCCTGAAAGACCTAGCTGTGAGATAGGATTCAAACATGGAGTTCCTGTGATGCTCAGTGATGAGAAGGTGGACAGAAGGATCTGGTGATTCACAGTGTCAAATGGTCGTTCTTGAAACCAGATTGGTTGACGTCCAGCTGGTTATTCTGGGAGAGGAAAGATGATACTTGGATGAAGACAACTCATTCAAGTGTTTTCGCTATGAATGGTAGGAGAGAGACAGATCTGTAACTGTCTACAAGTGACGTGTTTAATGTGGGTTTTTTAAGTAGTGGGGTTACCCAAGCCTGCTTGAATGCGGTAGGGAAAATGCCAGTACGGAGAGATGTGTTGATGATGTGTGTGAGTGCTGGTAAAAGCCTAGGAGAGATGGCTTGTAGAAGGTGTAAGGGGATGGGATCTAGAGGACAGCATGGCTGGAGAGGAGAAGTTTAGAAACTTCTGCCTCAGTGAGTGTAGAGAAGGAGGAGAGAAGATTTCTGGCTGTGGATATGGTTGGTCTGAGTTGATGTGTGTGTGGAGCTGAGAACTGACTGCTGATAGTGTTTTTTTTGTCACTGAAGAAATTAGCAAAATCATCAGCAGTTAAAGATGTGGTGGAAGGTGGGCGGAGGAGGACAGAGGAAAGAGTTGAATGTTTTGAAAAGTGTGTGTGTGTTTGAAGCGCAAGATTTAACAGCATGGACTTCATGATCGATACTTACTCAGGTCAGAAGGATCTTTAGATTTGCGCCCTTTTCTCTCTGCTGCCCTTAGTTTGGTCCAAACATCAGATATTCAGGGGTTAGAGGGAGTAGCACGTGCTGGCATGGAGGAGAGAGGACAGATATTGTCTAGACAAGAAGTTAAAATGGAACATAAAGTGTCCGTTGCAGTATTCACATCCAGAGATGAGAATTGTGTGGGTGAGGGAAGAGAGGATTAAAAAAACAGAGGAAAGATGGCAAGGAGAAAGTGAGTGCAGGTCGGATTCAATGTCTAACAAATGTGGAAAAAATTTCCTTCCCCAGTGATGATAAATTAATATTTTGATAAATATCAATATTGTATGATATGGAAAAAAGTATTGTGATAATACACAGAGCAGGCATAACATTATGACCACTGACAGGTGAAGTGAATAACACTGATTATCTCTTCATCACGGCACCTGTTAGTGGGTGGGATATATTAGGCAGCAAGTGAACATTTTGTCCTTAATTTTAATGTGTTAGAAGCAGGAAAAATCGTAAGGATTTGATCGAGTTTGACAAGGGCCAAATTGTGATGGCTAGACGACTGGGTCAGAGCATCTCCAAAACTGCAGCTCTTGTGGGGTGTTCCTGGTTTGCAGTGGTCAGGATCTATCAAAAGTGCTCCAAGGAAGGAACAGTGGAGAACCGGCGACAGGGTCATGGCGGCCAAGGCTCATTGATGCACGTGGGGAGCGAAGACTGGCCTGTGTGGTCCGATCAAACAGACGAGCTACTGTAGCTCAAATTGCTCAAGAAGTTAATGCTGGTTCTAATAGAAAGGTGTCAGAATACACAGTGTACACAGCTGCATAGCCGCAGACCAGTCAGCGTACCCATGCTGACCCCTGTCCACCGCCGCAAGCACCAACAGTGGGCACATGACCATCAGAATTGGACCACGGAGCAATGGAAGAAGGTGGCCTGGTCTGATGAATCACGTTTTTTTTACGTCACGTGGATGGCCGGGTGCGTGTGCGTCACTTACCTGGGGAACACATGGCACCAGGATGCATTATGGGAAGAAGGCAAGCCGGCGGAGGCAGTGTGATGCTTTGGGCAATGTTCTGCTGGGAAACCTTGGGTCCTGCCATCCATGTGGATGTTACTTTGACACGTACCACCTACCTAAGCATTGTTGCAGACCATGTACACCCTTTTATGGAAACGGTATTCCCTGGTGGCTGTGGCTCTTTCAGCAGGATAATGCTCCCTGCCACAAAGCAAAAAAGTTCAGGAATGGTCTGAGTAGCACAACAACGAGTTTGAGGTGTTGACTTGGCCTCCAAATTCCCCGGATCTCAATCCAATCGAGCATCTGTGGGATGTGCTGAACAAACAAGTCCGATCCATGGAGGCCCCACGCAACTTACAGGAATTAAAGGATCTGCAATAATATACTTATATATCTAATATACTAACACAATATTAGGACATAATGTTATGCCTGATTGGTGTACTTTTGGCAGTATCGCCCAGCCCTAGGGAAAACTAGTGTTAAATGTACACTGTTTTTGAATTTAAACCATTTAAATGAACTAATGTGCATGATTAAATCATCTAAATCTGACAACCAAAAAATTCAGTGCGTGAGAAAAAACTGAACTTTCAAGACTGCCATTAATATCTTCAAGTTTAAAGCTTTTTCAATTAGCAAACAATTCACAGAGTACACCTTTAAGATTCCTGTTCTCAATGTGCTGAGCAGCAAGTTGCAGAGCTGAATTCATCAGGCTGGTTATTCATTTGCCAAGTCTCTGCTCTTACATCTCACACCCAAATCATGCAGCACCATGCAGGAGCAGAAGGAAGCGAATGCCTAAATGCCTAAAGGAAACCTTGAGTATGGCATTGCAGTTGCTTTGGAAATATATGAATTAGGTAACCAAAGGCCTTGTGCAAAATGAGCCCAATACTGGAGTGCGCTGCTAAAATAGATACTGCACTATAGTGAATCCCATAACTCTGGAATGTTTTCCCATTGCCTAATCATGTGTAAAGAGGTAGAACATATTTTATGAAATATACGATTAACAAAAGTAGAGCTACATTATGCTGAGAATTAGATGAACTGAGAGAGAGAGAGAGAGAGAGAGAGATGGAGGGGGCGGAGCTTAGTTCCTTTTTGTTGATGCTGCTGCATGAGACTCCACTCACTTCTGCCTGTGGGATGCCGAGAGAGATTCTTTACCACAAACCTACAAAAAACTACATCACACAGAGCATAAATACATTTTTAAATAGGACCATGGGGATTTGGGAATATACTCTTTATTTTACCACCACAACCTGCCTATGGAGTGGTAAGAAACCTAATGAACATTTGATTATTTAATAATTGTGAGCTTTGTGGAATTATTTAAGTCAAAATGTTCAATAATAGCTTATGCTTACTTGTAAGATTACAGTGTTACATGTCTGTTGAATTTGGATTACTATATATGCTACTGTGACATCAAATAAAATTGATGTTTTGTTTTGAGGCTGTTTATATGAGGATGCAGGCCAGAATGGTAATAAGAGTTAATAGGTGAGGAGGACCATATTTATTGGGTCTGATCAAATGTAAGGTCATGGTTTATGTTGGCAGTTCATTTGCAAGTTTATGTGTGTCGTGTATCATGTGGCTTGAATCTGCTTAGCTTGGAGTTTATCTTAATTTTTCTAATTGCTATGGCTTGTATAATTTGGGTCTCGTTCTGTTACCACTAATTCGTTTATCAGTAAGTTTCTGAGTGCACTTCCATTAGTGGCCCTCAGTACACTGGATGCTTTGTCTTTGTGCACAATATAGTGTCTCTGACACTGGCAAACGAGTCCAGCTCTCTCATCTCTCATGAATAACAGGTGCATATAAAGAAAAGGCCTGACGTAATCTAGAGGATGTCCTCGGTGGAATTAGATTATGAATGGATGGGATCTTAAGGGAATTACACTGGGAGACAGATCCCTTTTATACAGCTGTGAGAGATGACGGTGATTGAACTTTGGGAAAGACGCTAGAGTTAAAGGGATAGTTCACCCAAAAATTCTGTAATTAATTATTCTCCCTAATTATTCTCCGTTCCAAACCCACAAATGAAGGAACACAAATTAAGATATTTTAGATTTCTTAGAGACACGATCACTTTATATGATGAACAGATTGAATTGAGGCTTTTATTCACATATAAACATTCATCAACTCACACATCAGTTGTGGTAAACGGAAGCTCAAACATGTTTGCATGACGTGCGAGAACCAATGAGGTTCATTCTCGTGTTACGCAGCACGTTTGAGCTTCAGCAAGAACCAATGAGGTTCATTCTCGTGTTACGCAGCACGTTTGAGCTTCAGCAAGAACCAATGAGGTTCATTCTCATGTTACGCAGCACGTTTGAGCTTCAGCAAGAACCAATGAGGTTCATTCTCGTGTTACGCAGCACGTTTGAGCTTCAGCAAGAACCAATCAGGTTCATTCTCGTGTTACGCAGCACGTTTGAGCTTCAGCAAGAACCAATGAGGTTCATTCTTGTGTTACGCAGCACGTTTGAGCTTCAGCAATAACCAATGAGGTTCATTCTCGCGTTACGCAGCACGTTTGAGCTTCAGCAAGAACCAGTGAGGTTCATTCTCGTGTTACGCAGCACGTTTGAGCTTCAGCAAGAACCAATCAGGTTCATTCTCGTGTTACGCAGCACGTTTGAGCTTCAGCAAGAACCAATGAGGTTCATTCTTGTGTTACGCAGCACGTTTGAGCTTCAGCAATAACCAATGAGGTTCATTCTCGCGTTGCGCAGCACGTTTGAGCTTCAGCAAGAACCAATGAGGTTCATTCTCGTGTTACGCAGCACGTTTGAGCTTCAGCAAGAACCAATGAGGTTCATTCTCGCGTTACGCAGCACGTTTGAGCTTCAGCAAGAACCAATGAGGTTCATTCTCGTGTTACGCAGCACGTTTGAGCTTCAGCAAGAACCAATCAGGTTCATTCTCGTGTTACGCAGCACGTTTGAGCTTCAGCAAGAACCAATGAGGTTCATTCTCGTGTTACGCAGCACGTTTGAGCTTCAGCAAGAACCAATGAGGTTCATTCTCGCGTTACGCAGCACGTTTGAGCTTCAGCAAGAACCAATGAGGTTCATTGTCGCGTTACGCAGCACGTTTGAGCTTTAGCAAGAACCAATGAGGTTCATTCTCGTGTTACGCAGCACGTTTGAGCTTCAGCAAGAACCAATGAGGTTCATTCTCATGTTAGGCAGCACGTTTGAGCTTCCACAAGAACCAATGAGGTTCATTCTCGTGTTACGCAGCACGTTTGAGCTTCAGCAAGAACCAATGAGGTTCATTCTCGTGTTACACAGCACGTTTGAGCTTCAGCAAGAACCAATCAGGTTCATTCTCGTGTTACGCAGCACGTTTGAGCTTCAGCAAGAACCAATGAGGTTCATTCTTGTGTTACGCAGCACGTTTGAGCTTCAGCAATAACCAATGAGGTTCATTCTCGCGTTACGCAGCACGTTTGAGCTTCAGCAAGAACCAGTGAGGTTCATTCTCGTGTTACGCAGCACGTTTGAGCTTCAGCAAGAACCAATCAGGTTCATTCTCGTGTTACGCAGCACGTTTGAGCTTCAGCAAGAACCAATGAGGTTCATTCTTGTGTTACGCAGCACGTTTGAGCTTCAGCAATAACCAATGAGGTTCATTCTCGCGTTGCGCAGCACGTTTGAGCTTCAGCAAGAACCAATGAGGTTCATTCTCGTGTTACGCAGCACGTTTGAGCTTCAGCAAGAACCAATAAGGTTCATTCTCGCGTTACGCAGCACGTTTGAGCTTCAGCAAGAACCAATGAGGTTCATTCTCGTGTTACGCAGCACGTTTGAGCTTCAGCAAGAACCAATGAGGTTCATTCTTGTGTTACGCAGCACGTTTGAGCTTCAGCAATAACCAATGAGGTTCATTCTCGCGTTGCGCAGCACGTTTGAGCTTCAGCAAGAACCAATGAGGTTCATTCTCGCGTTACGCAGCACGTTTGAGCTTCAGCAAGAACCAATGAGGTTCATTCTCGTGTTACGCAGCACGTTTGAGCTTCAGCAAGAACCAATGAGGTTCATTCTCGCGTTACGCAGCACGTTTGAGCTTCAGCAAGAACCAATCAGGTTCATTCTCGTGTTACGCAGCACGTTTGAGCTTCAGCAAGAACCAATGAGGTTCATTCTCGTGTTACGCAGCACGTTTGAGCTTCAGCAAGAACCAATGAGGTTCATTCTCGCGTTACGCAGCACGTTTGAGCTTCAGCAAGAACCAATGAGGTTCATTGTCGCGTTACGCAGCACGTTTGAGCTTCAGCAAGAACCAATGAGGTTCATTCTCGTGTTACGCAGCACGTTTGAGCTTCAGCAAGAACCAATGAGGTTCATTCTCATGTTAGGCAGCACGTTTGAGCTTCAGCAAGAACCAATGAGGTTCATTCTCGTGTTACACAGCACGTTTGAGCTTCAGCAAGAACCAATGGGTTTTTGTGTTCAGAAGATGAACGAAAGTCTTACAGGTTTGGAACGACATGAGGGTGAGTAAATGATAACAGAATTTTCTTTTTGGATGAACTAACCCTTTAACTATGATTTCCTTTCTATATTTACAAAAATAACTTAATACCTTGATGAGGTATATCAAAGTTATCTGTAAAGTACTATACTGTTTGCTGTCCAAATCTGGCAAATGTTAAAAATAGTTCAAACAGGGAGTTAGATGCATACTTAAGGAAAGTGCTTGAGTCTAATCAGTCAGACTTCCTGGTGGAGATTTAATCACTGAAACCCAGCAGAAAAGCTTCAGATCAATACACGTACCTCCAAATGAGCTGGAACAGCTGCCTCTGTTGATTCGCAAGTATTCTCTTGAATATCTCATTCACTTCACGCTGCAAACCTTTTCTTCTAGCAATTAGCAGTGAAGGTGAAACTCTGCAACCGTGTCACATTGTTCATTATTCTGGCAGTGTCACTTCAGGGAGAGCATCAGAGGAGACTCTACAGAGACCTGATGAAAGACTATAACCCACTGGAGAGACCCGTGTTTAATGACACCCACTCACTCACTGTGTATTTCACCTTCAGTCTCATGCAGATTATGGATGTGGTAAGTTTATTCATTCAATAATAAGAGATGAAACATTGAATATTCCCTGATAAAATATGACCATGAATGATGCTTTAGGATAACCCTAGTAAATGTGTTTACCTGTGCAGGTTACACCATATCACAAGTCTTTTTCATGAAACCTGAATTGTTCAGAACTCTTCCCCATCATTCAACTCTTTCATGGAGTTTTTGTCAATACTGAAAGATGTTTCATCAGCTGAACAACTGGCATGCTCTTAAACATTTTTTTTATTGGTTTAATTGGTCGGATAACTTAAAGCATTTAATATTTCAACTATCATTTAATTGCAGTTAACATTGCATTAACATTTAATTGTCCAAAAATATTAAATCCAGTTTGCTCTTATATTTTTTTAAAGCATATTATTTCAGTAAAAAGTATGCTAAAGTGTACTCTTCTTGACCCTTCCCAGGCAGCAACATAGTGTCGGCCCAGATCCGGGCCACATCTGGAACATGTGGATTCCACGCGTACCAGATGTGGGCCGGATCTGGGCCGACACTATGTTGCTGTCTGGGTTGTATCTTAAGTTGTTTTGGAAGTGGTTCTTTTCAGTTTTTTTTAAAAGTGCATCTTTGTTGATCTACAGGATGAGAAGAACCAAGTACTTACAACCAACATTTGGTTACAGCTGGTAAGACACCAACACTCACTGTCAAGTCAAGTCAAATATATTTGCATAGCGCTTTTCACAATACATGTTGTTTCAAAGCTGCTTTACAGAAAGTCATGTTATTCATAATATCTTAATGCCTTATAGTCCATATTACAGTGAAAAGGTCAACATAAAAAAACCAAGACACATAAAACCATGGTAACGCCAAAGTCCCTTTCCAAGGCAAGTCTGTTCACTCGGCGGCCATATTTGCAACGCGTCCGGGCAGGTATTTCGGGCAAACAAGAACAAGTCCTATCAATTTAAATGGGGGAATCCTGGAATCTTAAAAACTGCTTGCCGAACTCACAATTAAATAACATATTTCAAATCAGCAACAAAATCTAACATGAACTGTCCCATAAATGTTGTTTCCTATTATCAAATAGCGTTAAAAAAACTTATTTTTCAGGCTAGACGAGCCAATGCGCATGTGCAGTCCTAAGCGCGAGTCTCAGGTTTCTATGGGAACCGTAGCTTCTAACAGCAGCTGCAGTGAAGCAATGACTTTACCAATCAGTGATTGGGTCTTGTACTTTAGAAGGCGGGACTATTCCGCCATATTGCGCGTTGCAGTTTGGCCCATTCATAAGTAATAGGAGTGAACCGTCTTTCTATATATATAGTCTTTGGTAACGCTCAGAAGTGCATTGTAACAACATACAAGACTTTGCAAAAAATAATTAAAAACACAGGGCTTATAAAGGCAAAGTTAACCAGATAATGAGACACAGGTGGAAGTAATGAAGTATTATGAGTCCAGGCAAAGGGTTATGGGTTATGCAGTTCATGATGAGATATTGAGTGCCCTCTGGTGGAGATCATGGGCATGGATGTAACAATACTGCTTTACGTGATTATAATCTATGCATGTGGATATACTTGGATATATACAATATATATATACACTCACCTAAAGGATTATTAGGAACACCATACTAATACTGTGTTTGACCCCCTTTCGCCTTCAGAACTGCCTTAATTCTACGTGGCATTGATTCAACAAGGTGCTGAAAGCATTCTTTAGAAATGTTGGCCCATATTGATAGGATAGCATCTTGCAGTTGATGGAGATTTGTGGGATGCACATCCAGGGCACGAAGCTCCCGTTCCACCACATCCCAAAGATGCTCTATTGGGTTGAGATCTGGTGACTGTGGGGGCCATTTTAGTACAGTGAACTCATTGTCATGTTCAAGAAACCAATTTGAAATGATTCGACCTTTGTGACATGGTGCATTATCCTGCTGGAAGTAGCCATCAGAGGATGGGTACATGGTGGTCATAAAGGGATGGACATGGTCAGAAACAATGCTCAGGTAGGCCGTGGCATTTAAACGATGCCCAATTGGCACTAAGGGGCCTAAAGTGTGCCAAGAAAACATCTCCCACACCATTACACCACCACCACCAGCCTGCACAGTGGTAACAAGGCATGATGGATCCATGTTCTCATTCTGTTTACGCCAAATTCTGACTCTACCATCTGAATGTCTCAGCAGAAATCGAGACTCATCAGACCAGGCAACATTTTTCCAGTCTTCAACTGTCCAATTTTGGTGAGCTCGTGCAAATTTTAGCCTCTTTTTTCTATTTGTAGTGGAGATGAGTGGTACCCGGTGGGGTCTTCTGCTGTTGTAGCCCATCCGCCTCAAGGTTGTGCGTGTTGTGGCTTCACAAATGCTTTGCTGCATACCTTGGTTGTAACGAGTGGTTATTTCAGTCAAAGTTGCTCTTCTATCAGCTTGAATCAGTCGGCCCATTCTCCTCTGACCTCTAGCATCAACAAGGCATTTTCGCCCACAGGACTGCCGCATACTGGATGTTTTTCCCTTTTCACACCATTCTTTGTAAACTCTAGAAATGGTTATGCGTGAAAATCCCAGTAACTGAGCAGATTGTGAAATACTCAGACCGGCCCGTCTGGCACCAACAACCATGCCACGCTCAAAATTGCTTAAATCACCTTTCTTTCCCATTCTGACATTCAGTTTGGAGTTCAGGAGATTGTCTTGACCAGGACCACACCCCTAAATGCATTGAAGCAACTGCCATGTGATTGGTTGATTAGATAATTGAATTAATGAGAAATTGAACAGGTGTTCCTAATAATCCTTTAGGTGAGTGTATATATATATATATATATATATATATATACACACCACCAAGTGTGCCTATGAATTTTAATACCTTATTAACTGTTTGAAGATCTCAGCGGTATATTAATATAAATTGTCTAATTTACATGACTTTGACTTTGCTCCATAATTTATATATTATAATTCATGGTCATGTTTCACATTTTGTGCCCTAAGAAACATTTCTTTAGCTCTGAAAAATAAATCTTAAATTTATATTCTGATGAGCATTTGACATGAGATTCAAGTTCACATGCCTAATTCAGTTTGCACCAATCATGCATTTTTAAGCATAAAAAAATGTCCATGTTGTTCCTGCTTGACTTTTGTGCATTAAGTGATCTGCTGTTTGTCTCTTTATTTCAGTACTGGTATGACTACTATCTCCAGTGGAACTCCTCTGAATATCCTGGAGTGACGAGTGTAAGATTCCCTGACAGTCAGATCTGGAAGCCTGACATCTTACTCTATAACAGGTTTGTTCTTCACAACGGGAGTTATTGATAAACTCATATGTATCACTAGCAAGAGAAGGGTTCTATAAAAACCAAACATAGTTTTTCAAGTGTAAATCCTCTCCATTAAGGATTTCTTGAAGAGTGGTAAATTGCCTGGAAAAAAGTGCTGGTACACTGAGTTCGCACTATGTCATGGAAAACAAAGGTTTTGCCTCATTTGTCCCTGTCTGAAAAAGCAGTAGATGGTACGGAATTTGCTTCAAATTCGCCTCTACTTTGAGGTCAGTGAATCACTACATGGAAACAATCAAATGAGACCACTGGTAAAGAGTTACAATTTAATTTGATTTATTTATTGGTTGTGTTGGTCTAGCAGCCTGGACAATCATGGCATTTTCCTCAGGGATTTCTGAGACTGAATTCTTTATTCAGTAACGCTTTGGATAGGAATAATGGTCCGTCATTAATAAGTAACAATGCAGGAAGTTACTTATATCGGTGTCGGCCGATATATATGTTCATTTTTAATGTTATCGTTATCGGCACAATAAGGAAATTTGGCCAATATATTAAAGCTGATAAATAATATTTCCTTCAGCTGAGACACTTCAGATGTAAACTGCTTGAAATATGATTTAAAAAATCACTTCAAAAAGGAAAATACAGTTCAGTGCAACTGTCATATTGGCTACATAACATTATAATTGTGTGTTTGGGACATGGCTTTTAATGGTGAGACTTTTGTTTTTGTAATCAGGCTGTAAAAAATTATGCAAAAATCTGGATTATATTTATCGGCCAATATATCGGTTATCGGCTTTTCAAATATAAAGAATTATCGGTTATCGGTATCGGCCAAAATGTTTATATCAGTACTAATTACTCAACTACTAGTGATCTGGACCATTATTTTAAAGTGAAATTGATGTTTTTTTACTTTAAAATAATGGTCCAGATCACTAGTAGCTCTTGAAGAGTGACTAGGCAACACTTGAGTAATTAGTGAAGCATTTTATGACTATATTCAGAGTAAAAAAGATGATTGATTATGTCTCAGACACACAAAAATGTGTTACCCTTTATTCTTGAACATGCCTCCATTATCTGAATGAGAATTAATTTAGACAAACACATTTACGAAATTGGAACATGTAACGGAACATTTCGCAAAGTGCTGCAAAAATATGCATTGCATTTACTTTGTATTGGACTAATCAGAAGTGTTTCTCTGAGATGTTCATAAATCACTGCTGTGTTCTTTTTAGTTAAAATGATTCTTGTGTTCTCCACAGTGCTGATGAAAGGTTTGATGCCACATTTCATACTAATGTGCTGGTGAACTCCTCCGGTGCCTGCCAATACCTACCGCCAGGTACTGTTCAGATGTTTACGGTGCCATAAGTCATTTTTCCCACTTGGTCTAGAAAAAAAACCATTTTATTCTACGACGGTTGGACTGCTATGGAAGCCCATTTCATCTCAGAATGAAAAATAAAATGGTTACTTGTGAGATAAAATTTTGTCACACAGTAAACAAAGTCTCAACTTAAGGTGTGTTCACACTTGTAGTTTGGTTTCCTTGGTTCTTTTGGTATGGAGCAAGAAAGAAAATTATACATTTAGTCCTGGTTCACTTATCATACTCACACCGACCCTAAAGATACAAAACAAAAAAATGGCTTTTATGGCATATATTTTCCAAAACAATGCTGTGTTCTGGGCTAAATGTGCTCGCTGTATGTGCGTATCCTACATGGTTGAGAACTCGTGAAGAGCTTATAAAATGTGTAAAGGAGTCAAAACAGCGGCAGGAATCCCTCCATCACACACAAATGAAAATCTGCTGCGAGGAGACGCAGTTCTGACGCATATGACAAAAAACAAGTGTGAGGAGAAGAAAAGCAGCAGTGTTTTTTTTTGCTAATGCCTCTCAAAATGAATCGTGGGTTAACCTGAGGCAAAGACAAAGTAAAATGCCTTATTGAAATTTGGTCAACTGCCCAGAATGCAAAACATTGCTTGATTCTTGCTAAAAATTATAAAGTAATATAATGACAGCTACAAAGAAAGCCACAACCCTGCCCACAGAGCAGTTGTCTTTCCATCCTGACCGAATCCTAGAACATAAACAGGTGTGCGCTGACCAATTAGAGGAGAGTTTACTCTCACTTGACTCGTATTAAAGGGGTGGTTGATTATGAATTCACTTTTTAAACTTTAGTTAGTGTGTAATGTTGCTGTTTGAGCATAAACAACATCTGCAAAGATACAACGCTCAAAGTTCAAAGCAAAGGGAGATATTTTCTTTTAAAGAAATTGCTTTTTAAGGACTACAACAAACGGCTGGTAGGGACTACAACAAGCTTCTTCACGGGTTAGTGACATCACTAACCCTGAAATTTACATAAACCCCGCCCCCGGAAACACGCAACAAAGGGGGTGAGATTATCATGACAGAATATGCTAATCAGTGGTTTGAAGATAGTTAACTCCACATCAGCTAAGGCATCTTGTTGCATTCTACATGTTGTCACTTCTTCTTGAGTCTCTCCATCATTGTCCGACTCCGGTTTGAACAAAAAAGGCTGAACTGTTTAATTGCCTGTCTGCGTGAGGTAATCAGAGCTGCTAACTGCAGTTCTTGAAGCTCCGCCCCTTGAGCACCAGCTCATTTGCATTTAAAGGGACACACAAAAACGGCACGTTTTTGCTCACCCTCAAAAAGTGACAATTTTAACATGCTATAAAAAATTATCTGTGGTGTATTTTGAGCTAAAACTTCACATACACACTCTGGGGACATCAGACTTATTTAACATCTTGTAAAAAGGGGCAATCAACCACCCCTTTAACTAATTTTAGTCAATTTAGAAATGTTGCCTTGTGACAGTGAACCGAACCATGAAGAAATTGCAACATAACAATTTTAATCCTTGTTTCGGAACAAAGCAAATGATCTACAGGTGTGAAACCCTTAGATGTCTTTGGTGTGGTTCGAAATATGAACACAGCATTGACCAGACTTTGCTTGTTTTGAACTGCACAACAGAGAATTCATTTAGGGTGTGTTCACACTTGGCATGTTTGTTTAGATTAAAACAAACCCTGGTGCGATTGCTCTGTTAGTGCGGTTCATTTGAATAAGTGTGAACGCTGCCATCTGAACCCTGGTGCGCATCAAACAAGAGGACCGAGAGCGCTGAAAAGATGGGTCTCGCTCTGCTTCCAAGTGAACTCTGGTCAACTGAAATATGAACGCAACACAGACCAAAGACATGTAAACCAATCAAAAACAGCTCATGATGTCACAAGATGCGACCCTAAAAAGGACAGAATGCTCAAGCACACCTGGATCTTCTCGTCATAGTCGTGATGTCCCTTACGGAACAAAAATATATGGAAATATACTGCAAAATATAATGCGATGTATTACATAATACATTTTCATATATGGGAAACTAGAGCTTATATTTTTCAATATACTGCAATATATGCATTGACCATCTATGGCTATATATTGATGCATATCAAATATTTAGAAATGAAGACAAATATAGCATTACATGTAATATTCATAACGTTTTATCCACTTTACCAGCCAACTTAAAGTTTGACCCTTTATTGTGTACATATAGTTTTGCTCAATATTAATATAGGGGTATATCTGTTATCAGTTATCAGTTTTTTAAGTTGTATTATTTTGTACTTTTAAAGGTTTTCTGGTATGTTTGAGTTTTTGGGGTTACCGCTGAAGAGTAGAGCCTGTGGTGAGGATGCCGAACACCATTAAAACTATTATCATATTTAAAAAGTAACAGCTGTGTCCTCTTCAGCGCAGTGATAGCTCTCTGCTAATTACTTTAGTACATGCAGGTGTGCTTGTGCTATTGTTACCTAGCTTGAAAATATGTAACATTTAGTAAATATATTACATTATACACTCACCTAAAGGATTATTAGTAACACCTGTTCAATTTCTCATTAATGCAATTATCTAATCAACCAATCACATGGCAGTTGCTTCAATGCATTTAGGGGTGTGGTCCTGGTCAAGACAATCTCCTGAACTCCAAACTGAATGTCAGAATGGGAAAGAAAGGTGATTTAAGCAATTTTGAGCGTGGCATGGTTGTTGGTGCCAGACGGGCCGGTCTGAGTATTTCACAATCTGCTCAGTTACTGGGATTTTCACGCACAACCATTTCTAGACTTTACAAAGAATGGTGTGAAAAGGGAAAAACATCCAGTATGCGGCAGTCCTGTGGGCGAAAATGCCTTGTTGATGCTAGAGGTCAGAGGAGAATGGGCCGACTGATTCAAGCTGATAGAAGAGCAACTTTGACTGAAATAACCACTCGTTACAACCGAGGTATGCAGCAAAGCATTTGTGAAGCCACAACACGCACAACCTTGAGGCGGATGGGCTACAACAGCAGAAGACCCCACCGGGTACCACTCATCTCCACTACAAATAGGAAAAAGAGGCTACAATTTGCACGAGCTCACCAAAATTGGACAGTTGAAGACTGGAAAAATGTTGCCTGCTCTGATGAGTCTCGATTTCTGTTGAGACATTCAGATGGTAGAGTCCGAATTTGGCGTAAACAGAATGAGAACATGGATCCATCATGCCTTGTTACCACTGTGCAGGCTGGTGGTGGTGGTGTAATGGTGTGGGAGATGTTTTCTTGGCACACTTTAGGCCCCTTAGTGCCAATTGGGCATTGTTTAAATGCCACGGCCTACCTGAGCATTGTTTCTGACCATGTCCATCCCTTTATGACCACCATGTACCCATCCTCTGATGGCTACTTCCAGCAGGATAATGCACCATGTCACAAAGCTCGAATCATTTCAAATTGGTTTCTTGAACATGACAATGAGTTCACTGTACTAAAATGGCCCCCACAGTCACCAGATCTCAACCCAATAGAGCATCTTTGGGATGTGGTGGAACGGGAGCTTCGTGCCCTGGATGTGCATCCCACAAATCTCCATCAACTGCAAGATGCTATCCTATCAATATGGGCCAACATTTCTAAAGAATGCTTTCAGCACCTTGTTGAATCAATGCCACGTAGAATTAAGGCAGTTCTGAAGGCGAAAGGGGGTCAAACACAGTATTAGTATGGTGTTCCTAATAATCCTTTAGGTGAGTGTATATTTCTCTATATATGTGTTTACACTGCATGAGTAAATATATCTGCAATATATTATACACATGCAGTACCATATCTGATCACATATATATTATGAAATGTTTTACTGAAAATAAAATTAAATACATTAGTAAATATATATTCACATATTTTTCAATATATGAAAAGCGTCCATTCCTTATGTATTATTCAATATATTGTAATATATTAACACAATATATTATTCGGTATATTTTCAATTTATATCATTTAATATATTGATCATTCATATAAAGGAAAATATATTTCCTTTCCATAAGGGTTGCCCATCACAGTTCGCAGCAGATCTTCATTTGTGTGTGACGGAGGGATTCCTGCTGCTGATTTGACTCCTTTACACATTATACAAACAACGAGTGCATTTAGCCCAACACACAGCATTGTTTTGGATGTTCTGTCACTAAATAAACGTCATAGAAGCCTCTTTTTTGTTTTGTATCTTTAGGTTTGGTGTTAAAAATGACAGTGTGAACACTAAGCGAACCAGGACTAAATGTACTATTTTATTTTTTTGATCCGGACCAAAAGAACCAAAGAGAACCGAACTACAAGTGTGAACACACCCTTTAATCAAACACCAGAGTTTGTTTTAATCAAACCAAACCTGCCAAGTGTGAACACACTAAAGTATAAACTCAGGAAACACATCACTACTCACTTAATCTTGATAAGCTTGATATTATATTTTTGTTGTGGAAATAAAATGTATAGGCTGAAATGTATTTTAAAATAATGTATAGACAAATAGGATATTTATGCAATGGTGTCACAAACCAGAATGCTTTGTTTTGGCATGACGCTGCATCCACATCAATAAGTGTCAGTAAAACGAAACCAAAACCACTTTTGTATTGGCCAAAAGTTACGTAGTGCACCTTTAAATTAATTTCTATTATGCCAGAAATAAAAAAATAAAAAAGAAGCTAAATATACCTTCTTATGTTAGTAGTTTTGGTCTAAAGCAGTGGTTCTCAAACTTTTTATACCATGTACCACCTCAGAAAATATTTGGCTCTCCAAGTACCACCATAATGACCAACATTAAAATACAGTAGCGTAGTAGGCCTAACTATTCAGCCACAGCTCTGCACAGTTCAAAAACGGGGCAGTTTATTCCTAATAAGAGTTGTTGTCAGCCACTTTAACATTGTAAATACAATTTGTACATTAACTCTGCACTGTGCTTACATACAAGTAAATAAAATAATTAAATAATGATTCAATTAAAATTGGTCGTACCAAAAAGTTAAATTAAAACTGTACTCTACTTAAATATAAAAAACTTTACTCAAATAAAGATTAAATTAAAACGTATTGTGTTTTAACATTAATTTATATTTAAAGTCCCTGTAAAGTCAAAATTAAATATTTGTTCTGAGTTTGTCACACCACAGACAAATGTGTTATTAACCACCCAGCCAAATTTGAATGATAAAAAAAACCGCCAAGTAAGTCAAATAGATTATCAAAGTCTTAAAAAGCATTCTCTGCTCTCAAACGCTGGGGGCGTGTCCGCTGTCGGCACAGAAACCACGCCCACTCGCGGGAAAGCTAGACAAGACAACACTCAAGAGTACCACACTTTGAGAACCACTGGTCTAAAGAGTTGTCTCATTGATAAACTCTTTGCTATGAATAGAGATGTGCCTGCACAGCAGTGTTTTCCTCTTGTTTCTTGCTGTGAAAGCTGAAGCAGGCTCTATCTCGAGAAAAACATTAGATTCATGAGCAGATGTAGTCCTGGCAGTGAGTTTGCAGTAAATTCACTATAGTGACATTGAAGAGATTGCCTTCTCTTGAACCTCCATAAAGCTTCGTCAGAAGCCTATAGTTATGCTTTATGGCAATGAAAGCACTGGAGCATCCATGCTAAATTACATACATATGTCTTTACCGGCACTTTCAATTTATGTTGGTGCAGTCGTCTCATCCATAGATGGTCATTTTCATCACAGTTATGGTTCATATAAATCAAATTTTCACATTTTTGCATGAGATGGTTATTATATAATAATAATAATCCTACCATTGCAGTAATAGTAATGATGATCAATGAGAAGTATTTTTATTATAGTTGTTACTATTATGTGCTGGAAGATTGTTTTATTACCAGCTCACATTTATGTTCACAGGGATATTCAAAAGCACCTGCCACATCGATGTTCGCTGGTTCCCCTTTGACCTTCAGAGGTGTGATCTGAAATTTGGCTCCTGGACGTATGGTGGATGGTCTCTGGACCTGCAGATGATTGATGCCGACATCACAGGATATATCGCTAATGGAGAGTGGGACCTTGTGGGTAAGGTGATATAAATTTAATGCATGTTGTTAAAATGTCAGAAGTTTCATTTACGGACTTTATCTGTACTTTATTGTTTTCATTACTTAGCCTTGCTTTGTGAAAAAGACGTACTTGTTGTGCCCTTTCAAAAATTATTTTGCACTTTGTATTGATGTCTAATTAAAAGTTTTACTTTAACCTTCCCTCGCATCCTGTAACAAATCCTTACCACGCGGGTCAAAATGACCCGAAGCCCTAAAATTATACTCTTTTTTTTTGTCCAGAAAGCTTATATCATTTCATTTTTATAATATTTTTTTCTATTTTTAATTCCTTTTTTTTGGAGATTATTTAAAAAAATTACATTTAAATGACTAGATTTTATCAATAAATAATATAATTTAAAGGTGCAGTGTGTACATTTTAGCGGCATCTAGTGGTGAGGTTGTGAATTGCAACCGCCCACTGCTCACCCCTTCTTTTCGAAGCACGTAGAAAAGCTACGGTGGCCGACACAGGACAAAAAGGTTGTCATCGGACAGAGAGTAGAGAGTGACTAGAGCTCTGTAGAGAAGTTTGTCCGTTTAGGGCTTCTGTAGAAACGCAAAATGACAACTTCACTGTAAGGGGATCCGCGGTGTATGTAGATAGAAACGGCTCATTCTAAGGTAATAGAAACATAACGGTTCGTTATGTAAGGTCTTTATACTCCACTGAAAACATAGTTATGTAATTATATTGCATTTCTGTCAATAGATCCTCATTAATACTACACACTGCACCTTTAAGCACATTCTTCACATTCTTTCAACTTAAAGGGATAGTTCACCCAAAAATGAAAATTAGCCCATGATTTACTCACCCTCAAGTCATCCTAGGTGTATATGACATTCTTCTTTCAGACAAATAAAATCGGAGTTATATTAAAAAAGTCCTGGCGAATCCAAGCTTTGTAATCCAAGCATCTATCCATCATATAACTGCTCCACACAGCTCTGGGGGTTAATAAAGGCCTTCTGAAGCGAAGCAATGTGTTTGTGTAAGAAAAATATCCATATTTAAAACTTTATAAAGTAACGTTTCGGCCGATCGCCTTTCGTATTCAATTTATGGAAAAAGTATTGAAAGTGCCTCTGCAGTTCAAATGCTCACGCTACCAGTTACGCTCGTCAGACGTAGCGTACGCATTTTTAATTGCGAGAGGCACTTTCAACACTTTTTCCACAGAAGGCGATCGGCCGGAACTTTACTTTATAAAGTTTTAAATACACAAACACAAACGCATCGATTTGCTTCAGAAGGCCTTTATTAACCCCCAGAGCCGTGTGGAGCAGTTATATGATGGATAGATGCATTTTTTATGGATTTCAAAAACAGAGCAACAATTACTGCTATTATAAAGCTTGGATTATCCAGGACTTTTTTAATATAACTATTTTTAATATAAACGATTTTATTCGTCTGAAAGAAGAATGTCATATACACCTAGGATGACTTGAGAGTGAGTAAATCATGGGCTAATTTTCATTTTTGGGTGAACTATCCCTTTAAATTCAAAACAACCCTCCAATACATGCATAACTAGCTCAATTCAGCTCAAAATATCTCACATTGGGTCAATTTGGGTGTCTCTGCTGACCTCTTGTGGAAAAAAAATAATATAAGATGATATTTCATGACTCTTGCGACTAGATGACCTTATAGCTCTATACGGAGCAAATGAGCTGTTCTGCTGAGTCCTGAAGTCAGTTCTTGAGTTTATCTCTTCAGTATGCATTCAGATACACGGGTAGTTTTTTGGTACAGTTTTAGCATTTTTAGTTTTAATTTTGAGCATTTTTTAGGTTTTTCTATATATACTGAAGCATTCCTCGCATTACATTCATTCCTAAGGGGGTCAAAATGACCCGCGAGGGAAGGATTTGTTACTTATTTTATTACAAATCCAGTCTTTTTTGTGTGTGTATGTATTCATGGTTTTCAAAAGAAAAATTTTAAATTAGTTTTGGGTCAAAATGACCCGGTTTTGTTTAAAGAAGCTTGACGATTTCTTTTGATGTGTTGACTAACACGCCTAAGAACTTGATTCTAATTTTAACTGTAGTGTGTAATTCAATATTACATTTCAAGTGAATATTTTTGAAATGTACTGAACTGCCAATTTATCATTACAATGGACATACAAATTTGAATAGAAATGACATTTACATATCTTAGGGTACATTTATATGTTTTTTCTTTGCATTTTTCGTTGTCAAAACGATCCCCGTTCACACTGATCCGCAAAAACTACTAAAAACACTGTATTCTGCTGCCAGGCCAGTAGATGGCGATGTGACTTTGTAAAGAAACACTACGTGCATATGGACTGAACACATAATATGCGCATGCATGACGTCCCCGTCTACACAAATTCACATTTTTGTAGTTTACATGGAGACGATAACGGTATTGTTTTCAAAAACGTGCACTTCAAATCCCTTTTTCAAAAGTTTGCATTTTCAGGCCAAAACAATGTTGTCGTGTAAATGAACAACCAAAATGCATAAAACGTTTTCAGTTTTTAGTTGAAAACGACCCCTTGGTTTACCATAAATGCTTGTCAGTACATTTAGCAGTGCACTTTAACCACATTTCAAAGACAAAGATTATGAAATTACATATAAAGATGTACTTAATTGCATCAAAAAATGAGCTGCATTTAATATAAATTTAAACTATAATACATTTTCATGCAATTAAGTGTCCAAAAACAATACATTCAGTTCTTACTTATTTCAAAGTACATTATTTCACTAAGTACTCTTTTAAAAAAAATTGCTGAAGTTTACTTTTTTTCACAAGCGTTATCAAGCTCAATAGTTCAACTCTGTTATAAAAAAAAATCCCAGTAATCTTTTTAGATATTTGTTTAACTATGACAGTATTGCATTTTCTATTTATGGCGATATTAAGCATTTGTGCACTGACCTTCAACCGTGTGACAGTCAACACAGAAACAATGTGAATGCACAGTAACAGGTTTGAATGGTCATTGCACAAAGCATTAATTTTATAAGGTTGCCAATTATATGTACCTCAGAGGTTCCAGGTCGAAGGAATGAGAGATTCTACGACTGCTGCAAGGAGCCGTACCCAGATGTGACGTTCACGGTAGTGATGCGAAGACGGACTCTATACTATGGTCTTAATCTGCTCATTCCCTGTGTGCTCATCTCTACTCTCGCCCTGCTCGTCTTCCTGTTACCTGCTGACTCAGGCGAGAAGATCTCTCTCGGTGAGCTAGACACTGAATGCCTCTGTCATCATTAATGTAATTAATGAAATCTTAATGTAAGATGTGATGCCATTTTGATGTTAACAATGAATTGTGTTAATTCAAGATGTCATGTTTTCCTAAACATCCTTGCCTTAAATTTATGGGAAGGAAAAACACAGTTTCTACTTTTCACCCCTTGTGGGAAACTGTTGCTTAACCATTCCAACGTTCCATTATGTTCCATGAAGTCACATTACGTTCAATTATGTTCCATCACGAGCCATTATGTTCAATTACGTTCCAGTGCGTTCCATTACTTTTTAAAATAATACAATGTAAAAAATATTATATATAAATTTCAACCCACCAAAGTGGCTTGTAAGAGTGACTGCGTTACACGCTAAAATACACCCGCATTTGGTGGGTGTTAATGTCAAGCCCTGTATACTGTAGCTACTGTGAAGATGATCCAAGAGAATGCAAAAAAGCAGTCTTGAATCTTAATTTAGTACAATACTACGTCATTTTCTATCATGAAATTATGTTCCATTACATTCCATCCCATTCCATTATGCTCTATTATACTACGTGTTCCATTATGTCCCAGTATGTTCCATTACATTCCATAACAAATCATTATAAGCAACATTGTTCCATTTTGTTCCATCACGTTCTATTATTCCTATTACACTCCATTATGTTCCAATAAGTTCCATATGGTTCTTAGAACCGTTCGCCCCAACGGTGGAAAAGTGGCTTTTGAAAGAAATGATACACTTCACCTTTAAAAGGTTTTATTAAGGGAGACTCACTCTTGTACTGCTGCAAACGGAAGGGCATAAATGTCACATTTGCATTTTAAAAATCATTAATTTTATTTCTCACATCGGCGAACCTATCCTTCCTTTTTTGCTGACTTTGCTGAAATATCCACATTTAAACCAACATCACAAGAAATTCACTTGCACAGAAATGGCACAGGCACACAATTTATACAGACGTCCCTGTAAGCTACTGTAAGTGGCGTGTAGTGAGATTGATGGCTCGCCAAAGACGGCTTCAGTGATTAATGCAGTTGGAGAGCTCTGAAGGCCGAATGCCTCTATTTCTCTGGCCTGCTGGATTTATTTTAGAGGATGCTGCCTCAGTGAGTGAGGAGGAGACTGAACCTGAAATCACAGGAGAACACAATTTATTTTTTCATTTTGTCATTCCTAAATGGTATTAGTGTGATGAAGCTGACAACATTACTTTCCATCAAGTGAGTCATTGGCCGTTGCTCTGTGAGTTACTCTAAATACCAGCAATTAGCCGACTGTGGAGGATACAGTACATTTAAGTTTCATCTTATATAGCTCTGCTTATTTAATCTTATCTAGTTAGGGCACTAAATTAAGATTCAAGACTGACTGCTTTTTGTCATTCTCTTGGATCATCTTGACAGTAGCTACATTAACAGTCACTCCTACTAGCCACTTTGGTGGATTGAAATGTATATATAATATATACATTTTTAAATATACATCTTTTAAAAAGGCATCTGAAATAATAAACTAAGTGCAATGTAGTGTTGTCAAAAATATGATTTTCCGATACAGATCGATACTGAAATACTGTATCTGAAACGCTTCCAATACTAATTTTTCCTATACAATATCAGCGTCTCTCTCTCTCTCTCACATCTCTCCGACAGCGAGTTACACACAAACCCGCTTCCACTCACTCACTCGTTTCATTTGCTCCGGATGAATATTGATTGCACGTATTGTGCATAATTTTACTCATTCCCACAGATTTTGTGCTCACACCTAAAGTGCGCACATAAAGCCGCCTCTCAGCACTAAATTGAGTTCTTTTTCACTGCTTATTGCACTTAAACAGTCAAATACACACAAAATAATGTGAAAATGCCGGTCTTGGCGAGCATTCACATAAACACAGTCAGTTCTGTGAACGTAAACAGTTGAGAAAGAAAATGCATGTGTAACAGTGTAATGGATCCGCGTGTCAGCTCTTAAAGTGACAGCAGCCTAATAAACCTGCTGCCAAATTATGAGATAATATTAAATCTCTTTATGGCATTTTCAAGCATGGTATCAATCTCAAAATTGTGGCCTGTGAAAATGCTGAATGGCTGGTAACTTTGGAAAAGCATTGATGTCAAGTCCTAATTGAATATTTCTCATAGTGGGTCTTTTTTTTTTTTTGACAGTTACTGTATAGACAAATCTTAGAGAGATAGAATTATACTGTATATCTAGTTCAGTGAAACTCTAGGTGGCACAGGCTGAAAAGTAATTTACATGCAATCTGCAAGCAATTTCATAATTACTACATGGCACAAGCTGATTGGCCTCTGCTAATTCTCCTGCCAATGAGATTGCTTGCTCATCATTTGAATAATGTGGTTTAGTGTTCTAAAAGCACTATCAGACCTCTGAGACCCTCCACCTCCCCAGCTCTACCTGCCTAGTTCTACTACATGATTTGCATATGCCTATTCGTGCAGCAGCGGCACATCTTATATGTTCACAGCAGTGTGTCTTTTGGCAGTAGCAAGCCAATACTTGTCCATATGTGTAGCAGATTTAGTCTGCCCAGACTAAATACATTAACATTGTCTTATCTAATTACATGCTAAAACTATTCAGAGAGTCATGATTAAAATAGCTCGTGACCACTAGCCCAAGTTTCCTCTTTATCTGTCATCAGTGTTGTGATTTCATATGAAAATGGTCACAGTGTTGGAGGGAGTAACATGTATGTATTTTGTTTGTCAGGGATCACAGTCCTGCTCTCATTGACGGTTTTCATGCTTCTGGTAGCAGAGATAATGCCGGCGACATCAGACTCTGTACCCTTAATAGGTAAGTCCAAATTGTAATGATGATATTTGATCAAATCATTTGTTGTTTGACTGATGCTTTTTAATAATTATTTGGTTAAACCACACATACCAGATGTGGGCCGGATCTGGGCCGACACTATGTTGCTGTCAGGGAAGTGATGATTCTAATGACTCAGTTGAAACAGTTCATTGATACAATCCATCTCAATAAACCAATTTGTTAAAATAAACTTCACAGCATTACTGACCTGCCCTACAAGGCTAAAATAACTGAAACCCTTGTTAAAAAGATGTGTACTTATTTGTATTGAATGTTTACCTGCAGTGCACTTCAAATCTTAAAAACTGTACTTGCAGATAATTTAATATTAACAAAATAAAAGGCCACTTAAGTGTACTTAAAGTACACTTTAATGACTATAATGTTTCTTAAACCACTTTTTTTTTTTTAAATGCACTTTGTAATAATAATGTCTAATTATAGTTCTACTTTAAAGTACATTTTACATCGTCTTAATCATGCCGAAAAGTACTAAACTAAAATACTTTTCTGTAGTTTTTAATGTAATTCTCTCTATCCTGTGATTAGCTCAGTATTTCGCCACCACCATGGTTATTGTTGGACTGTCTGTGATCGCCACAGTCTGGGTTTTACAATACCACTACCATGATCCTGATGGAGGAAAAATGCCAAAATGGGTGAGGCTCTCGTGCTTGCTTTTCTTTCTGCTTACCATATAAACCCATCTGGTTGAGTTTAGTAGTATTATGGTTTCTTCCATGTTTGTGTTTGTAAAACAGTGTTATTTACAGGGTTTGTACACATATTTACCAATAAATTCCCATGACTTTTGAGGCAAATATTCATCACCTAATGTTCCATGAAAGTCTATGTATACATGTAAACTGAGAATTAATTACAATTTCAATTTGTCTTTTGATGTTTGATCAACATTAATGACACAAACGGCAGCAGTTTTATTAGGCTGCTGTCACTTTAAGAGCGAATGCACGGATCCAATATACTGCTACACATGTTTTCTCGCTGAACCGTTTATGATCACTTAAGACATAAACAACTGTGTTTACGAGGAAACTCGCCATGGTGGGCATTTTGCTGCATTTTTATGTGTATTTGTCCATTTAAGCGCAATAAGCCACGAATCAATTTGGTACTCGTGAGCTGTTTGCAAGGCGGCTTTATGTACGCGCTTTGGATGTGACTACTCACAGAAATCGCTTGAATGTTTAAACTGGCCTGACTTAAAGGCTGCGTTTACACGGCAAGTCTTGATGCACAGATCCGATCTTTTGACCATATCCGATTTTTTTTATAAATTCCTGCCCAAAATGTTTGTCAGTGATCGCTTTACTATGCACATGACAGACCCTTTGGTTTTAAATGGCTGCGCTATTAAAATTATTCATATACGTCATGTCAGGTGGCCATGATTATTTGCCAGCATGGGCAAGATAACAGCTGTCATGGATGTTTTGCAGCGCAAAATCTGACCAAACGGATATAGACTGGAAAATAATTTCGAAAAAAAATTTGTTTGTGTTATTTTATCTACGGATCATTAGATGTAGAATTCTGAAGTGAAATAAATTAGCGCTATAAGATTACATTTTTTTTATTGAATTTGAATGAACTGAAGAGAAAGAGAATATAGTGAAGCTATACTGAAGATTGTTTACAAGATTACAGCAGATATAATTTATAAAACTCACAGGGTAGAGGTTGAAAACCAGCTCCTGAATGTTTCTGCTGCAAATTCTTTCCTTTATAGTTTCCACCTCAATATAAAAAAGCTGCAAGCGAGCGCATACAGACACATCTGCTTCATAATACAACATTAAAAAGCTATCTTTGTGGGCGAACGTGCCGCCCTCGCCTTGTAATGGCTTGGAAATAAAAGGGGAATCGGATATTCATGTTTAGACGTAAGTCAGATGTCCAGATATCGGATATGTATCTGATTTAAACCACATCTGGAAGTGCCTCAGATTGGATGCAAAAAAACTGCGGATTTTTGTGTTTACACGTGTACATCTGTGTCAGATGTGAGTAAAAAAAAAAATCTGATTTTTTGTGCCAGTGTTAACACAGCCAAAAAGACAAATGATACATTTTTGTGACGATGCAACTGTCCCAACTGGGCAAGTGACAATTC
This sequence comes from Rhinogobio ventralis, assembly GCA_039654625.1. Classification (NCBI taxonomy): domain Eukaryota; kingdom Metazoa; phylum Chordata; class Actinopteri; order Cypriniformes; family Gobionidae; genus Rhinogobio; species Rhinogobio ventralis. The sequence goes on along the minus strand of CM077193.1, from coordinate 3,558,992 downwards.
AGTCAAATGTCCCAAAATGCACCTCATAGAAGAGAGAACACACAAGAGAGAGAGAGAAGACGCGGTAAAATCAGGCCAGGAAATTGCTATATTAAAATTCCACGACTTTTCCAGGTTTTTCATGAGCATACAAACCTTGTGTTTAAAGTCCCCATGAACTGGAAGTTGCAACCAAATTTACATTAGCATTGTGTCGTATTTCGAAGTAAAACAGGCAGGGTTTTATTTTAGCGCTCCACCTCTCCATCCCTCGTTCATAGTAGACGATTGGAGGGGAGTGGTTAAGGATATTCAACCCAAGCTGTCAAACTGACGTCATCAGAGAAGGAACGCCATTCCAGAGCGGAAGCAAATTTTCAGATTTTGATTAAAGATTTTTTAACCTGCACAGATTAATTGTTCGCCACAATATTGGTAATGTGTGCTAGCAAAGTAAATAGAGTCCATTTTGATTTCATGATGACTTTAATAGTAATTTTCCCCATTAGACCCGTGTGGTGCTGTTGAACTGGTGCGCGTGGTTCTTGCGGATGAAGAGGCCCGGCGAGGACAGAGTTCGCTCGGCTTGTCACAATAAGCAGCCGCGCAGCAGCCTCTCCAGCGTGGATCTGAACATCAGCACTGGCGCCGCACAGTCCGCCAATGGAAATCTGCTGTACATCGGCTTCCGTGGGATGGACACTATTCACTACGCCACCTCACCTGATTCAGGGGTGATCTGCAGCCGGCTGCTCGCCGCAGGAGAGGAGGACGTGCTGCTCCCCGGGGCTCAGGCATCTTCCGTTAGCAGCGGCCATGGCGAAACTGACCTCTCCAGAATCTTGGATGAGGTTCGGTACATTGCCAAACGCTTCCGGGACCAAGACGAGGAAGAGACTTTGTGTAATGAGTGGAAGTTTGCAGCGTCTGTCATTGACCGTCTTTGTCTCATGGCCTTTTCTCTGTTCACCATTCTCTGCACCATTGGTATCTTAATGTCTGCCCCGAACTTCGTAGAGGCCATATCTAAAGATTTCTTCACCTGAGGCCTGGGCCCTATTATAGTTATTTTTACTTCTCAGAGCCTCTTAAGTGTAACAATAACCTTATTTGGCCCCACTTTATATTAGGTGTTCTTAACTACTATGTACTTACATCAAAAAATAAGTACAATGTACTTGTTGTGTTCATATTGTATTGCAAAACACTTTTGCTGATATTGAGGTGGGATACGGGTAAAGTTAGGACAGGTGTGGTGGTCTGGGTAAGTTTAAGGGTAGGGATAGGTGTAAGGGAAGGGTCAGCAGTGTAATTATAAATGTAAGTACAGAAATTAATTACAGATATAATTACATGCAGGTATTTTTAAAAATGTAAGTACAATGTAAAAACATGTATGTACACAATAAGTGCATTGTATCAAATGATTAATTAAAATGTTAGTACATAGTAGTTAAGGCCACCTAATATAAAGTGGGACCATTTATTTTATATATTAACTCTCTAAAGTTTGACATGAAGGAAGTAGTTTACCCAAAAATGAAAGTTGACTGGAAAAGAGCAGCATGAACATTCTGCTCAACATCTCCTTTTGTGTTCCACGCAACAAAGAAAATTACACAGGTTTGAAACGACAAATGATTCATGAAGTTATGAACCAAGACTGGTCTCAACGTATGTTTTTAAGTGTTTGTGTAGTAGTGGTGTAGTAATTGACTGTAGCCTTATATACATTTTATAAAAGCTTATTTTTTGTTTCTGTCTTTTAATAAGTTTAACTATTTGCTCCACAAAAGGAACATGCATCTATGAATTTCTGTCTTGTATCTGCCATCATGCTTCGTCTATAGTAATCACTGCTGGTGTATATCGTCATGCTCATGTCTTTATTCCAGTATGTAATTGCTGGTGAATCAGTCAGTGTATGTGATGATATGAAGGTAGAGATTTCGACCTATTTTTTTCTTTCAAAATATTGTACAGCATAATGACAAATAAACATATTTTTGTAGGTTGAACTTGATTTGTCAGACTTATTAAATGTTGAAATCAGCCAAAAAGGTTGACTAAAAATCACTAATCACACAGATGCTCTAAGGAACCGTTAATTGTGTGTCACATATTATTTCAAATTATAATACAGATTGTTCCAATCCTGAATTCTGATCAGTCAATATGATTTCCATTTACACAAAAATATGCAATCGTCTACAGCACCCACAGAATGACGTTGTTTGTTTCCATGTCAGGAACTATATCTTCTAATAGAAGGATGGCACTTAATCAATTTATTTAATATGTAAATGTGCCCTTAATAAAAGGACATTTGATAAAATCAGTAAGATACTTCGTCGTTCCTAACAAAGCCTTTCAGCTATGATGACAGTATATTGACAGTGTAGCACATATAGTTTTATGTAAATTGCTTTAAAATATTCAATTATACATTTTATTTATTTTTAAAGGTCAGTTAGTTTAACTATTTCTCTTAAAAGCTATCTACAATGTAATGTGTGTGTGTTTCTCTCTCTCTTTCTAGTCTTTCTGTCTAACTTTGTTCTCATATTGAAAAGTTATTGTTTGATGTTTAGATAGCGAGTACACACTGCTAAAGCCGCACAGTTTTGGGACACAAATGTATGGCTACACACTGAAGGACTGTGGCCATATTGCCATACTCCTTTATGAATTTTTAGTTATTTTTGGGGCTGTGCAAAAAAACATGGTTATTTCATAGTTGATTAAATAAGTAAATCCGATGAAATGACGTTGGATACATTTACATTAGGGATGCACAATATATCAGCCACTATAGCGGTATCGGCCAATATATGTTCATTTTTAATGTTATGGTTATCGGCCCAATGAAAAATTTGGCCGATATAATAAAACCGATAAATGTATTATTTCCAGCTGAGACACTTCAGATGCGCTCTGTTCACCATGATGGTTTTGAATTGCTTTAAATATGATTGAAATCACTTCAAAAAGGAAAATATCCACAGTTAGGGTCTGTCATATAGTCTACATAAAATTAACATAGAATTAATTATAGAACATTATAATTGTGTGCTTGGGACATGTCTTTTAATGGTGACACTTTTGTTTTTGTAATCAGGCTCTCAAAAATTATTTAAAAATCTGGATTTAGATTTATCGGCCAATACAGTGCATCCTGGAAAGTATTCACAGCGCTTCACTGTTTGCACATTTTGTTATGTTACAGCCTTATTCCAAAATGGATTCAATTCATACTTTTCCTCAAAATTCTACAAATGATACCCCATAATGACAGTGTGAAAGAAGTTTGTTTGAAATCTTTGCAAATGTATTAAAAAATAAGGTAACTCTTTACAATAAGGTTCAAGGTTAATTACATTGGTTAACATGAACTAATAATGAACTGCACTTATAAAGCATTTATTTATCTTTGTTAATGTTAATTTCAACATTTACTAATACTTTATTAAAATCTTTTTAACATTAGTTAATGCACTGTGAACTAACATGAACAAACCATGAACAGCTGTTTAATTAACTAACATTAACAAAGATAAACAAATACAGTAACAAATGTATTCCTCATGGTTAGTTCATGTTAGTTAATGCATTAACTAATGTTAACTAATGAAACCTTATTGTAAAGTGTTACCAAAAATAAAAAAACACAGCCGTTGCTCAATACTTTATTGAAATGACCGTTGGCACCAATTACAGCCTCAAGTCTTTTTGAGTATGATGCTACAGCTTGGCACACCTATTTTTGGGCAGTTTCTCCTATTCTTCTTTACAGGACCTCTCAAGCTCCATCAGGTTGGATGGGGAGCGTCGGTGCACAGCCATTTTTAGATCTCTCCAGAGATGTTCAATCGGGTTCAAGTCTGGGCTCTGGCTGGGCCACTCAAGGACATTCACAGAGTTGTCCCGTAGCCACTCCTTTGTTATCTTGGCTGTGTGCTTAGGTTCGTTGTTCTATTGGAAGATGAACCTTCACCCGATTCTGAGGTCCAGAGCGCTCTGGAGCAGGTTTTCATCAAGGATGTCTCTGTACATTGCTGCATTCATCTTTCCCTCGATCCTGACTGGTCTCCCAGTTCCTGCTGCTGAAAAATTTCCCCACATCATGATGCTGCCACCACCATGTTTCACTGTAGGGATGGTATTGGCCAGGTGATGAGCGGTGCCTGGTTTCCTCCAGACATGACGCTTGCCATTCAGGCCAAAGAGTTCAATCTTTGATTCATCAGACCAGAGAATTATGTTTCTCATGGTCTGAGAGTCCTTCAGGTGCCTTTCGGCAAACTCCAGGTGGGCTGTCATGTGCCGTCTGGCCACTCTACCATACAGGCCTGATTGGTGTAGTGCTACAGAGAAGGTTGTTCTTCTGGAAGGTTCTCCTCTCTCTACAGAGAAATGCTAGAGCTTTGTCAGAGTGACCATCGGGTTCTTGGTCACCTGCCTGACTAATTCCCCTACAAACCTGACTTAAGTTTAACCAGGAGGTGACTCCCACTCTGACCGTCTGGACCGTCGGTACGTCTGGAATCCACATGTTGCTGCACAGCAATAAACCAGACAGACTCCAGACAATGCTTTCAAATATGCTTTAATCATTTCTTCATATGTATAATTCTTGATTACTTACATGGTTATATATTTAGACAGCTGTTTCCCCTTTTGTTATATTCAGACCCATATTCAGACACACTAAATTTGGCCCAAGTGCTAGGGACATTTAATTTTTAAAAGCATATAAATGTTATTCCTGCTAGAAAAGGAAATGTTAGTTATGATTAATTTTTAAAAAAATGTAACAGCAGACACATTAATCCAAACCAATTTACAAATGAGTAACATCACACACAATGAAGCAACAATATTTGCGGTACATAATGGCAAGTTTAAATTATAATCTGTAGTTTAGTACAGATGATTTTGTTTATGGTTGTGGGTTTGTTACAGAAGCTGTTTCATAAAAGTTAGTCTCAGCAGATCGAGTGGAGGAATTTAAATGTTGAAGTTATACCAACTTTATTAGTTGTTTAGCCAGCATTAAAGTGAAAAGACTATCTCAATGTATCATGTTTTGAATTATATTAGAATTCTTATTATTAGGACAGTAACTTTACCTTTGACACAAATGATATTCGAAAGTAAAAAATGGTATTTAATAGGCTTATAAGTTTAATTAGATGTAGATAGGCCTAGTGTTTATTTCTAAAATTTTTGGTTAGATGCTTTGTCTTTTGAGTAAAACAAAGTACCTGTGTTTTAACCCAATATCTCTATCTTTTACACCCCTGATATTTATAGATCACACAGTTTCACTGATGATTTCTCTATAGCCCTGAACCCAGGATAGAGAGGCCGTGTGAATGTGGTCTGTTCTCTGTGAATGAGGGTCATTTTGTGAGAGACACTGTAGAAGGACAGAGTTCCTGCACTGTGATCCACATACACTCCTATTTTACAGGGCCTGGACACTAGAGGTAGTTTGCTCTCTGTGCTATTGTGCCAGAATGAACAACTGGAGAGACCGCAGGACAGTCTCCAGGACTGACCATTACATCCAAACAAACATTCATTAGCTGCTCCTTTCCTGCTGATGCTCTTATATGCCACTGATATACCCACACCCCTGCTCCACTCAACCTCCCAATAACAGCGTCCACACACACTCTCTCGACACAACACCTGCTCCCAATGATCAAATCTGTCTGGATGATCAGGATACAGCTGGAGTATGTTGTATGTAGCCATTCTGTTCCTCTTAGACAGGTGGAGGCTTTTGTTCACTGTGTTTGGATCCAGCGTAAAGTGACTGCGATCTAATAAAGGTAGAAAAATAGGGTGCTTTAGGGAAAAAGGTTGACCATTGTGTCTCACCAATATTGATGATATCAGAATTTATGTGAGTGTATTATTTGCCACAGTTGCTGTTTTTTTAGTTTATTAAAGTATAAATAATAGCCTGACTGTTGAAAAGTAAAATTAGGGTGTTGAGCATGTTTCTATTAAATGCTCCAAACAATGTTTTTTTTGTTTGCTTGTTTGATTTTGTAAGGGACAATTATACAAAAATATCCTTAAAATCTAAAGTAACAGTGGTGAATGTTACCATGAATTGCCTAGGCTGTAGGCTAAATAATACACACAATTATATGCCAGTTTTCCTATTCAGACTGATTCTGTAAATGCATAAAAAACAGCAGAACTGTGATTTACCAGTTTATCACGACAACACTGTATTCGCAACAAAAAAAATATCTGGATCAAAACATTGGACGAAAGATTGGACATCTATGGAAGTTTTTCTCTCCTCTTTTTTGGCCTCCCTGTGATGAGTCCTAGGGTTAGTTGCGTTAAATTTTTTACATTCAGCATCGTTTTTTCCCTTGTCTAAGAGCTTATCAGGACAGACCTGTGACACATTTGAGCCACTAATTTAGAGCCACTGGTATATCTATCTTTCTGTATTTGTATAGTTTCATATTGACTTACACTGAAGGAACTCTTTCCTGGTCTTGGGTTCAGGAACGGGAATAATCTGGATGTAAGTCACTATGAAAATCAGCAAACAGTAGACTTTAGTGTGAAAAAGAGAATCAGCATGAATTTATCATTTTGCATTTTGCGAATACATATTGAATACATTTTATGACGTTTCCGTCACAACAACAATCCTAATCTTATGACTAATTATCCTTAATAAACTGACAACAAGCATCCTGTAAACATATGAAACATGTGAATGTTCTGGCAGCTTATACATAGTGCACGTCTCTATATTTTGATAGTAAAACTAAAGAAAAATCCAACAATTTCAACATTTCATGCAATCAGTTTTCTTGTGATGTGAAGGCATTGTAAGCCTAAATATATCATAGAGATCATTGGTTTCAAAACACTCACTGATTAATGTCTTATCCATGTTTGAGAGTAAGTAAATGTCTTATACACCGATCAGGCATAACATCATGACCTAATATTGTGTTGGTCCCCCTTTTGCTGCCAAAACAGCCCTGACCCGTTGAGGCATGGACTCCACTAGACCCCTGAAGGTGTGCTGTGGTATCTGGCACCAAGATGTTAGCAGCAGATCCTTTAAGTCCTGTAAGTCGTGAGGACTAAGATGGATCGGACTTGTTTATTCAGCACATCCCACAGATGCTCGATTGGATTGAGATCTGGGGAATTTAGAGGCCAAGTCAACACCTCAAACTCGTTGTTGTGCTCCTCAAACCATTCCTGAACCATTTTTGCTTTGTGGCAGGCGCATTATCCTGCTGAAAGAGACACAGCCACCAGGGAATACCGTTTCCATGAAAGGGTGTACATGGTCTGCAACAATGCTTAGGTAGGTGGTACGTGTCAAAGTAACATCCACATGGATTTCCCAGCAGAACATTGAGCTTTGTCTCAATTGCCTGTATCCACTTTTGTGTCCTTAAACGCTCATTTTTTTGGTCCGACAGCTTAGTTCTGGGGTCAGGGGTCAGCATGGGCACCCTGACTGGTCTGCGGCTATGCAGCCCCATACGCAAAACTGAGATGCACTGTGTATTCTGACACCTTTCTATCAGAACCAGCATTAACTTCTTGAGCAATTTGAGCTACAGTAGCTCGTCTGTTTGATCGGACCACACGGGCCAGCCTTCGCTCCCCACGTGCATCAATTAACCCATTACCCTGTCACCGGTTCTCCACTGTTCCTTCCTTGGAGCACTTTTGATAGATCCTGACCACTGCAGACCGGGAACACCCCACAAGAGCTGCAGTTTTGGAGATGCTCTGACCCAGTCGTCTAGCCATCACAATTTGGCTCTTGTTAAACTCGCTCAAATCCTTACACTTGCCCATTTTTCCTGCTTCTAACACATCAACTTTGAGGACAAAATGTTCACTTGCTGCCTAATATATCCCACCCACTAGCAGGTGCCGTGATGAAGAGATAATCAGTGTTATTCACTTCACCTGTCAGTGGTCATAATGTTATGCCTGATCGGTGTATAATAAACTTTGTAATTTCACCTTTGTACTTGCTTATTGAGCTATTTCTGAGAGTGAATATATCATCCAGTACTTTACCTCTACCAGATATCATTTTTATCTCCTCTTGGCAGAAATCCTCAAGTTTCTTTCTCAGAAGAGAGACCGATTTTTGTACATTATCAAAGGAGATGAGAGAACTAACAGTGATGTTGGGTGAGGCCATAGGCAAGACAGAGAGAGACTGGAAACTCTACAGACACAAACAACAGCAATTTCACATGAAAAGTGGAAAAGGTCATGCTCACTAAATTGAGCCTCCAGACTCGCATGCAACAATAGCTGAATATGTTAAAGAATTAGTTCACTTCAAAATGAAAATTTCCTGATATTTTACTCACCCCCATCTCATCCAAGATGTTCATGTCTTCATGACGAAAAGAAATTAAGTTTTTTGAGGAAAACATTCCAGGATTTTTCTCCACATAATGGACTTCAATGGCAACCAACGGTTTGTAAGAATCGGTTTTACTGCTAAGACAAAAGCTGAAGATCCAACCCCCTGCAATTGAACAATAAAACTCACTAATCTGGAGAGAAGATCTCACAGAAAGACTGTAGGACATCGGCCTGCCCAAACCTTCTCCCCCTCTCCCTCACCGACACCCTTTCCTCTGATTCAAGTCACAGAATGCAGATATACCACAGATGATGTATCTTGCAAATCTATTGTTTTTCCCCTTTCATGTGTGGTATCTTTTTAAAGGTCTCAGTGCGATTGGTAAAATGGGCTCAACTTCACTGCTGTCACTGGTAGGATGAGAAAGATTAAAAACTAATGAGAATTCTGTTCTCCTTTTTGAGTGGTCTCCCCAGATATCTGATCCTCTCCCCCGAAACCAGGTGTTTGTGTTGCAAATATTTACAAACGCTTTGTTCTGGTGTGGGTATTTAAGGAAGGGTAGCAGAGCTGCCATTGGGGAACATTCTGTAGCCAGAGCCCCCATGCCGTGCTGTGTCAGTGTCCGAGAGGCACTCACACACACTGTGTGTACTGTGCCAGATATAATGACTCTTTGAGACTATTTTCACATTACTTTGCAATTGTATTTTATATTTTTATGCTGAAAGTTTGTGTTTAATTATTTTTATGTAAGTTCTGTCTGGCCAAAATAAATGTCAATCTTGATTTATCTTGTATTATTCTGAAATCATTATTCTAGTATGGATCAATGTGGAGTCCTTTATTTCCGCAAATCTTTTGCCAGAATAGATCAAACCGAGGACCCCATGACTGAAGCATGGAGCGCAGCATGCGGGATAATCCGATTTCTGACTATCACTGTATTTGCAAGTTGCAGCTCTCGTGTCTATTAATCAAATTACACTTTTTGTTAAGTAAGCAGGTGCGACCACTTAAAGGTAAAATATTCACTCTGCAATCCTCTGACTAATACCAGAACTGGCTAGTGTGTGTCCGTGAGCGCGCGTCTGTTTCTGTGCAATATCGGGTCCCTTGATGAACGAATATTTGAAAATAAGAGATACTAAGAAAAATCAACGATCCAAATTAAATCACAACGAATCATCAGCTGTTAAACAAATTGAACGAAGTCACATAAAATTGGAGTCAGATCACTTTATTCATGGAGTCAGATTTAAAATTAGATGTTAATAAATTAAGTGAATATAACAGAAACGCTGAAAAGGCTTACACGCAGAATCCTTCAACCAAGCCGTTAGATTCCGTGTTTGGGCTAACGGATGGAGCTTACAGGTTGAAGGTCCAAATCAATGCAATTTCAAAGGAAGGGTTCAGAGGCTCTGCACGATCCCAGCCGAGGAATAGGGTCTTATCTAGTGAAAAGATCTGTCATTTTCAAGAAAATGTGAAGAATCACAACACCGAAGTCGAGCATTCGTGGTTAAAAAGTATATAAATTGTATTTTTTTCTTGAAAATGACCGATCTTTTCACTAGATAAGACCCTATTCCTCGGATGGGATCGTGCAGAGCCTCTGAACCCTTCCTTTGAAATTGCATTGATTTGGACCTTCAACTGTTGGTTGCCATTGAAATACATTATATGAAGGAAAATCCTGGAATGTTTTCCTCAAAAAATTTATTTCTTTTCGACTGAAGAAAGAAAGACATGAACATCTTGGATGAAATGGGGGTGAGTAAAATATCAGGAAATTTTCCTTTTGAGGTGAACTAATCCTGTAATGCTGATGGGCCATATCTCAATACACACTGTTTTCTATCATTGTATATTACATTTATAAACTTCTTTAAAAATGTAAACGCCTGACATGCCCTGTGATTATGTCGCCACAGTTGCCAATCAGCGATATGATAACAGAATGAGATCATGTGGCATCACTTGACAGAATTCCTGACATTACAATTTTAAAATCAGGAAAAGCTTGTGTAATTACAAGACATTATTCTGCCCCATTTATCAGAGCTCTTGTTACCTGGAGGAACTGGATGTCCTCTGAATGTGAAAGCTGCTCTAGCTTGGCTTCTTCACCCCTCAGATCAGCGATCTTCTGCTGTAGTTGCTTCAAGAAGTCTTTAGCTCGACTCTTTGCAGCCTTTTCCTGATCTTTTATCAGCTGTGTCACTTCAGAGCGGCTTCTCTCAATCGAGTGGATCAGTTTAGTAAAGATCATCTCACTTTTCTTCACTGTGGTCTGTGCAGAGCACTGTTAGGAGACACATTACCATTAGTCCGTTTAAAAGGGATATTCATACTGCACTTAACCCTTGGTTATTATCGTTCTAAACCCGCTTTTAATCTCGGGTAAAGGAACGTTTCACACTTGTAATTAATAGGGTTAGTTCACCCAAAAATTCTGTCATTATTTACTCACCCTCATGTCGTTCCAAACCCGTAAGACTTTCGTTCACCTTCAGAACACAAATGTTTTTGATGAAATCGGAGAGATTTTTGTCCCTCCATTGACAGCTACGCAACTAAGTGTTTTTTTTGCGCAAAAAAGCCAACATAATTTACCACATTATTGTCAGTGAAATAACATATTTTCTTAGCGATAGATGATTTACACTAAGTGCAAATAGCTGTAGATGCCATTTACTAAGTGAAAATAGTGATATATTCTATTTACACATGTAAAAGCAGTTCTTTGCAATGTGTAAATAGTAATTAGATGCCATTTATACATTATTTTGACAGATACATACTATTTGCACCTCAGTATTGTTGTACATTAACAGGATGCAATAATAACAGAGTGTAAATGATTATATTTATTAAAATTATTAAATGGATGCCGCCTTAATGGGACAATAAAGCCCTCCCTACCCCTAACCCTGCCCAATACATGCTTTTATTATTATTAAACATTTCGTTAGGCACTTTATTTCCATTTTTAGAACATTTTCTTAAATTTTATTGAAAGTACATGCCTTTCCGATGAGATATGTGTTGGGAAAAGGGAGAAGAGCGAGCTCTGCAAAAGGCGGATTCAAACTCGGGTCGATCGCGTCAAAACTTATAGCCTTTTGCCTTATACTTTACTGACTACACCACTGAAGACGTTGAAATACATGCGTCTTTTGTTAATCTTGTGTGGCCCAAACAGGCATTGTTAGGTGGAGCTAGTGTGAATAACACTTGCCAACAAGGCACGCTATTTGCACTTGGTGTAAATAGACACTCCAAAATATTAATCTCCAACGTGCCTTGTTGACATGAGAGCAGACATGGTTGCGTAAATGTGCGTTATTTTGTCAATAAAGTGGTAAATTATTTTTTTTGCACAAAAAAGCACTCGTTTCATAACATTGAGGTTAAACCACTGGAGTCACATGGATTACTTTAATGATGTCTTTACCTTTCTTGAAAGTGGTAGTTGCGTAGTTGTCAATGGAGGGACAGAAATCTCTCAGATTTCATCAAAAAGATTTGTGTTCCGAAGACTTACGGGTTTGGAATGACATGAGGGCGAGTAATTAATGACAGAATTTTCATTTTTGCGTGAACTAGGCCTTTAAAAGCAGGGCCAGCACCACTTTCACCCAGGGTTATGAAGCCCAGCTCTGAAATATTTTGTTGCAGTGCCAAACTTGTGCAGTGTGAAACAATGCAGTGTAATAACGTTAAGGTTAGATCCTTAGAAACAGACACCCAATCACGTGCCGCATATTCATGTGCTTTTCAACAATCGCTGAAATACTGTGCATTAAACAGTTGTTTAAATAACATAAGGATGTTAACCCAGTGTGTGTGAATCGTCAGCTTATGAATACCCAGGATTCATTTTTAACTCCGGGTAAAGTATGAGCAGTGTGAAACGTGAAGCAAGATAACCCAGGATTCCATTTAACCAGGGTTTAGATTAACAGGTTTAACGAGTGTGAAAAGCCCTTTATTAAGCTCTTGCTGGGTTAAGCTCAGAACTGCCATCAGTCATTCTTCTTAAATTACCTTATGATACTTCACAGCCTTTCTCAGCTCCTCAATCTCTTTCTCTATCTCCTGAATTTGCTGCTTGATTCTCTCCTTCAAATGTTTCTGTAGGACAAAGAAATTATAATTGTAATTGATAATTGCAAAAAGTATTGTATCACAAAATCATCATATCTAGTCATGTTTTATGTCTAGTGACATAATTTGGTGTTGCAGTGCCATGATGCATAGTACCAACAACGGATAGAGCTATTGTTTTTCTTAGTTTTCTGCTGCTTATTCTTAGTCTCATGTATTGTACACCAATCAGGCATAACATTATGACAGGTGAAGTGAATAACACTGATTATCTCTTCATCACGGCACCTGTTAGTGGGTGGGATATATTAGGCAGCAAGTGAACATTTTGTCCTCAAAGTTGATGTGTTAAAAGCAGGAAAAATGGGCAAGTGTAAGGATTTGAGCGAGTTTGATAAGGGCCAAATTGTGATGGCTAGACGACTGGGTCAGAGCATCTCCAAAACTGCAGCTCTTGTGGGGTGTTCCCGGTCTGGAGTGGTCAGGATCTATCAAAAGTGCTCCAAGGAAGGAACAGTGGAGAACCGGAGACAGGGTCATGGGCGGCCAAGGCTCATTGATGCACGTGGGGAGCGAATGCTGGCCCGTGTGGTCCGATCGAACAGACGAGCTACTGTAGCTCAAATTGCTCAAGAAGTTAATGCTGGTTCTGATAGAAAGGTGTCAGAATACACAGTGCATCACAGTTTTTGCGTATGGGGCTGCATAGCCGAGACCAGTCAGGGTGTCCATGCTGACCCCTGTCCACCGCCGAAAGCACCAACTGTGGCACGTGAGCATCAGAACTGGACCACGGAGCAATGGAAGGTGGCCTGGTCTGATGAATCACGTTTTCTTTTACATCACGTGGATGGCCGGGTGTGTGTGCATTGCTTACCTGGGGAACACATGGCACCAGGATGCACTATGGGAAGAAGGCAAGCCGGCGGAGGCAGTGTGATGCTTTGGGCAATGTTCTGCTGGGAAACCTTGGGTCCTGCCATCCATGTGGATGTTACTTTGACACGTACCACCAACCTAAGCATTGTTGCAGACCATGTACAGCCTTTCATGGAAACGGTATTCCCTGGTGGCTGTCTCTTTCAGCAGGATAATGCGCCTGCCACAAAGCAAAAATGGTTCAGGATTGGTTTGAGGAGCACAACGAGTTTGAGGTGTTAACTTGGCCTCCAAATTCCCCAGATCTCAATCCAATCGAGCATCTGTGGGATGTGCTGAACAAACAAGTCCGATCCATGGAGGCCCCACCTCGCAACTTACAGGACTTACAGGATCTGCTGCTAACATCTTGGTGCCAGATACCACAGCACACCTTCAGGGGTCTAGTGGAGTCCATGCCTCGACGGGTCAGGGCTGTTTTGGCAGCAAAAGGGGGACCAACACAATATTAGAAAGGTGATCATAATGTTATGTCTGATCGGTGTAAATGTATAGCAGCTCAGAGAATAATTTTGGCTTATTTATAGTCAGTTTATTCAATTCAACATAGCCAAAATGAGGCTATGAGGGATATACGTGTACAGTCTTTACAATGGCACACAATGTACAGTATAAAGCTCCTACATCACTCTCAACTTTCAAAACTGTTTTATGGCGTTTTTGTCTACTGAATGTTTTGTTTTGTTTTTGTTTTTTTGAAAGATGGCTCGTCAGCTTTGTCACATTTCATGTTAAACAACAGTACCATCTGTTGAATGCACTGTATTCTATCCCTCACAACTTCATTTTCATTCATGTCAAAAATTAACTTCTCAAACGCTCTAGCATCCCCAACAGAATTGAGTCATTGAGGCCATGTCAGAGTATAAAGTCAGTTCATACCTTGTTCTCTGTCCTCTGTGCTGCAACTGTGACCGTGTCATGTTGTTTATGTTCATTCATCATACACAGCACACATATGCACTGCTGATCTGTACGACAATAAATCTCTAAAAGTTTATCATGCTCATGACAGATCATCTCCTGGAGGCGTCCTGTGGCATCAGTTATTTTGTGTTGCTTTCCTGAATGAAATTCCTCATGATGTTCAAAATGACTTTGACAGTAAGACTCCATACACACAAGACAGGACTTGACAGCTTTGCACTTTCTTCCAGTACAGACGTCACACTCAACTTCTCCAGGTCCAGCATAACACTGAGCAGGAACCACAGTTTGGAGGTTTAGCTTCACCAGTTTATCTAACATTTCAGCAAGCACCACGTTTTTTCCTAACACAGGTCTCGGAGTGAATGTCTGTCTGCACTGGGGGCAGCTGTAAACTTCCTTCTGTTCATCCTGATCAAAGCAGCCTGTAATGCAGCTCATACAGTAACTGTGTCCACAGGAAAGGCTCACTGGATCCTTCAGTAGATCCAGGCAGATTGGACAGCTGAACTGGTCCCGAGAAAAGGTAGTCTCCGCCATTTCACTGCAAGTACACACAGATGAAGTGCGACAAACAACAGTTCAATAACACTTTCAGTTTCTCCTAACTTATCACCTGATATACTATTTCTGTGTCGCAGAGACGTGTGCAAAACGGGTGTGTCTTTAACGCTTTTCCAGTTGAAGTGGTTCGGCAATCAGATTTCAGTCACTTTGACTCAGTGTAGAAGGATCTTCAGAACTCCAGTGTGCTGATGAAGATTTGACTAAAACTGGAAGGAACGTTCCTAAAAAAGACAAATGATGCATATATGTAAAGAAAAATTTGCACAATAGGGGAGAGTGGGGTAAGATGAGCCAGTGGGTAAGTTGACCCACCCCCTTTATCTTGGCAACTGTACACTTCTATTGTCATGTGACCATATACTTTGGAATCACCCATCATTTCTGCCAGGCGGCGAAAAGGAGAAACACATGGGAGGAGTGAAAGGCACCCGTTTACTTTAAAAACTGTTTTTGGCTTGTCAAAGTAACATTTTAGCATTTTAGCTGCTATGGGGTATACACTAGGGCTATACACAGATCCTTCTCTGATAAGACCCAGAAGATGCTTAATCATATATATCTTTCCACCCGTAGTCCTTAATGGCCTAACATGTTTGACATTGCAGAAAAACTACCATGCCAAGAACATTTTGACTAAAATGTTTATTAGTTTCAATGATATGTATTAATTCATTCTAATTCAGTTTTTATTTTATTTAATTTGTATTTAATTGTACTCAACAAACTCTGTTTAGTTTAGAAAGTTCCAACTTTGGTGTTCAACATATAGTTTTAGAAATGCAAACAAGTAAAGAAATTTCAACTTGGTTTTATGTTGTTTAAGTTAGCTTTAAGAAAATAAATATGACTATTGTTAAAGGAAATTTGATTATTGAAGGTGTTTTTAAAAGAGGTCAATTATCTTTACAATTTCACATGGGTTTGATTCAGATTCAATTAGACGGTCAGTTTGCACCCAGATGGTGCAACTGACCTGCTGACTCGGATCAACTTACCCCCAACCTGGGGTAAATTGAGCCACAGGAACACTTTTTCTGTAAAAAGCCATATTTTTACAACCCTTTCTCAGAAATGTATTCTGATCATTTATAATGACATCCTGAAATTACTTTAGATACTTTCATTGTTCTTCTGCCTTATTTTCTCTTATCTTGAGGACCACATAAGTAAATCTTACCCCACTCTCCCCTATATTCAACACGCATACATTTTGTTTTGTGTCTGCCTCATTAATAGCTCTTTGTTATAGTAAGGCAGTTTCCCACTGTGACCTGTCCCCAGGATTTATTTTAACCATAAATAAAATCATAAAACTACATCCGGTGTCACAACCGTGCTGAATCTTTGCACGTGTTTGACCAGCAGATGTCCTCAGTGGGCATGTTCTGCACATTGGATTTGGTTGATATTTGGTGTAATATAATAATTCATAATTTGTAGCAGATCTGAACACTTACCTCCACATACACGCAGGTAAAAACATACATTGACATTATAATATCATATATGAATCATGTTAATAAAAATAATAATTATATCAGGAAATATGTGTTATTTTATTATTATTTTATATAATTTAATATAGTAGTAGTAGTAGTATTAATAATAATAATAATAATGTATTATTAATTCTCAACTGAAGAGCAGAGGACATATGCTTGATTATTGTTCTTTTATTATTTTAATATATTATTATGATTATTATATTATTATTTAATTGTATTATTATTATTATTTAATATATTATTAGTAGTAGTATTAATTAGTAGCAATAATAATTTATTATATTATTCACTTTTTATTATTTTATTATTGGCGTAAGAGCAGTTAGTTTGGGTTAAAAAAATAAACTAATGAATTGATATTTTATGGAAGAAGTCTGCTATACTGTGATAAAGATCTCATTGGTTTACATCAATTTCATCTTAGTTTTTGGCCATATAAATATCAGCAATCGTACCAAATTGCACAGTTTTGTTTTTTTGACTATTATTTCACGTCAGGCATTTACAGGGTTAGGATTTAAAATCGGCACAATATCCTTTAGGAAAAACAACAACAGCACAATGATTGATAACCTTAAGACAGTACATGAAAATGCACTATTTTATTGTCCATGAATTCTACAGCTTCAAGATTCACTTGAGTAAACATTCATTATGCCATAAACATTCTGTTCACACAACCTGATCAAGCCGAATGCATTACTGTACATTATAGAGAGTTTCAGCTCAACTAAATCCTATTGGAAGAGCTAGGACATGGCAAATGGCTTGCATATAAATAAATAAAATAATCTCTCCTAAATATACTGCATTAGATCCTGAGCTATACATATTCAAGAGATTTACAACCTGTTGAAAGTCATTTGAGTGGTTCGATGTAGAGCGATCGATACATTTGCCCTTATTAGGTGACGAGTGACCACAACCAGGGGAAACCTTGTCCTTTCTTCTTGGGTCCAGACTATTTGAGAACACTTCCAGTCTTCAGGCTCATTGTCAACACAATCCGAGAAAGACTTTGCATCAATACATAAGAGAGTTTGTTTGCATAGTTGCAAGGTGACCACAGAAACAGAGAGAGCGCCAGCGCCGGATGAGTTTCCTGTGGAGTGCAGTGGTGACTGTCAGCGGTTACCTGTGTGGGCAGACAGGCGGACAGCGCTGGTAAATGAGCTGTGAGACGGCCGTGAATGACGCGAGAGGGAGTGTGGAATTACACTTACCTCTCTCTGAGAGTCAGTGCAGGGTTGTTGCTGAGGAAGGAGAGCTGCTGCTCCAGGCTGCAGACACGGAAGGCCAGGTAACACGACGACAGGATGAGCAGGATGATGCTACGGGACACAAGTCACATGCACACGGTTGCTTTTCAAATGGAAACTGAAGACCAGAAGACTACAGCTCACTGTGACTCTCGTGAAGAGAGCGGTGAGATGGAGAGCATTATGCATGTTCAGATGGGACAGTAGATGGCAGTGTTGTGAGCTAAAATGTTTTTTTTGTCATTCATATCTAACAGAAACACTATTGATATGATTGTCACATCTGTGGAGCACCATCTCAGTTGCTCAAATAAATAAAATAAAAACACTTAATTTAATTTTATATTCATATATATTATTTCTGGAAAAAAGTAGGCTAAATATTATAATGCCAAAGAGATTTGGAATTCTCAACTGAAAATTATTTTAATATATTATTATTTAATTGTATTGTTTTATTATTATTATTTTATATTATTTTATATATTAGTAGTAGTTGTAGAATTATAATAATTATTACAGTATAATAATAAATTATTACTTATTCCTTATTATTAATTTATTATTAATTCTTAACTGAAGAGGAGAGGACATAGGCATATGCTTTATTATTATTATTTTATTATTTTATAATAATATTATTATGTTATTTAATTGTATTGTTTTAATTT